>CM029462.1:23371486-23891486 GCA_017140185.1 Eucalyptus polyanthemos subsp. polyanthemos
CCACGGAAGAGATTACCAGGCAAATCTCATCTCCTTCACTACGGGGGAGACGGTGCCGGGGACTTGTCAATGCTGAGACGAGGTACAAGCTGGACTTGTTGCTTGCAGTGGTGGTGGCACTTAATGTCATCTCCAAAGTCAAGTTGCTGTTGCCGGTGTAGGAGAGGGAGGGTGTATCAGTAGAGAGAGAGAGACGGCTGCAGTGGTCCAACAGCGCTTGAAGGGCAAGGGTGGGCTCGCCTAAGGTAGTGGACGGATGATGGTGGCAGCGGCACTAGCGTGAGGTGCTAGCTAGAGAGTGGAGGAATAGGTTGAGAAGGGAGGCAGTAGCGCAAATTAAGCGGTGGCTAATTAAATGGGTAAAACTAGATGGAATCGGTACTAATTCTCTATCCAGCTCTAGGATGGTGATCAATTAATTAGTTATCCACATAATTCATTCAAGTGCGATAATGCGTGAGGAGTCATATATGGTTTAATTACTTGTACACCCTTGGATTTGATTATAGGGATTCCCCTCGTACCCTTTCTTGCAAGCGCAGCGATAACCCAGTTCATTCCCGAAGTCCTTACATTCCGCGTTGGGACCACAGGCATAGCTCGACCTGTTCTCGGCCATTCCGCATCTCACGTCCGATTCGACCATCCAGTCCAGAACAAGGCCCGCGGTGTTGCCCACATCCTCAAACCTCGGAAGAGTCAAGTTTGAGGTATTGAATGACCTGTTGTCCACCACGAAGGCCCGTGCACAGTGGCCACGTTGCAAGTCCGACGCCTTTTGATTGAGGGAGGAGATGCTAATGTTGAGCATCTTGCCACTTGGGATGGATGCTTGACAGCAAACTCGACCGGAGCAAGTGGTTTCGTTGGTGAAGTTACCGTTTTTGCCGCAGTAGGAGATGCACCCGCTGCCGAACGTCCCTTCACTGTCGGCCACGACTGCCATGGTGTTGCAACCGAGGACGGTGAGTTTGTTCAGGGTTTCCGATAATCTGCACTGAAGATTTGGAGATAGATCGATGACCAGAGGACTGTTTTGTTTGCTAGCGCGCCATTCTGATCGTAGCACTCGTATGCTTCGGGGAGGCTAACGACCATGATCGAGCCCCCGGCCGAGATTTTGCGTATGATAAGATTCCTCAACATTAGTCGAAAACCGCTCCCTCCGATGTTGGTGCAATTGAGCAAAAATTCTGTGGACCTCGAACAATTGGTTTCGAGCCCGAATGGATAAGGTACTTGCACGTCCCCACACTGGTGTTCGCACGCGGCGGCAGCTCCATTTTGTCGAAACCACCAAGCCACAGCCACCGTTAGAAGCCAATGCACTACCTTCATTCCGAAAAAAACTCTTTCAAATCCTCTCTCACGTAATTTTTATCTGTTTTGGGACCTTTGTGCTTCTGTCCGTGTTTATAGAGTGGAAGCCGTTCTCTCCAACCCATTATATACAACAATGGAGGGCAGAAGGGCAAATTGTGTCAATAAAACAAATTGGAGGGACCCGATTGCGTATATCAACAAATGCAAGAAAGAATTGAACAAAAAAATGTACAAAGGTTTTACACATAAAGAGTAATGCGCCCTTAATCCTTGTCCTAGTGAAAGGGATGGTCACAATATATGAAAATGAATACATGATGGTGATTTTGAGGCTGCTTAGCAAACTTTGCTCTCTCTTGTATCCAAGAAAAAACAAGTACACATAGCAATGAGAAATTCGAGAAAATTACCAAAACTATTCTAAATTTATTATGTTTGTGTCAATTTAGTTATAAACATTTCAATTGTACTAATTCATTTTTACACTTATTGATAATTTGCCAATGTAGTCTTTTTAGCTATATCGAAAAAGGTTGACATAGTGGCCCAGTCAACACCAATTGTGCTAGTAATGTTACCAGTGCTAACGTGGATAGATTTATAAATTTTTGTTGAGCTTTTTTTTTTTTTTATTCTTAATTTATATATTTTTTTCCTTTTCGTTGATGGCCAGAGACTAGCCACAGGCAAAGGTTGGAGAGGGCTTGGTGAGGGTTGCCTGCACTGGCCACCGATGAGGGTCGCCTCCCCCGCGATCGACAAGGGCTTGCATGACTTTGCCCAGTAGTCAGTGAGGGTCATTGGGCCTTCGCTAGCCCTAGCTGGCCGCAATAAAGAAAAAAAAAGAAAAGAAAATAGGAAAATCCAATTTTTTTTTTAAAAGATTGTAAAAATTGTCTATATCAGCATTGACGGTGCCATGTCTGGTAGTTGGCATCTAGTTAGTGATTTTTGGCTATAATTGGCTAGATGAATTATATTGAGAAATTAATTTGGCCAAATTAAAAAATTTAGGATTGAATTGACACAAATGTGATGGATTTATGATATTTTTGGTAATTTTTCCTAAGAAATTCTTAATTTATAAAGAACCCTACTAATTTTTTTTTTTTTTTACTTAGTGATATGACGAGTTTCAATTGAGGGCTTAAATAAGTGAGATCTATTCTTTGAATGTCTAGCTTATTAGGTACAAAAAAGAAATTATTATATTATTTATTATAGAATTTTTAGAGCGCTACTAGCATAATGGTGGCTGTAATGTCTTAAAATGACGGTCACATATGAGCCATAGATTATTAGATTCCTCTACGGGAGCATGGCCAGGCGACTTATAAGGTTAACCGAACTCAAAGTGACACTAACATGGCCCTAGAATTATGATGAGATTTAAACGGTTTATTACAATTATGTTTAAGATGGCCTTACAATTCTAAACTCACAAGTAAATCAAATATATACAATACCAAAAACTTAAATAGAGCGTTTGATCATATTTATTGAGATTTTTCGTTGTTTTTATTGTGGCCAACTGTTTCAAAAGAAATAATTATAAATACGTAATTCAATGGGATTTTCCATCAAGAAACGAGATTATCAATTTCCTGAGGAGACTGAACAAGCAGGTCTCTCGATTTCCTTGAAAAATTACGTGATGGAGATAGTGATGGTGCTTTCATAGGCTGTGCATGACAACGCTTCGTTAGGAAGAGTTTTTTTTTTTTTTTTTTTTTTTTCAGAAATAGTTCTTTTCTATTTCTGCTTCGGGGAACAATTTCTGAGCAAAAAAACCCGTTTGATAACTGCACAAAATTTCTATTTCTGGAACAAAAAAGGAATAGAAAAACATTTAATAACTGCACAAAATTTTCATTTCTGGAATAGAAAAAGAACAGAAACACGTTTGGTAATTGCACAAAATTTCTATTCCAATTTTTTTTAAATTAAAAATAAGAAAAATGAATAAATTAGATATAACATAAAAATTGACAAGATCAAAATATTATTAGATTAATAATACATTTGATCATGTGTAAGCATTCTAGTCGAATATGCTTGTAACATAGGTGGTATTGTAATGGAACGTGAGCTATTATTTTATATCTATGTGTGAGGATCTTTACTTATGTTTTATAGCGTATTGAATTTATGTAGCGTTTTGTTGGAATCAGTATTCACAAACTGATGTTTTGAACTATAATTCTCAATAATATATTTTCTTTTTGCGAATTTTAATGTTTGGTATAGCAAATATTGCGAAAAAAGCACACGTGATATTGTCAGCCAAATTAATTTATGCTCATTTCCTTGGGACTAAGTTTTTACTCTTTTAAAAAAAAAAATTATAATTCTAGTGCATGCGTGGCTTAGGGATTTTAGTCTCTTCTAATCTTGACATGGATGTCGGGTTGGGGTTGGAAATTTCCAACTGTTGGAATGGTGCATGCATGGCATGGCTTTATTGTCATTATGCATTTAGTTCATAGTATGCTCCTAAAACACTTAGTAAAGACCTCGGTCTCTTGCATTTTGAACCGTCGATGCATCCCATCTTGATGTTACTTTTTACCTTGCTTCTTCCGAATTACCTTGCTGTCGTTATAAGGTTTTGGCTAATTTTGATAAAGGGAGGTGTTTTTCTTCTCCTCTTTTGCTTTTTTTCTTTCTTGACTAGCATACAAGCTTCGGACGGTGGTTTGTAGGTCTTTAAGTGTCAACTATACAATAGCTTACCATTTGCTTCTCTTCTATTTGTCCATATTTATGATACATTCAATGGCATTTATGCTCATGGAGATAGAATTGGATGACCTTAATACTATTAATAGAAATGTATTCATAATAGTTTACAAACACATCGCAAAAGTTTTCACCAAAAAACAAAAAACACGTCGCAAAAGTTGGAAATAAAAAGTCATGGAATCTCTTGCATATTGTGATCCCTTGCCATCATATTTGCAATATTTTTCTTGATCATGTTTATCTCAGCCGCCTCATCACGTGATGCATCATCTACAACCTCGTCTTCTGTAGATCCAAGTGGATAATCTGGATCTCCATAAAGGGCAAAGTTCCTGTCCATCTTGTCTTGGTCGCGAATATAATTATGAAGAGTACAACATGCGATTACAATATATGCTTGCTTTCGAATTGAAAATGAAGGCATGTGTCTCAAAATGGAGAAGCGATTTTTTAATGCCCCAAATGACCTCTCGATAACATTTCTCAATGAAGAATGCTTATGGTTGAACAATTCTTTTGCTGTTCTGGGCCGTCTCGTTTCACCCCTATACTCATTCAAATGATACCGTTCACCTTTAAATGGAGTTAAAAATCCTGGAAGTGATGCATAACCAGAATCTACTACATAGTATTTTCCTACAATAATATATACATAAATTTGTTATGATATGCAATAGCTATACAATCATAAAGAAAATCACTTAATATAGACAAAACAAATACCTAGTGGTGGTTGAGGAAATTGCAATCGAGGAGTCTCAAGTGCTGCCGAGAGAACCCAACAATCATTGGCAGATCCTTCCCATCCAGCATATACGAAAGTAAATTTCATATCAAATGAACAAGCACACATCACATTTTGAGTGGTAATTCCTTTCTTGCCTCTAAATGCGATTTGTTTTGATATAGGGATGGATGCATTAATGTGGGTGCCATCAATAGCACCAATGCAGCCTTGTGATTTTATGAAATTATAGCGTTAGACAATATTATCAACTATATATATATATTTTAATAATGTAAAATTGATATTAAAATCATACCTTGAAGTAACGTGCATGGTTAGGATCGATAAGAATTTCCTTTGGAACAATATCAAAAGAAGGTGGCCTAATAATCTCTTTTGATAATTTGAGAAATGCTTTTAATACCAGAGCAAAGAACTTACTGATTGTTTGTCCCGAACGTTGAAATCTCTCACATAAATCTCTATTTGTGTTTTTGTGACCAACCATAGATAAAAAAATCCCAACTTGTTCATCTACCTTTACATATCAAGTATCTTTCAGCCAGCCTCTTGCCTTCATTAGATCACATAGGTTAAGAAAAACATATCTCTCTAACCTGAATGCTTCATATATCCTATCTGAATGTCCATAAACAATTTCCCTTACCCATTCGGCTCTTGATAATTTACTATCCCTAATAGGCTCTTTCGTATGTAAATACATGTCCAAATTAACAAGAGTTAACCATGCTATTATTATGTCAATATCAAAGTCATCAAATACCATTCAACTGCTGCTACCTCTTCATTAGACACACTATTTGATTCATCTTCCATAGTACCTATGCCATTACACAAATATAAGAAAATCAATATAGATATATGTAAAAATAAAAATAAAAAATAATAGAAACTAATAACGTAAGTAATAGAGTGAAAAGGCAAACCAAATATAAAAATTCAGCACAATCCATCATATCCAAACCACAACACAAATGCAAAAGTCTCAACATCAATATCTTGAACAAAAAAAAAAACAACCAACAACATAAAAAAACATAGTCTAATAAAACTCCATGTAATCCACGACACATTTCCTAACATCCACTAAAGACGTTGGAGAAGTCCATATCTCAATTCAAATGGGGTTTTGATAAAAGGATCTCTCCACGTGGCATTATCGCAAGCTCGCTCCACTGCTTTGCTATAGAGATCTGGGTCCAACATAGGCATGGCAAGTAGGGTATCAATCACCACAGATATGGAGAATGGGTCTATAGGTGGTGATGTCACTTGTGAGTTGATAGAACCACTCACAGATTGATTAACCCTACTTTTGATAATCTCTTGCAAAGCTTTGCATGTGCTAAAAACACCAAATGATTGACTCTTCCTTCTCCTTTTAGTATTTGGAGTTTTATCCATCCTATATTTTTCATGACCTGGAGTAGGAGTTCTGTTAGACATAACATCTTCCTCATTAACATGCTATGCACCAAAGTCCTCTGGTCCATTGTCTGCATCATCACCACCAATGTTAAGTTCATCCGACATCACCAAATCTTCGGCATTTCCTGCTGCATAGTCCCCAGTAGCATATGTATCACCAAATACAATACACAAGTCAGGATATTGAGAAAACCCATCATTCTTGAATTTCACCCACTCAATATTATCCTGCAATTTTCACAATGATGACATATATCAGCAATACAAATAAACATATTTGATGTACATATATAGTGCTATGAAAATGGTCAAAGGTTAAATCATACCTTGATATGAGATTCCCATATGCTCGGATCATCAACAACAACTTTTTTGTTCACATTGTCCCAGCCAAATCCGGATTGTGAAAGAAGCTTCTTGAAACTAGCATACTGCTTTTTCAATTTGTTCACCTTATTTTTCAACTGTACTACAGTATATTGAAGTTCTGCTCGTTTGTTGAATTCTATCCGTATGTTATTCCACCATACTTTGTTGAAAGTAGAAGGGGTGCGATTTCCTTTTTTGACATCTTCTACCGACAAACTAATGAACAAGTTTGTTAAAGGCTCAGTCCACTTTGCGATGAATGCCTCTTTTTGGGATGCCATGTAACCTTCACTAGCTGAACGTCATATGAGTTCAAGACAAGTAAAAAGAAAGTGCAACATGCTGCTGCATTCTTTTCTCATCACCATCTTTTAGACTAAAGAAAGACACAAGCATCAAAATGTCTTTATAGCTCTAAACATTGGATAGCTATTCAGTGCATAAACATTGGGTAGCTATTCAGTGCAATGTTTGAATTCTCAAATGTTTCATTCCATTATTGTATAGTTTTTCAAGAAAATTTGCTCCTCAAAACAAAGAATCAGCAAGATCAGTAAACAAAGAACCAACAAAATCAGCAAAATAGAACTAGCAAAACAGGAAAACAACAAAATCAGTAAACACAAATCAAGCTGAAACTACTGCAGAATTGACAGATTTCAAATGTGTTTTTCAGCAACCAAACGACATCCATTATGGGCATACGATATATCAAATCGAAGCTCTAGAAGTGTATTTTTTATGTCTAGAAGGGCTCGAGGTCAAAAAAATTCATCTAGCACTTCGTTTCAGCCAAAACAATAAGTCCATCACAAAGATACGAAAATGCGGAGTAATACAAATCAAGCTAAATCAACCTCAAGTTCATAATCATTGATCATCAATCACCAGATCTAAGCATATTATGTGAATCTAAAGTTGAATCCTAAGCTCGATCCGTGACTCTAAACATAACATCTAGCAGAAAATCAATTCCTCACCAAGCATGACTAAATCATTTGTTTGCACCGGCAACATCATATCAAGATAACCAGCTTTCTGTATTACTTGAATCCTTACCATACGAAAGCACAATTCAAGAGAAGGACAAGCAGGGAAAGCTTAATACAACATCACAGCAGAAGACAACCAATATCTCTAGACTCATAACCAAGATTCAAACAAAAAAGTACCAGATAATTGAACCACAAAGCCATTAGTGAGGACGGAAGTGATACAACAATAAGCTTTAATAGGCAAACTAATCACACATGATAACAACAAATCACAGCAGTGATTCATTTTACTCATTAGTAACAGCAATAACCAAGGATCAGGTACAAGAAAGGAATCAACTAGGAATGAGCTTCAAATTAACGAAAATATGATTACACTGATGAACAGAAGGTTGTCTACATATAACAGACTAACTACCTCTTTGCTTTCCTACTTGATGCGAGACTAGATGTTAGGAAAAAGAATCTCAGAAATACTTTCTAATTCCTACATGAGATACTCCAACAAGAAAGATAGTGAGCATTGCAAACTTGCAGTTAAATAAAAAATCAAAGCAATTATCAGCACATAAGGTGGCATCCTCATTAAGGTGCTCTCATTTATAAGCATTCATCCCCTTTGCTTTATAGTTTTGTAAGGTTGGGCATCCCTTGCTAGTTCATGAACGAATCAGATAGATATAACTTTGAATCTATGAGATATTTCTTGATCAGAAAATTGCCACAAAAAGTTTGATGAAGTACATACCCAAAGCTTCACACAAGCATCAATGACAACTAGAATCAGGCATATAAAAATAATAAACTGAACATGTTGTTCTAGTAATCAATACTTCAGCAGCATTGACAGATTACAGCAGAGTTTCAGGTATGCAATTGATAGGAGAAAATAGAGAAAGAGCGAGCGTCATATCAAAAGAGAGAGAGACAGATCGCATAGGCCTCATTCAATCTAAATCAACCATAAAATTCAGTAAATATATGTGCATAAGGCGCAACATGCTTATCTACATCCAAGAAATGAAGCTTTCCTTCATTTAACATGCATATCCCGAACCATTAGGTCCAGGTATCCACTCTACCTCCATTGATCAAGGGCGACACGAGCATGCAGGAAGCAACGTGAGAGAAGCGAGCACAAACAGAGGCAACGCGACAGAGGCGACACGATTCAACTTCAGAAAAATTGAGAATCACCACTAGAACAGGTACAATGAGAAAGAATCAAAGTAACAAACCTGATTTAGGGCAAGACAACCACGAGGCGACGCGACCAGAGGCGATGCGAGCCAGAGAAACTTGACCAGAGGCGATGGGATTGTAGGCAGTGGGATTGGAGAGAGGCGATCGGAGGCGATGGCACTGCAGGTGGTAGATTCACCCCTTCACCTTTGTTTTGATGAAAAGTGAAAAGTATAAGACTTCGTAAGTAACCAAGATGTCAGCACTCATGCAGTAACAAATCCTTAGCACCCAATAGGAACCTAAAAGGGCTGATATTTCCAAATAAAAACAAAGCCTTCCAAACACAGGACAGTGCCAGAGAACTCAAGTAATAGCTAAAACAACTCATTCCCACAAAAACCCAGAAAAAAATAACCCTCCCCAGCACCTCGAAAAACACAGAGAACATCCTAACCTGCATTTCCTCAGTGGTTTCTCCTATTAAAACGTAATTCACAAAGAATCCACCTCCAACAGACACCGCTTGACGCATTAGAAATGGGTCATACCGTGTTGAATCAAAACTCAAAACCCAATTCTGATTCAACCTATCACATTGCAACATAAACTTGTTTAAATTTTTCGCACGTCACATAAATAGACAGCCCAAGAAAGCCTCATTGAACAGAATGTGTCTTAAACCTCAGTGTTCCTAAGCTTCAAGGAGACAGCATGGCAATCACGTTCAAACGAAACCAACCCAATTCAACAAACCCCAACCCAGTATGGAAAGCGAAGCATCAAGAACAGCAGGAACCACAATTGAGAATGACAAGCCCACAATCAAGCTAGCAGTAAAACAGACACCCAAAAAAAAAAATCAAGAAATCAAGAGAATTAACTCGGTCCCCTTCTGCCTCAGGATACGGAACTGCTCGGGTAACAGGACTACTTGCCACTCCTCCTCCAACTTCCGGACCGACCCAGGCGCGGCGACCACCACCCCGCCGGGGAAGCTCCTCCTCGAATGGCCCGGCGAGCCGAAACCACCGCACAGAGCGGTAGCAGAAGCGGCACGAGGTAGCGGCGGAGGCGGCCTTATCGGGCAGAACGCGAAGTCGGTCTTCAGGGGAGAGGAGCGTAAAGAGCGCGGAGCAAAGAGAGAGAAGGGCCTGGTTATGGCGTTGGGGAGGATGGACCTGGTGACGGGATTGACAGCACCGAAGAGAGGCGAAGGCGACGGCACTGAAGAGAGGCGGAGGCGACGGGACTGGATGCAACCAGCTCAGAGAGAGGCGACCCAACCGGAGTGTCGCGTCGCGACCAGAGACGACGAGATTGACGGCACCGAAGAGAGGCAGAGGTGACGAGCAAGACCAGCGACGATAGGACTGGCGGTGACGAGACCGACGGTGACGAGACCGGAGAGAGGCGACTGGAGATGAGATCGGAGAGAGGTGAGTGGACGAAGGGAGAGGTGAAAATGGAAGATCGTGAAAGTGAAATTAGGGTTGCCCAATTTGTTTCTTATTTTTGTTCCTGGGAATTCTTGGCCGGGAACGAGAAGTAACTTTTTTTTACTTCTCGTTTCTGTTCAAAAACCATTCTCGGGCTAACTTTTTGTTCCCGGGAACAAAAAACTAGCTTGCCGTTATCAAACAAGTTTCTATTCTTTTTTTGTTCTGGGGAAGAAAAGAATAGAAATTGTTGGGCTGGGGATGGTTACCATGCGCATCCATATTCTCAATCAAGAGACGCAAGTGGGGTTGATCCATCTAACATTCAACGTGCGGCTTCATCGGGCCGTGACAAAAGCATGCCAACCTCCAATATTTTCACCAAATAATGGAGACCTCCCATTGCACATTTCAATTCATGAATTTGGTTTCGACCAAAATATATATAAATATATATACATATATCATGAATTTGGAAATGAGACAAATAATTATCAAATCGATAATAAATTTATTATACAAATGTCAATTCAGTTATTAACTTTTCAATTTTGCCGAAGACACTTTAAACATTTGTGCACGAAATTCTAATGTAATCCTTTTGGCTAATTGCTGACATAGCGTTTAGTCATCACTGGTCGTTCAACGAGGCACCTTGATATAGACAACTTTACATGAGATGAAATCCTAAGTTTTAAGTTGTTTGAGCACAATAATGTGTTATGCCACATTATTTTGTGAACTAATTTGTGATAAATAAATCATTGATGTGATTTTCAATGGCTTAAAAATAGTAAGGGCACGTTTGGTAAAGTTTTTGTTTCGGAGAACAATTTTTGAACAGAAATAATTTTTTTATTTTTTTTATTTCTATTCCACGGGAACAATTTCCGAGTATAAGAACGTGCTTGGTAGAATCGCACAAAATTTGTACTCTTGAGAAAGAAATGCATTTGGTAAAATTGTATTATTTTATTGTTTATTTTAGTTTTTTTAAATAATTTTATTATATTTTCCTTTTTTCTTTTGTCTCATTCTTCTTCTTTGTGGTCAATC
Organism: Eucalyptus polyanthemos subsp. polyanthemos; assembly: GCA_017140185.1. NCBI lineage: Eukaryota > Viridiplantae > Streptophyta > Magnoliopsida > Myrtales > Myrtaceae > Eucalyptus > Eucalyptus polyanthemos. The sequence goes on from CM029462.1 coordinate 23,382,769, forward strand.
GCCGGTCGTCGCTACCGAGGACCGGTTGGGCAAGGTCCAGCAAGCTCACTGGAGCCTTGCCTAATCACTAGCGAGGCTCGGCCTCACCGGTGGCCTCGGTGGCCAGGCAAGCCTCACCAGGCCACCTGTGAGGCCGAGCTCACGCCGGCGAGGCTCGAGTCGACGAGCCTTGCTGTGGTGCGCAACGAGCCTCATCGTGGCGTGGTGTGGTGTGGCGTCTCCGAGGGCTGGCAACCCTCTGGCAAGATTGCCAGCCCTCGTATGGTCGGTCATTGGCACCGGCCATGGTCAAGGTCGACGACCGGCCAAAAGAAAAAGGAAAAAGAAGAAAAGAAAGAGAAGAATAAAAGAGAAGAAAAGATAAGAGAGAGAAAATTTGTTTTTTCGGAATTGTTCTCGGGAATAAGAAGTAACTTTACTATTCCAAATCTGTTCTCGGGAACAAAAAATCTATTTTTTTTGTTCCCGGGAATAAAAGTTTTACCAAACACGTCTCTATTTTTTTTTCCTTGATACAAAAGAACAAAAATTTATGTTCCGGAGAATAGAAACATTTTTTTACTAAAGAGGGCCTAAGTTTACCATGGTCTCAATGCACAATGACTTGAATTCGACACTCGCTCTCAAATTTTATCTTGTCTGTTATTCCTATGATTCTCATATTCTATTAAGTCTTTCTACTCATTCATTATCCAGTAAGAATATAATCACGGGTCAACTACATATAAAATTGCTTGTACAGAATTTTGTAGTCGGTGGTGTTCTAATTAGATTTTTATCATGAGTACACAGTTGGGAAGAAGATGCGTTTGACACTCCCCCATATGAACACATGCAATCTTGTCAATGAGTTCTGAAGAGTCCTGGTGAAGTATTCTATATGGAAAAGGTTTTGATTTATAAATATTAAATACAACTACTACAAAAAAATAATTAATGTTAAAAGTTATTAGTATATTTATCGGGTTGCTTAATACGTGTCACACGGACGACGCCTCTAAATCAAACGTTCAATAATTTAAGGTTTTAAAGCAAAATGATTCGAACAGGACAAAAGTAACCAACAAATTTTCCGATCATGGAATCCACTTCCGGGCAGTCATTTTTTATATTATCCCCTGCCCCCTCCGATCGAGACCAATCCAAAGTAACGTCTTTCACGACAAAAGTGAAACATAGAGAACTACCTTTCATTAGCCTGTGAGGACCCAGTTGGCCCGACCCTGCACCCGAACATAAATAATATGCTCCGTATGTAAATGAGCTCAGTAGATATCCAACGTTGATTTATGTGAGCTCGACATAAGATCGACATCATCTAACGTTGATTTTGTGCTCCGGTTCATGCAAGTGAGGCCAGGTTCCAGGTTCCGCACTACAACCTCTGGGCCAGGCGACCTCATGATATCACGGGAAGACTTGGCGACGGTGCACGAAGACTTACAAGTCTCGAAGTCTTTCGAAGAACGCGACGAAACACGAGAGTAAAGGTAAAGAAAAGAGAGACAGTGGGATTCCTAAAAAAAAAAAAAAGTTAAAGAATTATGTGGATAATAAAATTGGAGAATTTTTATATATTTCTATGTAAATTGAAGAAGAATACATGAGCTTATTTATAGATTGTATTAGGTGATTATGTGATGCCTTAGCTACATCACACACTGCAAGTGTCCTTTCCATTTATACTCATAATTATAATTACACATGCGAAAGCACAAAAATATATCACAAAATGCCATATAAGAAATTCACACCTTCATACAAATACTAGTACTTATTATCACAATATAGAGTCCTGGGACTTGTAGGTTATGGCCCACTAGTACTACTACTCATATATTAGTTCACAAGCAAGCCACCACCCAACTTGGGGGTTAATGGTCTCAGGCATCATGTCATCCCTTTCTCCATCATATCCCAAAGGGACCATCCTACACATTGAAAAATAAAGGATGTATCGAAGCTCAGTAAATGAAATCCCTAAGTTTAAGGTAGGAGATCGTCTTAGCACTTAACCTAGTACCAATCTAATAACATGAGTTCAAGACAATAATTATGCATGGACGAGTTCTTCTTCTTTACTAACACGATATGCCAATAAAACCACTAACCATATTGCAAGTTCATCCACTTATAAGCAAGCATATGATATGACCTAATATTTTATGATTTAGTACCATTTATAAGAGTATACTTAGCCAGGTCCATACTTGTCACGCATTTCACCATGTACAAAAGTGAATTCATATATGTCACGCATTTCTCCACCACTATGCATATCTTCCTTACTTGTCTCATCACCATTTAAAAGTGAGTTCGAAATCATTCATATATGAGTTTATATGGGTCATGAAGCTCACCAACACTAATACATGTGACTTCATACTTGTCATTAGTAAGGACTCATCTCGACTTGTTGACACCTGATTTTTAGTTGACACATCATTAAAACATAAAAAATCGAGACTTAGGTTTTCGATTGCAACGGAACTTTATCTCCCGATCAAAAAAATGTCATTTTTCATTTCTTTCTTTTGCATTGTCGTTTTTAAGCATTTTTTAGTTCATTTTCAAGAAAAACTCGGAAAGTCAAATAGTTGATTTTCAGGTTGACTTTTTGGTCAACTCTTTGACCAAAAGTCAACCCGAGTCAAAAATTGACTTTTTACCCAAAAAAAATTCCATTTAGCTTTAATTTCACTTTTTTCAAATCATTTTCTTGAAAATTCAAAGATTTGATCAAAATATCAACCTTATAGGGAAAGTCAACTAAATTGTTGACTTTTGGTCAAACCTTTGACCCCAAAAAAAATGCACAAATATATTTCTTTTAATGCCAATTTGACTTTTGTGTGAAAAAATTTCACAAAATTTGATTAAGAACCTTGATTTCTGAATTTTTCAGTTTTAGGTTTTAAATCGACCAAAAATAAAATTACTTTTATTCTAATCATAATTAGATGCAGTTCCTTCTTTGACATTTGGTTTAGGGACTATTTGAAATTTGTATGAGCATTCAATTTCGTGATTTACCGAGTCAAAATACGAATTGCCGTTTTAAGCCCTAATTAGGGGACCAAAATCAACCATTCATAACTTGCGAACGGACAATTGTTTCTCACTCATTTTCTTAAGAGAAGTTCAAATTCGAGATCAATTTTGCAAAATTCACACAAGAACTCATCAATTTGAAGAACTTTATCCTCCAAAGCATTAGAAAGTTAAGCAATTAAGTTTCAATTGACAAAATTCGAATTGACCAATTCATGACTATGGTTTAATTTCATGAATCTAGGTCCAATTTTAATATTAAACCTAGATCCATTTTTTGACCTAAGCTTGAGCACTTCAATTCAAGGTCAATTTGAATGCGGTAGGTGATCTTACCTATGGGTAGCTCATTAGATAGGGTAATTGTGATGCTAATTGAGTTTAATTTTAGTTAATTTACAATTTTGCCCATTAAATTGCAAATTTTACCATTTTAGCCCTTTAGGCCCAATTCAAAGCACCCATGGCTTCGACTCATTTTCATTTCATGATAATCATTCAATTAGGTCAATAAAGACCCCTAGATCACATTCATAAGGTTTGATTAGCTAAATTGTATCTTAATTGGTCAATTTCTTCATAAAAGAATAAAATTCCACTTCAATTAGGTCCTTTATGGGTCAAATTGCATAAATTTTTGACCCACAAAGCTCCCAAGTGGACAAAACACTGAGAACCAGACCAAACAGGTCAAGAACCATTAAAATCCGGCCAAACCGGAACGAACCGGTCTAGCCGGTTTGACCGGCCGCCGACGGGATTGGCCGATTAAGGATCTTTCTGGCCGGTTCTTGGCCTTCGGTTACCGGCTGGAACTCTCTCAATCCCAATTTAACTTTTATACCTTCAATTTTCCAAAATTTTACAAATTGGTCCTTGAATTTCGTCAAATTGCAAATTGACCAATAATTAGACATTTTGACGCAATTCCTGATTTTGGCTTGGTTTTTTGCAAATCAAACCCACTAGGTCAATTACCAAACACCTCAAGATCATAATGGAGCCTTCGAAATGGATTTTTGACTGTTGGATCGAGATTTTGGCGGTAGGTCCGAACCAACGGCCAAAATCACTTAATGTGGGAATCTCTTCTATTTTCAGCATAGACCCAAACAGCTCTCTCTCTCTCTCTCTCTCTCTCTCTCTAAGTTTTGGTTCATCTCTTGGACCGATTCTTTTTTTTTTCTTGAGCCGGTGGTTCAATTGATCCCGATTCGAGCCGTAGTGACTTGACCTATGTTCTTGGAGTCCTGATTGTGATCCGGTGATTTGATCCGACTAATTGCAATAGAAATCGACGAAAAATGTGGAATAATTATAGGATATACAACTAGTGTAAACAAATATATTTATTTATGGTTGATTAATTATAGGAAAAAAATTATTTTGCATGAGCGGGTGCATACGCCATTGACTTGAAAGAGTGTGTAGTTATAATCTTTAAATTAAATATATAAAAGTCTGCCTATGTAAAATTTCTTTTATAATGGTGTGTGTATGATCTATTTTTCCAAAAAATATATAGGGAGGTATGCTTGCTAGATGATGTAGTATGTAATTGCTGGTTAAATGAAGGCACACTTCGTTGGTCTCAGGCTTTCGGTAATTAATCAACCACAAGAATGTATGATGCCACATTATTTTGTGATTTAATTTGTGATAAATAAATTGTTGACACATTTTTTAATGGCTTAGATTTTTTTGGGAAAAACAGTAAGTTTACCATGGTCTCTGAACACGCTAACTTGAATTCTGACACTCCCTCTCAATTTTCTCTTGCCCGTTATTCCTATTTTTCTCACATCCTGTTAGTCTTTCTACTCATTAATTATCTAGTAGGAAAATAATCACGTGTCAACTACATATAAAATTGATTGTATAGAGACTTTTGTAGTTGTGGTGTTCTTTTTGGATTTTTATTGTGAGTACACGGTTGGAAAGAGGAATGCTAGACATTGCCCTAAATAAACATATGAAATCTTGTTAGTGAGTTCTTAAGCGTAATGGTGAAGTAAACTTTATGGAAAAATATTTGATTTATAAATATTAATTACATCTATTACCATAAAATTAAGTGTCTAAAATTATCAATGTAGATATCTTTTTCTATTTGATTACTTACTAAGTGTCATAAGAGTACCCCTTCTTAATATGTGAAAGTTTATAGAATTCAGCAATCTAAATCTCTAAACTATTAGTAAATACTATGTGGTGTAATTAAGATCACTTATAGGAGAAGACTCTTCTTAGGCCGTGAACAGAACAATGATTTTACTTCAATTTTGATTGTATTCATTTTAAATTAAATGGTAATCGACTTGCTATCACAACCCCGAAACTTTGAATACGATTCAAAACAAAATATTACCATTTTTTTAATATAAAGAATTCAGACTATTTGCCTTAAACAAATGTCACGATGTATGCAATTCGCCTATTCCCATGCATCTAGTAAATTTCTATCTATATGGATGTGGGTAAAGTTATTTTGAATGTGAGAAGAAACCTATTGTGTACAAATTAACATTCAATTAATAATTCGAGGTTTTAAAAGAGAACAAATTATTTTGTTTGTCTAGCCCTCTTTCGGGCGGTCATTTTTTATATCATCCATTGTGCAGCTCTATCGAGACGGAACTAAAGCAACGTGTTTCACGACAAGGGGGAAACATAGAAAACCGCCTTGTTCTCGACCTTTGAAGAGACCTTTTCCTTTCCAGTGGGCCTGACCCCGCACCCACAAACATTAACAACATGCTCCGCATTTTGTGATGAGCCCAGTGGATCTCCAACGTCGATTTGTGTGGGCTCCACATGAGATGGACGCCATCTCACTGCTGGAAGTTCACTTGGATTTTGAGCATCCGGTCCGGGCAAGTGTGGCCTGGATGCGGATAAAAACCTTCGGGCCCAACGCCCCGTGACTGACCGCATGATGTCTCGTACGAGAAGACTTGGCGATTGTGCACGAAGGCTTTACGAGTCGTCTCGAAGTCTATTGCAGAACAAGACAAAATGCGATAGAAACGCTCAAGAAAAGGGAGATCGTGGGATTCCCAAGAAAATAATTATGATTACCTAAACAAAGAATTATTTTTTGTTCTTCACAAAATATTATTTTCGGATTAATATTATGAAAAATCCAAAACCGATACATTTATGATAAATTAATAAAAAATTAACTTTTTGATTATGAAACACCTCAAATTGGACCACCGCTTGCGGTGTCGCAACTGACTTCGGGTTCTCTTCCCCTTCACGAAGGGGAGGAGTTCGAATTCCAGAGGCGTCGCATTCGCGCAACTCACCTATGGTTGGGTCTGTGGTGGTGACTTAGTCCGCCCTGAGTTTATGCCGCCACTGTACCAGCCAAATACGGTGGTTTCCATATCAAAAAAAAAAAAAAAACCTCAAATTGGTATATATGCGACAAATTTACCATAATAAATTTTTTTATCACTAAAAACCCCAAACCGTGACATTAATGAGAAATTTACCTTCAATTAATTTCCGCTAAATTGGATTAATACCACAAAAAATTACAAGCCGATATACTTATGACAAATAGAAAGTAAAATCCTAAATTGATACACCTATCGATTGTCACGTCATTTAACTCAACAATTTGATGGTAAAATTTAACGGAAACTAATGAAATGTAAATTTGTCACAAGTGTAATTGTTTAGGCTAAATTTGTCATATGTGTATCAGTTTGAGATTTTTCCATGATATTAATCTTTTTCTAAAAAAATTTACTTTTCACATCTTGAATAACAAAGATTATGGTGTACTAGTGTTTGAAAAAAGTAGTCTGCTTATATGTATATGAACAAATATCGTATGCTCACTGCGAAGCCTCAACATGTATCCATAATTGTATTTTTGGTCATATAATATGTATTAAAATCATAAAAAAAATCTTGCAATAATCTCAAGTATTTTGTAATGATATACAGTAGTATTTGGTGAAATGAGATAAGCATTCAAAAGTACATTTGAACACTAGTTCCATAAATGTAGTTAAATACATCATTAATTAATAAAAAGATTGATAGTGTAGTCACAGGACAATGTAAAGCATAACTTTATTATTATTATTATTATTATTATTATTATTATTATTATTATTATTATTATTATTATTATTATTATTATTATTATTATTATTATTATAGGATGCAAAATAAGATCTCTTAACCTTTAACCACCTAATTTATGGGTAGTGTTGAATGTTATTCTAATCTATCAGTGGGGTAATCGGGCAAAATTGCTTTGAACGTGTTTTCTTATCAACAAATTTCTTTTCATGTGCCTAGGACCATTGGATCAGATACACCACGGCTGTTGATCATGTAGACCACACAAGTGAGTCCCACATGATCAATGGCTACAATTGCATTGAGTTGATGTATGAATCCAGGCAAGTGATTCTTTATTTACTGCAATGTACTTTCACTGGTCATAGTTCATTTTGGTTGGAAATTGCCTCTATTTAAAGGTTCTGAGACGATGAACTTTGGAGTCATGTCCTTTTATATGCATTATTTCAATATTTAGTGACCCAATATGGTTAGGATTGACTGTAAGATGGAATACTCTCCCTTTTCCTAGAATATTTTTCTTGATATTATGAATCGGTTGCATATTGATATGATGCAAAGTGATCACAATGTCCATGTGATGCAAATTCTAGTCAACCTTTTGTTTGAGTTTTGAAAACCTCATGCCTCTTTGTTATGGAAAATATTGGATTTATAAGTATCAATTACACATATAATGATAAATTTATTATTAAAAATAATTAATATTTATTTTCGTTTGGTTACTTAATAAGTGTCATAAGGTGACAACTTCTTAATATTTATTGCTTGGTTACTTAATAATTAATATTTATTCTTGTTTAGATACATATAATGACGGTGCAATCTAGTCTCTAACTATTAGTGCTACTGTGTGTAGCCATTAAAATCATTCATAGGAGAAGACCCTTCTTTTAATTTTGATTGAAGTCATCTTATGTTGAAAAGGGTAATTAACTTGCTATCACAAGCTGAAAATCTTGACACGTAGTCCAAAACAAATTATTAGCTTCTCTTTTTGACAATACAAAGTATTTAAACTTTTCAACTTAAATGAATGTCAGTATTGCAAGCAACTCACCTGTTCACATAGATTTAGTAAAGTTCTAAATGTGAGTAGTTGTGACGAAATCTACCACATTTAAGTTCGACATTTAATCACTTAGTCAACAATTCGAGGTTTTAAAGCAAAATGATTTGACTAAGGTGAAAGTTATTACCAAATTATTTTGATCAGAGTCTAGAACAGCCTTTTTTTTTTTTTATATCAGATGGAAAGTTCATTTCATCCTAAAGTAAAATGCGTTACCCAACAAAAATTAAACATAGGGAAGTACCTTGTATTAACTAGTGATGAGACCTTTTCGCTTTTATGCTAGCTTCAAACTCGGTTGGCCCGACCTTATCCCAAGAAAAAGATTAAGTAACATGTCGGCTTCGCATGAAACTGACTTCATCTAATAATTGAGATTCACTAAGATCTTGTGCATTCCGTTCATGCAAGTGTGGCTTGGATCCGCGCTAAAACCCCCGGGCCTGATGCCTGGTGACCACCTAGGACACTTGGTGATGGTGACACGAGACTGAGACTGGCAACGCTCTATTGATGCATCAAGGCTTCAAATCGTCTCAAAGTCTTTCGAAGAACAAGATAGCATGCCGGAGAAAAAAGATTTCGTGGGGTTCACTCCCATCCATCCGGAGCATCACCTTTCTCGGTGACGAAAGCGACATTACGCGAAATGAGGATGTCAGGTGGGGGAGACAATTGAAAGATGCTTTCGCTCGGTTTGGTCGGACAACGACCATTCTTTATAGCCATGGAGGACCGGAGGAGCGCAGGGTTCCACGAAGTGTGTTTTCTCAGTCCTCTAAAACCTAAAACCCACTGCATTTTGTTGATGATCTCTCCGTCTCAGACCAAGATGATGAGGTATAACAACAGTGGAACCCAAAAATAGATAAGTGATGTTGTTCGCGATGCCGTGGATGCCTCTTCCTATTTTAGTACCTTCGTTTTAATGAGTTCTTATCATATAAGATCATTGTTAATTTAATTATAATACTTTCATACCTTTTAAGTCTTTCGAATCTTGAAAACAGAAAATGTCGAATTCATACACTATAGATATATGTCTGTAAGAGAGAACAAATATTAACAATTATCTTTACAGAGAATTATTATTGATTTTACTCTGAGAACCATTATTTTCTAAGATTAGTCACTTTTTACATTTAGGATTTCGGAGATAGTGACATTATAGTATTTAGAAAAAGTAGTCCTCCAATATATATGTTTAAAAAAATATCGTATTCTCCGTGGAGTCTAGACCCATAACCATATTTATGGTCACATGAAGATGTATTAAAATCATCAAAAACAAAAAATCTTGTAGTAATCTTGAGAGTTTTCTCATAATATATGGCACTATTTGGTAATATGAGATTAGCATCCAAAAGTACATTCGTAGTTCCAAACCAATGTAAAAAGCAATTGACTTTGAATTGTGTGCTGAGCATGCTGATGAAGACTAAATAATGAAGGGCAAATACGAAAAGCAGGCAGTTTGCTGAAAAATTGTCCAAAGTTCTAAACCTATTATGTGGTGGTCAATTTAATTTTAAACCTTTTACTTGTGTCAATTTAGTCCAATTTTTTTTTTTTTTATAATTTATCAATTTAGTCCTAAACCTTTTAACAATTTACTAATTTAGTCATTCCAACCAATTTTGATCGGAAATTACTAACGTGTACATTTTTTGCTATTTTTCTTAGTTTTTTGAATTTTCTTTTCTTTTTTTTTTCTTTGTTGATCTCAGGTGAGGGCGTCCTTCACTAGCCCAAGCGTGGGCATCCCTCATCCGACCTTGCTTGAGTCTAGCGAAGGGAAAAAAAAGTTCATAAAATTTTTAAGAAAATTATAAAAATGTTCATGTTAGCACCGGTTAGCGTCAACCATGCTAAGTAGCATAATTGGCACTGATTTGATTGTCACATCATGTGGCATTAAGATCACCTGTTGCCACAGCACCAATAACTCGATATCCACATCTTTGACGTAGACATCGTCATTAGCTGATATTTTAGGTCTGTTGATATTGTTCATGGAAAACCCGTATTGGGACGTGTTATATTCTTTTATCCACTAGATCACACTATGGACATTACTTAATCCTTTGTTACGAACATCTACACATACCATAACAAATATTATACTAAGGATAGTTTGTAAATCATCAAAGTCATTTGGAGATGTTTCTTTAACAACATACATTTTCACTCCAAATATGGTGGGACCTGGGAGTATTACACCTTTACATGTGGCTGCTTGTACATCGGGCTCAGTTGAGATAGTTAATGCCCAGACAAATGATCCACAACGGTATTAAAATTGGACTCGATCATATTTTTGTGGCATGCAAAAACGTATTATAACGTAACCATGTAGGGCAACGCCAAATCTATAAAGTACCTTTCCCTTTTTGAGATAGCATGCTGTATCTTATTTGGAAAATTATCCAAAAAGTCCTAAACTTATTGCATTTTTATCAATTTAATTATAAACTTTGTAACTTTGCCACTTGAGTCCTAAACCTTTTTACTTTTTACAAATTGAGTCCATTTAGCCAATTTTGGTAGAAATTTACTAACATGAATGTCGGTGCTAACGTTGACAATTTTTTTGTTTTTAATTTTTAAATTATTTTTTTATGTTTTTAATTTCTTTCCTTTTTTTTTTCCTCTAGTTGGTTGCCTAGCCTCTAGTGACTGACCAAAGGCCACGACCAGCGAGCATTGGCCTTGCCGGCCTCAGGCGAGGTCACCCTCATCGGGATCTAACTAGGGGCGAGGCTCACCCTCACCAAGTCCGGTGAGGTGGCCCTCACCGGGATCTGGCGAGGGGCAGGTAAGGGGTGACCCAGTTGGTTGTGAGTGAGGCTCGCCCTTGCTAGATCCGATAAGGGCGAGCTTGCCCAAGGCCGGCGAGGTCGCCCCTTGCCAGATCTCAGTAAGGGCAACCTTGCCTGAGGCCCATGAGGTCGACCCCTGCTCGCCTCGGCAAGGGTGAGCCTCGCTTGGGGACGGCGAGGTTGCCCCTCGCTAGATTGCGGTGAGGGTGACTCGCCCGAGGCTGGGGAGGCCAACCCTCACCGGTCGTGGCCTCTAGTCAATCGCCTAGTCTCCGGCGACCGACCAAAGGAAGAAAAAAAAGAAGAAGAGAAAATAAGAAAATAAAATACAAAAAATAATTTAAAAAATTGAAAAAAATTAAAATAATAAATTTCGTCCACGTCGGCATCGGTAGTGCCACATAGGATGATTGACGTCCATGTCGTAAATTTCGGCCAAAATTGACTGGATGAGCTCAATTGACAAAATATTGAAAGGTTTAGGACTTAATTGGCAAAATTAAAAGGTTTATAACTCGATTGACAAAAGTGCAATAGGTTTAGGACTTTTTGAACAATTTTCCCTATCTTATTCATATGAGATGCTGAATACTTCGGTACTAATCGCTTATTTGGAGTAGTTTTATAATTTGCAGTGTGGTTTATGAAGTAGACAAATGTTATGTACAGGCGATGTGATTGCTAGATCTTTATGTCGGTCCTAACACTTATCATCATCATCATCATCATCATCATCATCATCATCATCATCATCATCATCATCATCATCATCATCATTATTATTATTATTATTATTATTATTATTATTATTAATCTCTTTCTAGATTGGATTAAACGGCTGGAACTTTCTTCTGGATTCCAGTGGGCAGTTGCCATACTCCTATATTGTGATGAGGAATAATCACTCCTACAATGAGCTTGTGTCGTGTAAACTTGCTGACAGGAGGAACAGTCAAATTTCTGTGATGATTGGAAGTGAAAATGAAGGAATTGTAGCCATCAGTTGCACAAGAGTCTGGCCAGCGTGCCCACTCTTAGTTGAGTGCGGGCTCGTGCTCGAGATGTGTGGTCGCGGCAACAAAATATGGTAGGAGATTCCCGGCCTCGCATGGGCTACTTCATCGGCCCTATATCCATTCGATGCTTGTTGTCGCCGCTATCTGTGTCTGTGTTTGCCTCTTCTAAAGAAACTTACATAAGGTTGGTTGTAATGCTCCCTTCAATTGGGAACATTTGGAATATGGTGCTATTTAGGGAGTATATCTACTAACAAATAAGAGGAAGCAAAAGGAAGCCATTGTAAATACGAAGGCAGACTAGAATGCATTTTTATCTGGAGAGGAACTGCTTCGAGATGACTATGCAAGTGCAAGGTTTTAAATACCCATCAAGAAATTAAGCTTTGGCATATCTGAATTTGCATACCCCTCTTTTTAATAAGCTGCGATGTGAGAAGTACCGATTATTCTCTGACCTAGTGGTTCTGGAGAATACTTGTGTTGGGTAAATTTGATTGCTAATGAATATAGAGAAGTAGTAATAGATTCTTGATGTTTTGATGCGTGATGACGATCACTGTCCTTAAGGTATTATTTGTCCCCACTATTGTTACTATCGAGTTTAGAACAAATATACCTCAAGAATATATACCAAATCCGTAGAGAAATGAGTTCAGCAATTACTCAATTTCTTTCTTGGAATTTCACTTTGAATATATTGTTAAAGTTGTGTGTATGAAAAGAGGAGAAAAAAGAGTTCCGAAAAAATAGTATTTATGAACGTTTGTGGTTGTTACAAATAATACGTGAATTGGTCTCTATTCACATACAACCAAACAACATAATTATTGGAAAGAAGTATCTTTTTGTCAACTATCATCACTCTTCAAGTCAATAATAACTTCATTTCATAATTATGGATAACCTCCTTTTAGGACCAAAAAGTCACCTCTTGTCATAACTAAGAGTGATGTATTCTTTTGATCAAAAGTCACGTCTCCTCTTAATCAAGAGACATCTTTTTTATTATAACAACTATTTCAACAACTTGGACATAGGAAGTAATTAAAATCTTTGTATATCGCAGCATGAGAGTAATTTGGGAACAAGACGAGAGGAAAGATGTCGGTGAATTACGACTAAATATATGTGGCAAGCAGGAGAAGATGCACTTTGCCATGGGAAGAAACTAATGCCGAAATCGAGGGAGGATGTCTGCAAAACGGGGATGAGCTAGAAAATTCTTTATCATAGAGGAAGTACTAATGTGGTAAGTCATGTTTGTTGTTACTATGTTCCTTTTTGGGTTTTTGGTTTCTGATTTCTTTGTCTCATTGGAGCTAAACGGGCGATACCAACTTTGGACCAGTAACTGAGTTTGTTTTAATTGTAAAGTTGATCGCGACTCCTTAGGGCTGTTGAGATTATTGTCTTATTTTATTAGTTGCAAATATTTGTTCGGGTATTGTCATGACCTACCCCTCAGTATGGAGGGAAACATAAATTTATGACTATTACCTAAAAGATGGGCCTAACGGCTCATAATTTAAACGTGGACTCTCTTAAGCCTATACCTCGTGCGACATTAGGCTTTCAAATTAATTCTATGAATTTTTTTTAAATAGTCGACATTAGCCTATTAAGGTCGGCTAGAAATCAAGTGAAGTATGTGACGCATTTAATATCAGGGACTTGATTATACTAATGAACTAATTAGTGCTCTTTTGGTATTTGATCTTATTCATTTTTAAAATATTTTTTTGTCAAGTAGTTTGAATTGATTTTAAACTTATCCACTAATATGTGAGAAGACTATGGAGATGTGCAATCATTAACATAATAATCAGTGTTGACACCTATTTTTAGCAGATCTAGGAAAATAAGGAAAATAAAAATTGCATTTTTGGACAAATAAAAAGAAAAAAAATGAAATTGGGGGAAATTGATTTGATTGAAGTATGCAAGGAAATTTGAAATTCTGATGAGCATTCAGATTTCGATAAATGTAGAAACAATTAAAAATCAGGAGAACAAAGGGCAAGAATTTTTATAAAACGGAATAAATTGGAGCAAAAATCGAGTTGATTGCGAAATCTTGCTTTGATTTACAGCCTTGATTTAATGCGACAGAAGATGGAAACTCGGAAAATACCATACAAAGTGGCCGTCTGGAATCACTATAAAAGAGAGCTACATTTTTCGTGACTAGGGGGAAGAATTCGCTAAAAAAAATTTCGTGAAAAGAGCTGAGAGGATTCGTGAAAGTAAAAAAGAGAGAGAGAGAGAGAGAGAAAATTCCATTTTCTCGTCCAAGGGTCATTTTCTTTTCCCTTCTGACAACCTGCAGAAGAAAAGAAAGGGAAAAGTCAACAAAAGAAATAGAAAAAGTGCGTGTGGCCAGAAAGAAAAAGAGAAAAAAAAAGGGAAAAAGTAGCAGGAGCTACTATTTGTCTTCTTCGCGTGGAAGCCGCTGCCCACGCTCGCGTCGCACCTCCTCCATCCGTGTGCATTGCACCAGCACCACCGACGACGCCACCGAAGCCCGCTCGCCGCTGTGCCACCGCAAGTACTGTCGCTGCGCCTTGCCGCCGACGCAACAACCCCTCGACGCCGCTGCCACGCACCTTCGATGTCCACCTCCACGCCTCTGCACTTGCGACTTGCCGCTGCCCAGCCGACACCGGAGTTCCGAAGCCTGCCGCTCCCGATCTCACTGCACCAGCAGCACCGTACGCCAGGCGCCCCGATGACCGCGCTCCCGCCCTCGCCGACGCCGCACCGCTGCAACACCCCCGCTCCGCCCGCGACGCCGCCTGTCGATCTCCGAGCTCCGCCGCGCCTCCGCACCGCCACCCTGCGGTCCAGCTCCTTCTCTGCTGTTGCTCCGAGCTCGAGCCCCTCACTGTCGCCGTCAGTCGCTCCCCGCCGGAGCCTCGACGACAAACCAGCGCCGTCCACCATCGGTTTACGCCCCCCCCCCCCCTTTAGGTAGTTTTTGTTCTTTTTATTTTGTTTTGTTTTACTTTTATAGTTTAGTTTATTTTATTTGTTATGTTATTTTTGCTTATTTCATTTGATAGCATTTTTAGTAGTTATTTAATTTGTAATGGTGGATGTTAAAATTTGTGAATTTAGTATGCATTATCCGTAGGGATTTTGTCCGAAATTAATATAATTATTAATTTGATCGAGAGACATCGGATCATTTTTCTAATTATTTTTTATTTTTGGGCTTTTTGGTAGAATCTCAATTGTTAAATCATAATAATTATTTAATTTGGTTCGTAAGACTTCAGACCAGATTTTTTAATTATTTTAAGTTGTTGTGATGATTAGGGTTAGAATAATTGTTAATTTAACCTGTGAGACGTCAGGTTATTTTTTCAATTATTTTGATCCTTTATTTAGTGATTATATTAATTATTTAGATTTAACCCTTGTTTAACAATTATTCAACTTAAAAAAAAACTAAAAAAGAAACTAAAAAATCAAAAGTCAAAATATTCAAAAGAAATTTGCATAAGCATATAGGACATTTAGGTTTAATATAATAGACACGTAGGTTTAATTAATCAAATTTTTAGGATTATATTTTTAGGATTGCATTTTTAGATAATATTTTTAGAATTGTATTTTTAGATATTTTAAAATAAATAAGACTTAAATGGCCGTTTTAGGGTTTTAAAATAAAAAAAATAGTTTTCTAAGATAGGATAGGGTTTAAGTCAAATTAATCCCTACAATAAATTAGAAAATTATCCCTTTTTTAGATAGATTAATTAGGGTTTTCATAAATTCTGAATTCGATAAAACAATTGCAAAAATACTATGCGCATGTTAACTAGTTAACTAGGTCACGAGGTGCATGTTAATTAATTTGCATAATAGACCCACTTATTTAGAATTTGCATATTAATAGGATTAAGTCATTTAGTTTAAAAATGCATTTTTATAAAAGAACTCCAACTTTTAAGAAAATCCAAAAAAAAAAAATGATTGCTTGCTTTGTGTGATGCAATTTATTTATTTGAATGTTTTAAATAAGGGATGAGCACCCATGTGGTCACCGTATTTACATGATAGTAATTTAGGTTAAAATAAATCAGCTGCTTGCAAAAACATTTTGAAAAATTAAAAAGAAATGGTACCGAAAGAGCATTAGAAAATTCTAGTGTAACCAAGTCCCCGTACCCTTAGTCTCTAGTTCGTAGAAGTAAAATAAATCTCCCTTTATTTTACTTAGGTGTCTAGTCGACCTACCATAAACCGATTAGTGGCGACTCCTAATTAATAACCTTTTGCATGTTAAATGTTTAAACCTTAAGTCGCGAATTGGTTTGGGCTTGGGAGAGCCCGAGCTAAGTTTAAAAGCTTAGTAGTCCATTAACCTAGTTTTAGGTGGTACACCCAAAAAATAGGTCGCAATAGCTTGGCGACTCCACTGGGGACTTGTGTTAAAACACTTAGTGGACTTAGGCCAATTTTTCTTTTTCTTCCAAAATGTTTTTGTTTGGTAGCGAGGATCCCAGGTACACTCCTAACATTTCTAAGGTGTTAAATGTTCTTGTAGATGGGAGGTATAAGGGGAGTAGTCTATGCTTACCTTTGTCTTGCAGGTTGGAGTGTGGGATTAGTGATTTATTTTTCCATGATTAGAAGTGTTGTTTGCATTTAAAGCGTTATGCATGCCTTATTGTTTTTAGCACTACACTATTGCACACATAACCTGTGGCCGGACCTGGGCTGCGATAGGATTTCTAGGATGGTGTTTAGAAGGATACTTCCTCCAAAGTGAGACTGCTATGTAAAGGTTGACCTTCTCTTCCCCGAAAGTCTTTTCATGGTGTCGAATGTGTTTGTCCATATCCGCGAGACTGCGTGACTATTGGACATTCCATTCGACTGAGCCGAAGTTAGGGGGACCTGACACGTTAATGCGAGATTGCAACGGTCAGATCATCCTCTTAGCTCCACTTTGTTAAGCCATTTAGATAGAAATCGAGCCTCACACTTCATGCGTGTGTCTATGTGCTTGTCATTCCTTCTGGTGAAAGTAAGTTGTCTAAATTCTTACTTCGCAATTTACTTACTTTATTGCAATTTTGTCGGTCCATGACAATAGGTTTCATTACGTCTTGTTTTATATGCTATGGGGAGGACTGACGTACAATTCATTTCCACTCCCAAAAAAGAGCTCAAGATGTGGCTGGATCAGTTAGATCAAGAGGGCCAGAGGTATGTGAAGACTAGGATTGCTTGACTTCTCCCACTATTGGAGATCAACATCCACTCTAGAGTGATACAAGCACTCCCTCATTTCTGGTGTCCACAAACTTCCACATTTATATTTGGTGAGTACGAATTGACTCCAACACTAGAAGAATATAATGTTGCCATTGGAATGTTTCTGGAAAAGGAACTTGTTAGACCACCTATAGGTATATATTATATTTCTAAATTATCACAGTTTTTAGAAATCGAAGCCAAAGGAGTAAGGAAAGTTGTCAAAGCCAATTATTTTGCATGCCCATTTTCGTTTTTGGAAAAATGTTTTGCAAATCAATCAATGATTTCAAAAGCTAGGATCTTCATGTTAGCATTTTTCGGGCTAATTGTTTTTCCTTATCGAAGAAATGCCATTAATCCTTCGATTTCATGGGTGGTTAATCGTATTTGTAACGGCTTAAATTATGTCAATATGGTTTTAGCTGAAACATTTTTGTCATTAAACCGTTTCAAACAAAATGAAGAAAAGACCATGTGTGCCCTCCCGAACTTTTACAAATATGGTTTTTCTCCCACATAAGAGGATTTGGGCACCTCATGAAACAATTTAAGATTGATGATTTTAGGCACCCCATACAAAAATTTGCAGTCTTAAAGCGTTTTTCTCCAAATAAACAGTACGCTCGTTGGATTAATTTTTTGAAAAATCCTAATCCTAAGGCATTCCTATGGCATACTAAATGGTTCCGAGTTGAAGAGGCTTGTTTCCCACATAAGCATGATGAGCCAATTCCGTTGTTGGGTTTTTCTGGTGCGACTTCTTACTACCCGTATAGGGTGGCCCGTTAGAACAAAGCCCTTCAAGAAATTCCTTCGCCACTCAAGACAGAGCTGTTCCAAGTTCGTTTTATTCGACCAAACTATGACTACTTCAAGGAGATCCAGATGATCATTGCTGCATGGAATGAATGCCACACAGAGAAGATTTTGGTGCCCAAGAGACTAAAAGGCGAGGAGGAGATTCACCATGCGTCAACATTCTACATTCAACAACATCGGATTCCTATAGCCTTACGTCCAGTAGTTCCTAATGTGACTGAGAAGCCAACCCAACAAGCACAAATTGAGCATCTTAAGCGGAAAGTGAAAATGATTGAAGCGGAAAACAAGAAGCCTCATAAGGCGTTGAAATCCCGAAAGCATATAAAATGAGACGTCTTGAATTTTGATTCTTAGTTCAATGTTTAGAGACTTTGATTTCTAGCTCAATGTTTTCAATTTTTAGATTCGATGTTTAGGGACTTTGGATTTTGATTCTTAGTTCATTGTTAGGAAACTTGGTTAAAATTTCAAATAAAATCAGGCGATTAGACCATTGTCATGGGCCATTTTTCCTATCTTGTCATTGGGTCTTACATTATCTCTTTTTCTTTAGGTGGCAACGGATCCTCCACGCTCACCCATTATCACGCGATTAAGAGCAAGAATGGCCGACCAAGGCGAGATGCGTGATCGCATGTCCTCCGTGGAAGATCAACTCACACAGTTAGCCGCTTCCATGCAGCTTATAACAGCTCAATTTCAATCCCTCCAAGTAAACCCTAATCCTCCACCTGCTCTCCCCGAGATAGTAGTCTTGAGGAAGGCAAATATGGCCCAAATGAATGATGACGAAATGCCCGGGCTGGAAGTTGACATGGTTCCCAAGATAGATCAAGATGAACGCGTTCACAAAGCTGGAAGAGAAAGTGAGACACTTGCAGGAGTCTCAAAGCTCACTCCCATTTGACCTCTCGATTTATGAGAAAGTTAAAATGCCGAGCAAGTTCAAAATGCCGGAGTTCGAGAAGTATGATGGGACATCTTGTCCAAAGTCTCATTTACAGATGTACCACGTCCGCATGGCCCAGCACGTAAAAAATGAGCCCCTTATGATCCAATCATTTCATGCGAGTTTGAGTGGGCTCGCACTAAATTGGTATGTGATGAAGAATATGAACCTCCTCGACACCTGGAATGAAGTGGCTGACGCGTTCCTCAAACAATACAAGTTCAACATGGACATCGCACCTTCCCGAGAAGACCTGGAGCAGATGGAAAAGAAAATAAGTGAGTCATTTAAAGAATATGTTGTGAGATGGAGAAACTTGGGGGGTGCATGAGAACATTTCTGTTCTAGAAATAGTTTCTGGAACAGAAATGAATTTCTCTATTTCTATTTCTGAATGAGTTTCTGAGGAAAAAAATATGTTTGATAACTTAATAAAATTTATATTTCAAAAATAGAAATTCGTTTGATGAGCAAGAGGAGAGGCAGAGAAGAGTCGGAGCAGAGGCGGAGGCGGAGGTGGAGCAGAGGCAAAGGAGAGGCGGAGGCGGAGGCGGAGGAGAGGCGGAGGCGGAGGCGGAGTAGAGGCGGAGGAGATATGTTGCCGAGGGGTGTGCTCGGACAACAAGCGGGGACAGTGGGTCGCGGCGAGGGGGTGGATTCGCGAGCAGATATGGATGAGCAAGAGAAGAGGCGGAGGAGAGGCGGAGCAGAGGCGGAATAGAGGCAGATAAGAGGCGAAGGTCACGGCGAGGGGGTGGATTCACGAGCAGATGTGGATGAGCAAGAGAAGAGGCGGAGGAGAGGCGGAGCGAGGCGGGAGGCGGAGGCGAGCGGAGGCGGAGGAGAGGCGGAGCGAGGCGGAGGGTGAGGTGGAGCAGAGATGCGGAGGAGACGCGGAGTAGAGGCGGAGGTGGAGGAGAGGCGGAGGCGGAGGAGGAGGAGGAGGCAGAGAAGAGGCGGAGGAGGAGGCAAAGAAGGCGCGTACGAGGGAGAGGAGTGAAATTAGGGTTGGGAGAAATCAGAAATTGATTTCTGGGAGAAATCAGAAATAGAAAATTTCTATTTCTGATTTCTCCTCCATTTCTATTTCTGGAATAGAAATCTATTCCAGAAATAGAAAATTTGATAAGTGTTATCAAACAAGTTTCTGTTCCAGAAATTGGTCTGGAACAGAAAAATCATTTCTGGAACAGAAATAATTTTTATCATGCACCCCCTTGGCAGCTCAAATTACTCCTAAGCCTACCAACAAGGAGTTGATGAAGTTGTTCATGCAGACCCTTCCATCTGAGTTCCATAATCGAATGGCCAGTACATATGTCGAGAGCTTTAATCAGCTTATTCCTGTGGGAGAATAGATCGAGATGGGGATAAGGGAAGGATGGTTTTCTGAGCCATCTACTAAAAGGTTCTCTGCTAAGAAGGAAAATGAAGCGGCCAAGGATGTGAATGTGACCTATAGCGCAGAAGGTACTAATCGCACCCCGGCTATCCAAATGAATCAAAGGCAACAACAAATTGTTGGTCGTCAATCATTTGCCCAAGCATATAATACAAGGCAGTTCTCCTCTCTCCTTGGATCTCCATCTCAAGTGTTACCGATTCTGCGAAAGAAAGGATTGCTTTCTAGTGAATCGAAGCATCCTAACCGCGAAAGCAATTGAGGTTACGACCCGATGAAGAAGTGTGACTACCATAGTGGTGAACTTGGGCATTCAACTGATGAATGTTTCACCCTCAAGCACAAGATCCAAAACCTCTTGGACACGAAGGCCTTTTCGTTTCAAACTGCTCGGCCGCTACCAGAGCATGAGGGTACGGTGAATGCTATCTTAAAGCATGACGCTGGTCGAATCAAAAGCTTGAAGGTGCATATGATGGACACTCTAGGGTAGCCAAATGATGAATGGGGCGACATGGACAGGTCGACACCCCCAAATATGGAGAACTCTGATGATGAGCTAGAAGAAGCTGCAAGCTTATTCAATAACCTCATCATAGGAGCCATTGATGAAGGACCCCCTGAAGAGATGGGCCTTGGCCCACATGAGTAACTTTTTATGCTTTTGCACATTCCCCGCGTGGGAATTTTTATTATTTTCTGAATGATGTTTTCAGTTTCTTCTTTTATTGATTGAGTGTTGCATTTTCTCCATTCAATAAATGTAATTGATTGATGAATTTCAATGAAATTACAAATTTTATTTTGAGGGCATGATGAGGTACACTAAACTAGCCTGGTGATGATATCCAACCGATAAAAAAAAAGAAAAATCCAAGGAGAATTCTGAGGCCTAGGTTTCGTCATGCTTTCTCGTGTCAAAATGTTTCAAAAAATGCTTTTCCAAGTGCTTTTAAAAAAAATTCAAAAAAAATAAAAATAAAACTTGATTTACTCTGTTTGTCTTTTTGACCCATCGACTTTTTGTTTCAAAGACAATCTTGTAACATGTGAAGGTGTGGAAATGGTCCAATCCAATTCCGGAGCCTAGGGGCAAGTTTGCTCCAAACTACGGTCCATATGTGGTAAAGAAGGTACTTCCTGGCGATGCCTTGATCTTGGCAGAAATGGATGGTCGTGAGTTTTCCACTCGTAATAATTCAGATGCTGTCAATAAATATTACCCATGATAGAATTTGCCATGTCATGTTTTGAACTGCAATCATTTCAATGATGAATAAATTGCTTCAGTGAATTGAATTGTTCAAATTTGTTGCAAATCTTGCATTTTTCTTCTTTGAGGAATTGTGTGAGAAGGATTGAATGTGTGAAATGGGATACTTTGGAATGATGAAAGGCAAACCCTATCCCATACACTAACCCCCAGTGAGTTGTGTGGAAAAATTCCATGCCTATGAGGAAAAATGTGATCTCGCAAAGGGTATGTCAACCGAGGTGATGAGAGGCAGTTTCTTTTGCTACCCGAAACACTATGGGTGTATCCATTGTTCAGCCCTTTGAGCCCACACACTTGAAGGGCTTTTTAAATTATCCCTGTCAAGAATTGTCTCATATTGGGACAAGATTTGAAATGAATGATAGGAATTTTCTTACTTGTACTTGCATCAATCTTCGAGTATTGTTTTTACAGTGTAACTTGTATGATAATTTAAAGTGCCTTAGGACGACGAAGAGCAGTTCTTTCTCTATCCTATACACTTTATCCGTTGCATAACCCCTTGAGCCTATGAATTCGTTTCATATTAAACCCAGTTGGTGATCATTCCCCACACTGGGGCAAGGCAAGAAAAATCAAACCACTCAAGTAGCATGGTTTACAATGCTGATAAAAGATGAAAGGTTGTGCAAGTCCAAAGAAATTAAGTGCAAAATGGGGCAAGAAAAAGCAATGTGCCTAGTAAAAG
This sequence comes from Eucalyptus polyanthemos subsp. polyanthemos, assembly GCA_017140185.1. Lineage (NCBI taxonomy): Eukaryota > Viridiplantae > Streptophyta > Magnoliopsida > Myrtales > Myrtaceae > Eucalyptus > Eucalyptus polyanthemos. Next base: position 23,405,233 of record CM029462.1, read on the forward strand.
CAAGGCTAATGCCCAAAGAAAAAATCAAACACCTGATGAAGTGAGTCGTATCCCCAACAAGCTGATACCTAAAACAAAAAAAAAGCTCAAATGTTGAGATGTTGCAATTAGTGGAGTTGTGATGTGAAGAAAATCTTCGATGATGGGGAGGAAAATTGTTGGAAATGTGAAAATGATCACCAACTTTGACCCCGTAAGCACTTTTTGAGCTAAATGATCATTTCATTTCTCAACTCATGAACCCAACCTACGTTCTGTCCCTTACAAAATCTCTTCAGATTAGGGCATTTGAATTAACGTAGAAGTTCATATCTTTGAAAGCATCGCTTGAAGAAGTGTGAGTAAGACAATTTCTGCTTCATTTCTCATGTTTTCTTGACTTGTAAACCCTAGGATGATGATGAAATATCATTCATTTCTTAAATAGCCTCGACTCAAAGAGTCTCCTTTGCTAAGCCATTGACCAAGCCAGCGTTACGGTCCCTATTAAAGACCTCTCAGATTGGTAAATTCGTACCACTTGTGAGATTGCTCGAACCCTTGTTTGGCATGACGATGGAAAGATAGAGTGATTGACAAAAATCCTATATCAAAGGTCAGGATAAAACAGCTCATTTTAATGAGGATGAGTGAAAAGTCCTTTTAGACCAAGAGGTCCCCCATTTGGCACATCCATGACACTAATGTGTTCATAATGGAAATTAGGTGATGCAAGATTAATGGAAATCATCATGAACATCCATTATATTGATGCATGTTTATGATTACAAATGCATGTTGCCTCTCCTACAACCATGTTTTGCAGGAGACATATCCCCTAAGGAACAGAGATGTCATTAGGTAAATCTATCTCTATCCATACTTTAAATGATTGTCACTGTACATGTATTCCTTTTCAAGCACCGACACTCAATGGAGTTGTCCCCCAAAGATTTTTCCTCCAGATTCAATCGATTAAGGCGACCGAAGAATGGTTCGGGTCCCGGGTCGGATGATTTTTATCGCAAGGCTGGGCGACCAAAGAATGGTTCGGTACCTAGCTAAGCAAAACCTTAGTCTAGGCGACCGTAGAATGGTACGGGTCCCTGGAAAAGCAATTACCTCGGTTCGAGCGACCGTAGAATGGTACGAGTCCTAGATAACCTCGCGGGCGACCGTAGAATGGTATGGGTTCTAAAAAAGTCATTTTTTCGTCAAGGCGACCGTAGAATGGTACGGGTCCTAGACAACCTCAGTTCGGGCGACCGTAGAATGGTACGGGTCCTAGACAACCTCAGTTCGGGCGACCGTAGAATGGTACGGGTCCTGAGAAAGCAGTCATTTTGTGAAGTCATGTTACTATTCGGGCGACCGTAGAATGGTACGGGTCTTGGACGTGTAACACCAATCTATCTTGAGTTACTCTACCATCCCCGAAGGTAAGTAATTCAAAGTAAGTTCTTTTATCATTTGCATTAATATTTCCATGCATTATATAAATTCCATTTCCAAATGGGATTCATTTTTTTTTCAAAAAAAAAAAAAAAAAAAAAAAAAAAACAACATAAATAGTCACTCAATACATCTACACGATTAACATTTAGGTTTCAACTTGTCTTTGAATGCAACCTCTACGAGCTCACCTTCAAAGAGGGGCAGTTGTTGACACCTATTTTTTTTGCAAATCTAGGAAAATAAGGAAAATAAAAATTGCATTTTTGGACAAATAAAAAAAAAAAAAATGAAATTGGGGGAAATTGATTTGATTGAAGTATGCAAGGAAATTTGAAATTTGATGAGCTTCGATTTCGATAAATGCAAAAACAATTAAAAATTAGGTGAACAAAGGGCAAGAATTTTTATAAAACGGAATAAATCGGAGCAAAAATCGAGTTGATTGCGAAATCTCGCTTTGATTTACAGCCTTGATTTAATGCGACGGAAGATGGAAACTCAGAAAATACCATACAAAGTGGCCGTCGGAATCACTATAAAAGAGAGCTACATTTTTCGTGACTAGGGGGGAGAATTCGCTAAAAAATTTTTCGTGAAAAGAGCTTAGAGGATTCGTGAAAGTAAAAAAGAGAGAGAGAGAAAATTCCATTTTCTCGTCCAAGGGTCATTTTCTTTTCCCTTCTGACAACCTGCAGAAGAAAAGAAAGGGAAAAGTCAACAAAAGAAAGAGAAAAAGTGCAGAGAAGTGACGTGTGGCCAGAAAGATAAAGAGAAAAAAAAGGGAAAAAGTAGCAGGAGCTACTGTTCGTCTTCTTCGCGTGGAAGCCCCTGCTCACGCTCGCGTCGCACCTCCTTCGTCCGTGTGCATTGCACCAGCACCACCGACGACGCCACCGCCCGCTCGCCGCCGTGCCACCGCAGTACCGTCGCCGCGCCTTGCCGCCGACGCAACAACCCCTCGACGCCGCTGCCGCGCGCCTCGACGTCCACCTCCACGCCTCGCACTCGCGACCCGCCGCTGCCTAGCCGACATCGGAGTTCGGCTGCCGCTCCCGATCTCACGCACCAGCAGCACCGGATGCCGGGCGCCCCAATGACCGTGCTCTCGCCCTCGCCGACGCGCGCTGCTACAACACCCCGCTCGCCGCGACGCCGCCGTCGATCTCCGAGCTCCACCGCGCTCCGCACCGCCACCTCGCTACCTCGCGGGCTCAGCTCCGCCCGCTCCCGCTGCTCCGAGTTCGAGCCCCCCTCATGCGCGTCGTCAGCCACTCCTCGCCGGAGCCTCGACGACAAACCGGTGCCGTCCACCGTCGGTTTACCCCCCTTTAGGTAGTTTTTGTTCTTTTTATTTTGTTTTCTTTTACTTTTATAGTTTAGTTTATTTTATTTGTTATGTTATTTTTGCTTATTTCATTTGATAGCATTTTTAGTAGTTATTTAATTTGTAATGGTGGATGTTAAAATTTGTGAATTTAGTATGCATTATCCGTAGGAATTTTGTCCGAAATTAATATAATTATTAATTTGATCCGAGAGACATCGGATCATTTTTCTAATTATTTTTTATTTTTGGGCTTTTTGGTAGAATCTCAATTGTTAAATCATAATAATTATTTAATTTGGTCCGTAAGACTTCGGACCTGATTTTTTAATTATTTTAAGTTGTTGTGATGATTAGGGTTAGAATAATTGTTAATTTAACTGTGAGACGTCAGGTTATTTTTTCAATTATTTTGATCCTTTATATAGTGATTATATTAATTGTTTAGATTTAACCCTTGTTTAACAATTATTGAACTTAAAAAAAAACTAAAAAAGAAACTAAAAAATCAAAAGTCAAAATATTAAAAAAAAATTTGCATAAGCATATAGGACATTAAGGTTTAATATAATAGACACGTAGGTTTAATTAATCAAATTTTTAGGATTATATTTTTAGGATTGCATTTTTAGATAATATTTTTAGAACTGCATTTTTAGATATTTTAAAATAAATAAGACTTAAATGGCCGTTTTAGGGTTTTAAAATAAAAAAAATAGTTTTCTAAGATAGGATAGGATTTAAGTCAAATTAATCCCTGCAATAAATTAGAAAATTATCCCTTTTTTAGATAGATTAATTAGGGTTTTCATATATTCTGAATTTCAATAAAAAAATTGCAAAAATACTATGCGCATGTTAACTAGTTAACTAGGTCACGAGGTGCATGTTAATTAATTTGCATAATAGACCCACTTATTTAGAATTTGCATATTAATAGGATTAAGTCATTTAGTTTAAAAATGCATTTTTATAAAAGAACTCCAACTTTTAAGAAAATCCAAAAAAAAAAAAAAATGATTGCTTGCTTTGTGTGATGCAATTTATTTATTTGAATATTTTAAATAATGGATGAGCACCCATGTGGTCACCGTATTTACATGATAGTAATTTAGGTTAAAATAAATCAGCTGCTTGCAAAAACATTTTGAAAAATTAAAAAGAAATGGTACCGAAAGAGCATTAGAAAATTCTAGTGTAACCAAGTCCCCGTACCCTTAGTCTCTAGTTCGTAGAAGTAAAATAAATCTCCCTTTATTTTACTTAGGTGTCTAGTCGACCTACCATAAACCGATTAGTGGCGACTCCTAATTAATAACCTTTTGCATGTTAAATGTTTAAACCTTAAGTCGCGAATTGGTTTGGGCTTGGGAGAGCCCGAGCTAAGTTTAAAAGCTTAGTAGTCCATTAACCTAGTTTTAGGTGGTACACCCAAAAAATAGGTCGCAATAGCTTGGCGACTCCATCGGGGACTTGTGTTAAAACACTTAGTGGACTTAGGCCAATTTTTCTTTTTCTTCCAAAATGTTTTTGTTTGGTAGCGAGGATCCCAGGTACACTCCTAACATTTCTAAGGTGTTAAATGTTCTTGTAGATGGGAGGTATAAGGGGAGTAGTCTATGCTTACCTTTGTCTTGCAGGTTGGAGTGTGGGATTAGTGATTTATTTTTCCATGATTAGAAGTGTTGTTTGCATTTAAACTGTTATGCATGCCTTATTGTTTTTAGCACTACACTATTGCACACATAACCCGTGGCCGGACACGGGCTGCGATAGGATTTCTAGGATGGTGTTTAGAAGGATACTTCCTCCAAAGTGAGACTGCTATGTAAAGGTTGACCTTTCTTCCCCGAAAGTCTTTTCATGGTGTCGAATGTGTTTGTCCATATCCGCGAGACTGCGTGACTATTGGACATTCCATTCGACCGAGCCGGTTAGGGGACCGACACGTTAATGCGAGATTGCAACGGTCGAGATCATCCTCTTAGCTCCACTTTGTTAAGCCATTTAGATAGAAATCGAGCCTCACACTTCATGCGTGTGTCTATGTGCTTGTCATTCCTTTGGTGAAAGTAAGTTGTCTAAATTCTTACTTCGCAATTTACTTACTTTATTGCAATTTTGTCGGTCCATGACAATAGGTTTCATTACGTCTTGTTTTATATGCTATGGGGAGGACTGACGTACAATTCATTTCCACTCCCAAAAAAGAGCTCAAGATGTGGCTGGATCGTTAGATCAAGAGGGCCGAGGTATGTGAAGACTAGGATTGCTTGACTTCTCCCACTATTGGAGATCAACATCCACTCTAGAGTGATACAAGCACTCCCTCATTTCTGGTGTCCACAAACTTCCACATTTATATTTGGTGAGTACGAATTGACTCCAACACTAGAAGAATATAATGTTGCCATTGGAATGTTTCTGGAAAAGGAACTTGTTAGACCACCTATAGGTATATATTATATTTCTAAATTATCACAGTTTTTAGAAATCGAAGCCAAAGGAGTAAGGAAAGTTGTCAAAGCCAATTATTTTGCATGCCCATTTTCGTTTTTGGAAAAATGTTTTGCAAATCAATCAATGATTTCAAAAGCTAGGATCTTCATGTTAGCATTTTTCGGGCTAATTGTTTTTCCTTATCGAAGAAATGCCATTAATCCTTCGATTTCATGGGTGGTTAATCGTATTTGTAACGGCTTAAATTATGTCAATATGGTTTTAGCTGAAACATTTTTGTCATTAAACCGTTTCAAACAAAATGAAGAAAAGACCATGTGTGCCCTCCCCGAACTTTTACAAATATGGGTTTTCTCCCACATAAGAGGATTTGGGCACCTCATGAAACAATTTAAGATTGATGATTTTAGGCACCCCATACAAAAATTTGCAGTCTTAAAGCGTTTTTCTCCAAATAAACAGTACGCTCGTTGGATTAATTTTTGAAAAATCCTAATCCTAAGGCATTCCTATGGCATACTAAATGGTTCCGAGTTGAAGAGGCTTGTTTCCCACATAAGCATGATGAGCCAATTCCGTTGTTGGGTTTTTTCGGTGCGACTTCTTACTACCCGTATAGGGTGGCCCGTTAGAACAAAGCCCTTCAAGAAATTCCTTCGCCACTCAAGACAGAGCTGTTCCAAGTTCGTTTTATTCGACCAAACTATGACTACTTCAAGGAGATCCAGATGATCATTGCTGCATGGAATGAATGCCACCCAGAGAAGATTTTGGTGCCCAAGAGACTAAAAGGCGAGGAGGAGATTCACCATGCGTCAACATTCTACGTCCAACAACATCATATTTCTGCCACCCTGCGTCCAGCGGTCCCTGATGTGACTGAGAAGCCAACCCAACAAGCACAAATTGAGCATCTTAAGCGGAAATTGGAAATGATTGAAGCAGAAAATAAGAAGCTTCGCAAGGCGTTGAAATCCCGAAAGCATATAAAATGAGACGTCTTGAATTTTGATTCTTAGTTCAATGTTTAGGGACTTTGATTTCTAGCTCAATGTTTTCAATTTTTAGATTTGATGTTTAGGGATTTCGGATTTCAATTCTTAGTTCGTTGTTAGGAAACTTGGTTAAAATTTCAAATAAAATCAGGCGATCAGACCATTGTCATGGGCCATTTTTCCTATCTTGTCATTGGGTCTTACATTATCTCTTTTTCTTTAGGTGGCAACAGATCCTCCACGCTCACCCATTATCACGCGATTAAGAGCAAGAATGGCTGACCAAGGCGAGATGCGTGATCGCATGTCCTCCGTGGAAGATCAACTCACACAGTTAGCCACTTTCATGCAGCTTATAACAGCTCAGTTTCAATCCCTCCAAGTAAACCCTAATCCTCCACTTGCTCTCCCCGAGATAGTAGTCTTGGGAAGGCAAATATGGCCCAAATGAATGATGACGAAATGCCCGGGCTGGAAGTTGACATGGTTCCCAAGATAGATCAAGATGAACGCGTTCACAAAGCTGGAAGAGAAAGTGAGACACTTGCAGGAGTCTCAAAGCTCACTCCCATTTGACCTCTCGATTTATGAGAAAGTTAAAATGCCGAGCAAGTTCAAAATGCCGGAGTTCGAGAAGTATGATGGGACATCTTGTCCAAAGTCTCATTTACGGATGTACCACGTCCGCATGGCCCAAAGCACGTAAAAAATGAGCCCCTTATGATCCAATCATTTCATGCGAGTTTGAGTGGGCTCGCACTAAATTGGTATGTGATGAAGAATATGAACCTCCTCGACACCTGGAATGAAGTGGCTGACGCGTTCCTCAAACAATACAAGTTCAACATGGACATCGCACCTTCCCGAGAAGACCCGGAGCGAGATGGAAAAGAAAATAAGTGAGTCATTTAAAGAATATGTTGTGAGATGGAGAAACTTGGGGGTGCATGAGAACATTTCTGTTCTAGAAATAGTTTCGGAACAGAAATGAATTTCTCTATTTCTATTTCCGAATGAGTTTCGAGGAAAAAATATGTTTGATAACTTAATAAAATTTATATTTCAAAAATAGAAATTCGTTTGATGAGCAAGAGGAGAGGCGAGAGAAGAGTCGGAGTAGAGGCGGAGGCGGAGGTGGAGCGAGGCGGAGGAGAGGCGGAGGCAGAGGCGAAGCAGAGGCAGAGGCGGAGGCGGAGCAGAGGCGGAGGAGATATGTTGCTGAGGGGTGTGCTCGGACAATAAGCGGGGATAGTGGGTCGCGGCGAGGGGGTGGATTCGCGAGCAGATGTGGATGAGCAAGAGAAGAGGCGGAGGAGAGGCAGAGGAGAGGTGGAACAGAGGCAGATAAGAGGCGGAGGTCGCGGTGAGGGGGTGGATTCGCGAGCAGATGTGGATGAGTAAGAGAAGAGGCGGAGGAGAGGCGGAGCAGAGGCGGAGGCGGAGGCAGAGCGGAGGCGGAGGAGAGGCGGAGCAGAGGCGGAGGGTGAGGTGGAGCAGAGATGCGGAGGAGACGCGGAGTAGAGGCGGAGGTGGAGGAGAGGCGGAGGCGGAGGAGGAGGAGGAGGCAGAGAAGAGGCGGAGGAGGAGGCAAAGAAGGCGCGTACGAGGGAGAGGAGTGAAATTAGGGTTGGGAGAAATCGAAATTGATTTGGAGAAATCGAAATAGAAAATTTCTATTTTCGATTTCTCCTCCATTTCTATTTTCGGAATAGAAATCTATTCCGAAATAGAAAATTTGATAAGTGTTATCAAACAAGTTTGTTCCGAGAAATTGGTCGGAACAGAAAAATCATTTCGGAACAGAAATAATTTTTATCATGCACCCCTTGGCAGCTCAAATTACTCCTAAGCCTACCAACAAGGAGTTGATGAAGTTGTTCATGCAGACCCTTCCATCTGAGTTCCATAATCGAATGGCCAGTACATATGTCGAGAGCTTTAATCAGCTTATTCCTGTGGGAGAATAGATCGAGATGGGGATAAGGGAAGGATGGTTTTCTGAGCCATCTACTAAAAGGTTCTCTGCTAAGAAGGAAAATGAAGCGGCCAAGGATGTGAATGTGACCTATAGCGCAGAAGGTACTAATCGCACCCCGGCTATCCAAATGAATCAAAGGCAACAACAAATTGTTGGTCGTCAATCATTTGCCCAAGCATATAATACAAGGCAGTTCTCCTCTCTCCTTGGATCTCCATCTCAAGTGTTACCGATTCTCTGAAAGAAAGGATTGCTTTCTAGTGAATCGAAGCATCCTAACTGCGAAAGCAATTGAGGTTACGACCCGATGAAGAAGTGTGACTACCATAGTGGTGAACTTGGGCATTCAACTGATGAATGTTTCACCCTCAAGCACAAGATCCAAAACCTCTTGGACACGAAGGCCTTTTCGTTTCAAACTGCTCGGCCGCTACCAGAGCATGAGGGTACGGTGAATGCTATCTTAAAGCATGACGCTGGTCGAATCAAAAGCTTGAAGGTGCATATGATGGACACTCTAGGGTAGCCAAATGATGAATGGGGCGACATGGACAGGTCGACACCCCCAAATATGGAGAACTCGATGATGAGCTAGAAGAAGCCGCAAGCTTATTCAATAACCTCATCATAGGAGCCATTGATGAAGGACCCCTCGAAGAGATGGGCATTGGCCCACAAGAGTAACTTGTTTACTGCTTTTGCACTGTGTAGGAATTTTTATTATTTTTTGAATGATGTTTTCAGTTTCTTCTTTTATTGATTGAGTGTTGCATTTTCTCCATTCAATAAATGTAATTGATTGATGTATTTCAATGAAATTACAAATTTTATTTTGAGGGCATGATGAGGTACACTAAACTAGCCTGGTGATGATATCCAACCGATAAAAAAAAAAAAAAATCCAAGGAGAATTCTCGAGGCCTAGGTTTCGTCATGCTTTCTCGTGTCAAAATGTTTCAAAAAATGCTTTTCCAAGTGCTTTTAAAAAAAATTCAAAAAAAATAAAAATAAAACTTGATTTACTCGTTTGTCTTTTTGACCCATCGACTTTTTGTTTCAAAGACAATCTTGTAACATGTGAAGGTGTGGAAATGGTCCAATCCAATTCCGGAGCCTAGGGGCAAGTTTGCTCCAAACTACAGCGGTCCATATGTGGTAAAGAAGGTACTTCCTGGCGATGCCTTGATCTTGGCAGAAATGGATGGTCGTGAGTTTTCCACTCCTGTTAATTCAGATGCTGTCAATAAATATTACCCATGATAGAATTTGCCATGTCATGTTTTGAACTGCAATCATTTCAATGATGAATAAATTGCTTCAGTGAATTGAATTGTTCAAATTTGTTGCAAATCTTGCATTTTTCTTCTTTGAGGAATTGTGTGAGAAGGATTGAATGTGTGAAATGGGATACTTTGGAATGATGAAAGGCAAACCCTATCCCATACACTAACCCCCAGTGAGTTGTGTGGAAAAATTCCATGCCTATGAGGAAAAATGTGATCTCGCAAAGGGTATGTCAACCGAGGTGATGAGAGGCAGTTTCTTTTGCTACCCGAAACACTATGGGTGTATCCATTGTTCAGCCCTTTGAGCCCACACACTTGAAGGGCTTTTTAAATTATCCCTGTCAAGAATTGTCTCATATTGGGACAAGATTTGAAATGAATGATAGGAATTTTCTTACTTGTACTTGCATCAATCTTCGAGTATTGTTTTTACAGTGTAACTTGTATGATAATTTAAAGTGCCTTAGGACGACGAAGAGCAGTTCTTTCTCTATCCTATACACTTTATCCGTTGCATAACCCCTTGAGCCTATGAATTCATTTCACATTAAACCCAGTTGGTGATCATCCCCCACATTGGGGCAAGGCAAGAAAAATCGAACCACTCAAGTAGCATGGTTTACAATGCGATAAAAGATGAAAGGTTGTGCAAGTCCAAAGAAAATAAGTGCAAAAATGGGCATGAAAAAGCAAAGTGTGCCTGGTAAAAGCAAGGCCAATGCCCAAAAAAAAATCAAACACTTGATGAGGTGAGTCGTATCTCCAACAAGGTGGTACCCAAAAAAAAAAAAAAGCTCAAATGTTGAGATGTTGCAATTAGTGGAGTCGCGATGTGAAGAAAATCTTCGACGATGGGGAGGAAAATTGTTGGAAATGTCAAAATGATCACCAACTTTGACCCCCTAAACACTTTTTGAGCCAAATGATCCTTTCATCTCTCAACCCATGAACCCAACCTACGTTACGTCCCTTACAAAGTCTCTTCAGATTAGGGCATTTGAATTAACATAGAAGTTCATATGTTTGAAAGCATCGCTTGAAGAAGTGCGAGTAAGACAATTTCTGCTTCATTTCTCATATTTCTTGACTTGTAAACCCTAGGATGATGATGAAATATCATTCATTTTTTTTAGCCTCGACTCAAAGAGTCTCCTTTGCTAAGCTGTTGACCAAGCTAGCGTTACAGTCCCTATTAAAGACCTCTCGATTGGTAAGTTCGTACCGATTACGAGACTACTCGAACCCTCGTTTGGCATGATGATGGGAAGATAGAGTGATTGACAAAAATCCTATATCAAAGGTCAGGATAACACAGCTCATTTTAATGAGGATGAGTGAAAAGTCCTTTTAGACCAAGAGGTCCCCCATTTGGCACATCCATGACACTAATGTGTTCATAATGGAAATTAGGTGATGCAAGATTAATGGAAATCATCATGAACATCCATTATATTGATGCATGTTTATGATTACAAATGCATGTTGCCTCTCCTACAACCATGTTTTGCAGGAGACATATCCCCTAAGGAACAGAGATGTCATTAGGTAAATCTATCTCTATCCATACTTTAAATGATTGTCACTGTACATGTATTCCTTTTCAAGCACCGACACTCAATGGAGTTGTCCCCCAAAGATTTTTCCTCCAGATTCAATCTGATTAAGGCGACCGAAGAATGGTTCGGGTCCTGGTCGGATGATTTTTATCGCAAGGCTGGGCGACCAAAGAATGGTTCGGTACCTAGCCAAGCAAAACCTTAGTCTAGGCGACCGTAGAATGGTACGGGTCCTGGAAAAGCAATTACCTCAGTTCAGGCGACCGTAGAATGGTACGAGTCCTAGATAACCTCAGTTCAGGCGACCGTAGAATGGTATGGGTTCTAAAAAAGTCATTTTTTCGTCAAGGCGACCGTAGAATGGTATGGGTCCTAGACAACCTCAGTTCAGGCGACCGTAGAATGGTACGGGTCCTAGACAACCTCAGTTCAGGGGACTGTAGAATGGTACGGGTCCTGAGAAAGCAGTCATTTTGTGAAGTCATGTTACTATTCTGGGCGACCGTAGAATGGTACGGGTCTTGGACGTGTAACACCAATCTATCTTGAGTTACTCTACCATCCCCGAAGGTAAGTAATTCAAAGTAAGTTCTTTTATCATTTGCATTAATATTTCCATGCATTATATAAATTCCATTTCCAAATGGGATTCATTTTTTTTTCAAAAAAAAAAAAAAAAACAACATAAATAGTCACTCAATACATCTACACGATTAACATTTAGGTTTCAACTTGTCTTTGAATGCAACCTCTACGAGCTCACCTTCAAAGAGGGGCAATTGTTGACACCTATTTTTTTTGCAAATCTAGGAAAATAAGGAAAATAAAAATTGCATTTTTGGACAAATAAAAAGAAAAAAAAATGAAATTGGGGGAAATTGATTTGATTGAAGTATGCAAGGAAATTTGAAATTCTGATGAGCTTCAGATTTCGATAAATGCAAAAACAATTAAAAATTAGGTGAACAAAGGGCAAGAATTTTTATAAAACGGAATAAATCGGAGCAAAAATCGAGTTGATTGCGAAATCTCGCTTTGATTTACAGCCTTGATTTAATGCGACGGAAGATGGAAACTCAGAAAATACCATACAAAGTGGCCGTCTGGAATCACTATAAAAGAGAGCTACATTTTTCGTGACTAGGGGGGAGAATTCGCTAAAAAAATTTTCGTGAAAAGAGCTTAGAGGATTCGTGAAAGTAAAAAAAGAGAGAGAGAAAATTCCATTTTCTCGTCAAGGGTCATTTTCTTTTCCCTTCTGACAACCTGCAGAAGAAAAGAAAGGGAAAAGTCAACAAAAGAAAGAGAAAAAGTGCAGAGAAGTGACGTGTGGCCAGAAAGATAAAGAGAAAAAAAAGGGAAAAAGTAGCAGGAGCTACTGTTTGTCTTCTTCGCGTGGAAGCCCCTGCCCACGCTCGCGTCGCACCTCCTTCGTCCGTGTGCATTGCACCAGCACCACCGACGACGCCACCGAAGCCCGCTCGCCGCCGTGCCACTGCAAGTACCGTCGCCGCGCCTTGCCGCCGACGCAACAACCCCTCGACGCCGCTGCCGCGCGCCTCTGACGTCCACCTCCACGCCTCTGCACCTGCGACCTGCCGCTGCCTAGCCGACATCGGAGTTCCGAAGCCTGCCGCTCCCGATCTCACTGCACCAGCAGCACCGGATGCCAGGCGCCCCAATGACCGTGCTCTCGCCCTCGCCGACGCCGCGCTGCTACAACACCCCCGCTCTGCCCGCGACGCCGCCCGTCGATCTCCGAGCTCCACCGCGCCTCCGCACCGCCACCCTGCGGTCCAGCTCCGCCTCCGCTGCTGCTCCGAGTTCGAGCCCCTCACTGTCGCCGTCAGCCACTCCTCGCCGGAGCCTCGACGACAAACCGGTGCCGTCCACCGTCGGTTTACCCCCCTTTAGGTAGTTTTTGTTCTTTTTATTTTGTTTTCTTTTACTTTTATAGTTTAGTTTATTTTATTTGTTATGTTATTTTTGCTTATTTCATTTGATAGCATTTTTAGTAGTTATTTAATTTGTAATGGTGGATGTTAAAATTTGTGAATTTAGTATGCATTATCCGTAGGAATTTTGTCCGAAATTAATATAATTATTAATTTGATCCGAGAGACATCGGATCATTTTTCTAATTATTTTTTATTTTTGGGCTTTTTGGTAGAATCTCAATTGTTAAATCATAATAATTATTTAATTTGGTCCGTAAGACTTCGGACCTGATTTTTTAATTATTTTAAGTTGTTGTGATGATTAGGGTTAGAATAATTGTTAATTTAACCGTGAGACGTCAGGTTATTTTTTCAATTATTTTGATCCTTTATATAGTGATTATATTAATTGTTTAGATTTAACCCTTGTTTAACAATTATTGAACTTAAAAAAAAACTAAAAAAGAAACTAAAAAATCAAAAGTCAAAATATTAAAAAAAAAATTTGCATAAGCATATAGGACATTAAGGTTTAATATAATAGACACGTAGGTTTAATTAATCAAATTTTTAGGATTATATTTTTAGGATTGCATTTTTAGATAATATTTTTAGAACTGCATTTTTAGATATTTTAAAATAAATAAGACTTAAATGGCCGTTTTAGGGTTTTAAAATAAAAAAAATAGTTTTCTAAGATAGGATAGGATTTAAGTCAAATTAATCCCTGCAATAAATTAGAAAATTATCCCTTTTTTAGATAGATTAATTAGGGTTTTCATATATTCTGAATTTCAATAAAAAAAATTGCAAAAATACTATGCGCATGTTAACTAGTTAACTAGGTCACGAGGTGCATGTTAATTAATTTGCATAATAGACCCACTTATTTAGAATTTGCATATTAATAGGATTAAGTCATTTAGTTTAAAAATGCATTTTTATAAAAGAACTCCAACTTTTAAGAAAATCCAAAAAAAAAAAAAAATGATTGCTTGCTTTGTGTGATGCAATTTATTTATTTGAATGTTTTAAATAATGGATGAGCACCCATGTGGTCACCGTATTTACATGATAGTAATTTAGGTTAAAATAAATCAGCTGCTTGCAAAAACATTTTGAAAAATTAAAAAGAAATGGTACCGAAAGAGCATTAGAAAATTCTAGTGTAACCAAGTCCCCGTACCCTTAGTCTCTAGTTCGTAGAAGTAAAATAAATCTCCCTTTATTTTACTTAGGTGTCTAGTCGACCTACCATAAACCGATTAGTGGCGACTCCTAATTAATAACCTTTTGCATGTTAAATGTTTAAACCTTAAGTCGCGAATTGGTTTGGGCTTGGGAGAGCCCGAGCTAAGTTTAAAAGCTTAGTAGTCCATTAACCTAGTTTTAGGTGGTACACCCAAAAAATAGGTCGCAATAGCTTGGCGACTCCACTGGGGACTTGTGTTAAAACACTTAGTGGACTTAGGCCAATTTTTCTTTTTCTTCCAAAATGTTTTTGTTTGGTAGCGAGGATCCCAGGTACACTCCTAACATTTCTAAGGTGTTAAATGTTCTTGTAGATGGGAGGTATAAGGGGAGTAGTCTATGCTTACCTTTGTCTTGCAGGTTGGAGTGTGGGATTAGTGATTTATTTTTCCATGATTAGAAGTGTTGTTTGCATTTAAACTGTTATGCATGCCTTATTGTTTTTAGCACTACACTATTGCACACATAACCTGTGGCCGGACCTGGGCTGCGATAGGATTTCTAGGATGGTGTTTAGAAGGATACTTCCTCCAAAGTGAGACTGCTATGTAAAGGTTGACCTTCTCTTCCCCGAAAGTCTTTTCATGGTGTCGAATGTGTTTGTCCATATCCGCGAGACTGCGTGACTATTGGACATTCCATTCGACGAGCCGGTTAGGGGACGACACGTTAATGCGAGATTGCAACGGTCGATCATCCTCTTAGCTCCACTTTGTTAAGCCATTTAGATAGAAATCGAGCCTCACACTTCATGCGTGTGTCTATGTGCTTGTCATTCCTTCTGGTGAAAGTAAGTTGTCTAAATTCTTACTTCGCAATTTACTTACTTTATTGCAATTTTGTCGGTCCATGACAATAGGTTTCATTACGTCTTGTTTTATATGCTATGGGGAGGACTGACGTACAATTCATTTCCACTCCCAAAAAAGAGCTCAAGATGTGGCTGGATCAGTTAGATCAAGAGGGCCAGAGGTATGTGAAGACTAGGATTGCTTGACTTCTCCCACTATTGGAGATCAACATCCACTCTAGAGTGATACAAGCACTCCCTCATTTCTGGTGTCCACAAACTTCCACATTTATATTTGGTGAGTACGAATTGACTCCAACACTAGAAGAATATAATGTTGCCATTGGAATGTTTCTGGAAAAGGAACTTGTTAGACCACCTATAGGTATATATTATATTTCTAAATTATCACAGTTTTTAGAAATCGAAGCCAAAGGAGTAAGGAAAGTTGTCAAAGCCAATTATTTTGCATGCCCATTTTCGTTTTTGGAAAAATGTTTTGCAAATCAATCAATGATTTCAAAAGCTAGGATCTTCATGTTAGCATTTTTCGGGCTAATTGTTTTTCCTTATCGAAGAAATGCCATTAATCCTTCGATTTCATGGGTGGTTAATCGTATTTGTAACGGCTTAAATTATGTCAATATGGTTTTAGCTGAAACATTTTTGTCATTAAACCGTTTCAAACAAAATGAAGAAAAGACCATGTGTGCCCTCCCCGAACTTTTACAAATATGGGTTTTCTCCCACATAAGAGGATTTGGGCACCTCATGAAACAATTTAAGATTGATGATTTTAGGCACCCCATACAAAAATTTGCAGTCTTAAAGCGTTTTTCTCCAAATAAACAGTACGCTCGTTGGATTAATTTTTTGAAAAATCCTAATCCTAAGGCATTCCTATGGCATACTAAATGGTTCCGAGTTGAAGAGGCTTGTTTCCCACATAAGCATGATGAGCCAATTCCGTTGTTGGGTTTTTCTGGTGCGACTTCTTACTACCCGTATAGGGTGGCCCGTTAGAACAAAGCCCTTCAAGAAATTCCTTCGCCACTCAAGACAGCTGTTCCAAGTTCGTTTTATTCGACCAAACTATGACTACTTCAAGGAGATCCAGATGATCATTGCTGCATGGAATGAATGCCACCCGAGAAGATTTTGGTGCCCAAGAGACTAAAAGGCGAGGAGGAGATTCACCATGCGTCAACATTCTACGTCCAACAACATCATATTTCTGCCACCCTCGTCGGGGCCCAAAGCGGTCCCCGATGTGACGAGAAGCCAACCCAACAAGCACAAATTGAGCATCTTAAGCGGAAATTGGAAATGATTGAAGCAGAAAATAAGAAGCTTCGCAAGGCGTTGAAATCCCGAAAGCATATAAAATGAGACGTCTTGAATTTTGATTCTTAGTTCAATGTTTAGGGACTTTGATTTCTAGCTCAATGTTTTCAATTTTTAGATTTGATGTTTAGGGATTTCGGATTTCAATTCTTAGTTCGTTGTTAGGAAACTTGGTTAAAATTTCAAATAAAATCGGGCGATCGAGACCATTGTCATGGGCCATTTTTCCTATCTTGTCATTGGGTCTTACATTATCTCTTTTTCTTTAGGTGGCAACAGATCCTCCACGCTCACCCATTATCACGCGATTAAGAGCAAGAATGGCTGACCAAGGCGAGATGCGTGATCGCATGTCCTCCGTGGAAGATCAACTCACACGAGTTAGCCACTTTCATGCAGCTTATAACAGCTCGTTTCAATCCCTCCAAGTAAACCCTAATCCTCCACTTGCTCTCCCCGAGATAGTAGTCTTGGGAAGGCAAATATGGCCCAAATGAATGATGACGAAATGCCCGGGCTGGAAGTTGACATGGTTCCCAAGATAGATCAAGATGAACGCGTTCACAAAGCTGGAAGAGAAAGTGAGACACTTGCAGAGTCTCAAAGCTCACTCCCATTTGACCTCTCGATTTATGAGAAAGTTAAAATGCCGAGCAAGTTCAAAATGCCGGAGTTCGAGAAGTATGATGGGACATCTTGTCCAAAGTCTCATTTACAGATGTACCACGTCCGCATGGCCCAGCACGTAAAAAATGAGCCCCTTATGATCCAATCATTTCATGCGAGTTTGAGTGGGCTCGCACTAAATTGGTATGTGATGAAGAATATGAACCTCCTCGACACCTGGAATGAAGTGGCTGACGCGTTCCTCAAACAATACAAGTTCAACATGGACATCGCACCTTCCCGAGAAGACCTGGAGCAGATGGAAAAGAAAATAAGTGAGTCATTTAAAGAATATGTTGTGAGATGGAGAAACTTGGGGGTGCATGAGAACATTTCTGTTCCAGAAATAGTTTCTGGAACAGAAATGAATTTCTCTATTTCTATTTCTGAATGAGTTTCTGAGGAAAAAAATATGTTTGATAACTTAATAAAATTTATATTTCAAAAATAGAAATTCGTTTGATGAGCAAGAGGAGAGGCAGAGAAGAGTCGGAGTAGAGGCGGAGGCGGAGGTGGAGCAGAGGCGGAGGAGAGGCGGAGGCAGAGGCGAAGCAGAGGCAGAGGCGGAGGCGGAGCAGAGGCGGAGGAGATATGTTGCTGAGGGGTGTGCTCGGACAATAAGCGGGGATAGTGGGTCGCGGCGAGGGGGTGGATTCGCGAGCAGATGTGGATGAGCAAGAGAAGAGGCGGAGGAGAGGCGGAGGAGAGGTGGAACGAGGCGGATAAGAGGCGGAGGTCGCGGTGAGGGGGTGGATTCGCGAGCAGATGTGGATGAGTAAGAGAAGAGGCGGAGGAGAGGCGGAGCGTGAGGCGGAGGCGGAGGCAGAGCGGAGGCGGAGGAGAGGCGGAGCAGAGGCGGAGGGTGAGGTGGAGCAGAGATGCGGAGGAGACGCGGAGTAGAGGCGGAGGTGGAGGAGAGGCGGAGGCGGAGGAGGAGGAGGAGGCAGAGAAGAGGCGGAGGAGGAGGCAAAGAAGGCGCGTACGAGGGAGAGGAGTGAAATTAGGGTTGGGAGAAATCAGAAATTGATTTCTGGGAGAAATCAGAAATAGAAAATTTCTATTTTCGATTTCTCCTCCATTTCTATTTTCGGAATAGAAATCTATTCCGAGAAATAGAAAATTTGATAAGTGTTATCAAACAAGTTTCATTCCGAAATTGGTGCGGAACAGAAAAATCATTTCTGGAACAGAAATAATTTTTATCATGCACCCCCTTGGCAGCTCAAATTACTCCTAAGCCTACCAACAAGGAGTTGATGAAGTTGTTCATGCAGACCCTTCCATCTGAGTTCCATAATCGAATGGCCGGTACATATGTCGAGAGCTTTAATCGGCTTATTCCCGTGGGAGAATAGATCGAGATGGGGATAAGGGAAGGATGGTTTTCGAGCCATCTACTAAAAGGTTTCTCGCTAAGAAGGAAAATGAAGCGGCCAAGGATGTGAATGTGACCTATAGCGCGAAGGTACTAATCGCACCCCGGCTATCCAAATGAATCAAAGGCAACAACAAATTGTTGGTCGTCAATCATTTGCCCAAGCATATAATACAAGGCAGTTCTCCTCTCTCCTTGGATCTCCATCTCAAGTGTTACCGATTCTCTGAAAGAAAGGATTGCTTTCTAGTGAATCGAAGCATCCTAACTGCGAAAGCAATTGAGGTTACGACCCGATGAAGAAGTGTGACTACCATAGTGGTGAACTTGGGCATTCAACTGATGAATGTTTCACCCTCAAGCACAAGATCCAAAACCTCTTGGACACGAAGGCCTTTTCGTTTCAAACTGCTCGGCCGCTACCAGAGCATGAGGGTACGGTGAATGCTATCTTAAAGCATGACGCTGGTCGAATCAAAAGCTTGAAGGTGCATATGATGGACACTCTAGGGTAGCCAAATGATGAATGGGGCGACATGGACAGGTCGACACCCCCAAATATGGAGAACTCTGATGATGAGCTAGAAGAAGCTGCAAGCTTATTCAATAACCTCATCATAGGAGCCATTGATGAAGGACCCCCTGAAGAGATGGGCCTTGGCCCACATGAGTAACTTTTTTACTGCTTTTGCACATTCCCCTGCGTGGGAATTTTTATTATTTTCTGAATGATGTTTTCAGTTTCTTCTTTTATTGATTGAGTGTTGCATTTTCTCCATTCAATAAATGTAATTGATTGATGAATTTCAATGAAATTACAAATTTTATTTTGAGGGCATGATGAGGTACACTAAACTAGCCCGGTGATGATATCCAACCGATAAAAAAAAGAAAAATCCAAGGAGAATTCGAGGCCTAGGTTTCGTCATGCTTTCTCGTGTCAAAATGTTTCAAAAAATGCTTTTCCAAGTGCTTTTAAAAAAAATTCAAAAAAAATAAAAATAAAACTTGATTTACTCTGTTTGTCTTTTTGACCCATCGACTTTTTGTTTCAAAGACAATCTTGTAACATGTGAAGGTGTGGAAATGGTCCAATCCAATTCCGGAGCCTAGGGGCAAGTTTGCTCCAAACTACAGCGGTCCATATGTGGTAAAGAAGGTACTTCCTGGCGATGCCTTGATCTTGGTAGAAATGGATGGTCGTGAGTTTTCCACTCCTGTTAATTCAGATGCTGTCAATAAATATTACCCATGATAGAATTTGCCATGTCATGTTTTGAACTGCAATCATTTCAATGATGAATAAATTGCTTCAGTGAATTGAATTGTTCAAATTTGTTGCAAATCTTGCATTTTTCTTCTTTGAGGAATTGTGTGAGAAGGATTGAATGTGTGAAATGGGATACTTTGGAATGATGAAAGGCAAACCCTATCCCATACACTAACCCCCAGTGAGTTGTGTGGAAAAATTCCATGCCTATGAGGAAAAATGTGATCTCGCAAAGGGTATGTCAACCGAGGTGATGAGAGGCAGTTTCTTTTGCTACCCGAAACACTATGGGTGTATCCATTGTTCAGCCCTTTGAGCCCACACACTTGAAGGGCTTTTAAATTATCCCTGTCAAGAATTGTCTCATATTGGGACAAGATTTGAAATGAATGATAGGAATTTTCTTACTTGTACTTGCATCAATCTTCGAGTATTGTTTTTTACGGTGTAACTTGTATGATAATTTAAAGTGCCTTAGGACGACGAAGAGCAGTTCTTTCTCTATCCTATACACTTTATCCGTTGCATAACCCCTTGAGCCTATGAATTCATTTCACATTAAACCCAGTTGGTGATCATCCCCCACATTGGGGCAAGGCAAGAAAAATCGAACCACTCAAGTAGCATGGTTTACAATGCTGATAAAAGATGAAAGGTTGTGCAAGTCCAAAGAAAATAAGTGCAAAAATGGGCATGAAAAAGCAGTGTGCCTGGTAAAAGCAAGGCCAATGCCCAAAGAAAAAAATCAAACACTTGATGAGGTGAGTCGTATCTCCAACAAGGTGGTACCCAAAAAAAAAAAAAAAAGCTCAAATGTTGAGATGTTGCAATTAGTGGAGTCGCGATGTGAAGAAAATCTTCGACGATGGGGAGGAAAATTGTTGGAAATGTCAAAATGATCACCAACTTTGACCCCCTAAACACTTTTTGAGCCAAATGATCCTTTCATCTCTCAACCCATGAACCCAACCTACGTTACGTCCCTTACAAAGTCTCTTCAGATTAGGGCATTTGAATTAACATAGAAGTTCATATGTTTGAAAGCATCGCTTGAAGAAGTGCGAGTAAGACAATTTCTGCTTCATTTCTCATATTTCTTGACTTGTAAACCCTAGGATGATGATGAAATATCATTCATTTTTTTTAGCCTCGACTCAAAGAGTCTCCTTTGCTAAGCTGTTGACCAAGCTAGCGTTACAGTCCCTATTAAAGACCTCTCAGATTGGTAAGTTCGTACCAGTTACGAGACTACTCGAACCCTCGTTTGGCATGATGATGGGAAGATAGAGTGATTGACAAAAATCCTATATCAAAGGTCAGGATAACACAGCTCATTTTAATGAGGATGAGTGAAAAGTCCTTTTAGACCAAGAGGTCCCCCATTTGGCACATCCATGACACTAATGTGTTCATAATGGAAATTAGGTGATGCAAGATTAATGGAAATCATCATGAACATCCATTATATTGATGCATGTTTATGATTACAAATGCATGTTGCCTCTCCTACAACCATGTTTTGCAGGAGACATATCCCCTAAGGAACAGAGATGTCATTAGGTAAATCTATCTCTATCCATACTTTAAATGATTGTCACTTTGTACATGTATTCCTTTTCAAGCACCGACACTCAATGGAGTTGTCCCCCAAAGATTTTTCCTCCAGATTCAATCTGATTAAGGCGACCGAAGAATGGTTCGGGTCCTGGTCGGATGATTTTTATCGCAAGGCTGGGCGACCAAAGAATGGTTCGGTACCTAGCCAAGCAAAACCTTAGTCTAGGCGACCGTAGAATGGTACGGGTCCTGGAAAAGCAATTACCTCAGTTCAGGCGACCGTAGAATGGTACGAGTCCTAGATAACCTCAGTTCAGGCGACCGTAGAATGGTATGGGTTCTAAAAAAGTCATTTTTCGTCAAGGCGACCGTAGAATGGTATGGGTCCTAGACAACCTCGTTCGGCGACCGTAGAATGGTACGGGACCTAGACAACCTCAATTCAGGCGACCGTAGAATGGTACGGGTCCTGGGAAAGCAGTCACTTTGTGAAGTCATGTTACTATTCTGGGGCGACCGTAGAATGGTACGGGTCTTGGACATGTAACACCCATCTATCTTGAGTTACTCTACCATCCCCGAAGGTAAGTAATTCAAAGTAAGTTCTTTTATCATTTGCATTAATATTTCCATGCATTATATAAATTCCATTTCCAAATGGGATTCATTTTTTTTTCAAAAAAAAAAAAAAACAACATAAATAGTCACTCAATACATCTACACGATTAACATTTAGGTTTCAACTTGTCTTTGAATGCAACCTCTACGAGCTCACCTTCAAAGAGGGGCAGCTGTTGACACCTATTTTTTTTGCAAATCTAGGAAAATAAGGAAAATAAAAATTGCATTTTTGGACAAATAAAAAGAAAAAAAAATGAAATTGGGGGAAATTGATTTGATTGAAGTATGCAAGGAAATTTGAAATTCTGATGAGCTTCAGATTTCGATAAATGCAAAAACAATTAAAAATTAGGTGAACAAAGGGCAAGAATTTTTATAAAACGGAATAAATCGGAGCAAAAATCGAGTTGATTGCGAAATCTCGCTTTGATTTACAGCCTTGATTTAATGCGACGGAAGATGGAAACTCAGAAAATACCATACAAAGTGGCCGTCTGGAATCACTATAAAAGAGAGCTACATTTTTCGTGACTAGGGGGGAGAATTCGCTAAAAAAATTTTCGTGAAAAGAGCTTAGAGGATTCGTGAAAGTAAAAAAGAGAGAGAGAGAAAATTCCATTTTCTCGTCCAAGGGTCATTTTCTTTTCCCTTCTGACAACCTGCAGAAGAAAAGAAAGGGAAAAGTCAACAAAAGAAAGAGAAAAAGTGCAGAGAAGTGACGTGTGGCCAGAAAGATAAAGAAAAAAAAAGGGAAAAAGTAGCAGGAGCTCTTGTTTGTCTTCTTCGCGTGGAAGCCCCGCCCACGCTCGCGTCGCACCTCCTTCGTCCGTGTGCATTGCACCAGCACCACCGACGACGCCACCGAAGCCCGCCGCCGCCGTGCCACCGTAAGTACCGTCGCCGCGCCTTGCCGCCGACGCAACAACCCCTCGACGCCGCTGCCGCGCGCCTCGACGTCCACCTCCACGCCTCGCACTGCGACCTGCCGCGCCTAGCCGACATCGGAGTTCAAGCTCGCCGCTCCCGATCTCACCGCACCAGCAGCACCGGATGCCAGGCGCCCCAATGACCGTGCTCTCGCCCTCGCCGACGCCGCGCTGCTACAACACCCCCGCTGCGCCGCGACGCCGCCCGTCGATCTCCGAGCTCCACCGCGCCTCCGCACCGCCACCCTGCGGTCCAGCTCCGCCTCCGCTGCTGCTCCGAGTTCGAGCCCCTCACTGTCGCCGTCAGCCACTCCTCGCCGGAGCCTCGACGACAAACCAGTGCCGTCCACCGTCGGTTTACCCCCCCTTTAGGTAGTTTTTGTTCTTTTTATTTTGTTTTCTTTTACTTTTATAGTTTAGTTTATTTTATTTGTTATGTTATTTTTGCTTATTTCATTTGATAGCATTTTTAGTAGTTATTTAATTTGTAATGGTGGATGTTAAAATTTGTGAATTTAGTATGCATTATCCGTAGGAATTTTGTCCGAAATTAATATAATTATTAATTTGATCCGAGAGACATCGGATCATTTTTCTAATTATTTTTTATTTTTGGGCTTTTTGGTAGAATCTCAATTGTTAAATCATAATAATTATTTAATTTGGTCCGTAAGACTTCGGACCTGATTTTTTAATTATTTTAAGTTGTTGTGATGATTAGGGTTAGAATAATTGTTAATTTAACCTGTGAGACGTCAGGTTATTTTTTCAATTATTTTGATCCTTTATATAGTGATTATATTAATTGTTTAGATTTAACCCTTATTTAACAATTATTCAACTTAAAAAAAAAACTAAAAAGAAACTAAAAAATCAAAAGTCAAAATATTAAAAAAAAATTTGCATAAGCATATAGGACATTAAGGTTTAATATAATAGACACGTAGGTTTAATTAATCAAATTTTTAGGATTATATTTTTAGGATTGCATTTTTAGATAATATTTTTAGAACTGCATTTTTAGATATTTTAAAATAAATAAGACTTAAATGGCCGTTTTAGGGTTTTAAAATAAAAAAAATAGTTTTCTAAGATAGGATAGGATTTAAGTCAAATTAATCCCTGCAATAAATTAGAAAATTATCCCTTTTTTAGATAGATTAATTAGGGTTTTCATATATTCTGAATTTCAATAAAAAAAATTGCAAAAATACTATGCGCATGTTAACTAGTTAACTAGGTCACGAGGTGCATGTTAATTAATTTGCATAATAGACCCACTTATTTAGAATTTGCATATTAATAGGATTAAGTCATTTAGTTTAAAAATGCATTTTTATAAAAGAACTCCAACTTTTAAGAAAATCCAAAAAAAAATGATTGCTTGCTTTGTGTGATGCAATTTATTTATTTGAATGTTTTAAATAATGGATGAGCACCCGTGTGGTCACCGTATTTACATAATAGTAATTTAGGTTAAAATAAATCAGCTACTTGTAAAAACATTTTGAAAAATTAAAAAGAAATGGTACCGAAAGGGCATTAGAAAATTCTAGTGTAACCAAGTCCCCGTACCCTTAGTCTCTAGTTCGTAGAAGTAAAATAAATCTCCATTTATTTTACTTAGGTGTCTAGTCGACCTACCATAAACCGATTAGTGGCGACTCTTAATTAATAACCTTTTGCATGTTAAATGTTTGAACCTTAAGTCGTGAATTGGTATGGGCTTGGGAAAGCCCGAGCTAAGTTTAAAAGCTTAGTAGTCCATTAACCTAGTTTTAGGTGGTACACTCGAAAAATAGGTCGCGGCAATTAGCAATTAGGAAAATCATTAAGTAAACTACATGGGATAGCAAATACCTAACACTAAGAAAAAGATAAATGTTACTCCTATAGACTAAAGGGAAGCCAAAATTAGTGTAAGCACACAATAAGGACAATTGTCTTTAAGGACAATTGAAGCCCTAAGGTAGAGCTCTAAGGGTTTGTTCAACTTTTTAGTACAAATTTAAGTCGAGGCTTCCATCTTTTTTTAAAAGGAAAATTACCTAAAAAGACTATTTTAAAACTTTTTCGAGGAATTGTAATTTTTTAGAAACTTTTTTTTGAATTTTTTTCAGAATTTTCACTTTTATTTCTTCTAATTTTTCATACATTTTTTTTATATTTTCGAATTTTTAATAAAAGTAATTTTTACATTCTCAAAATAGGGACTCGGGTTGGGCCCTAGGGGTCGATCAGAAAATGGACTGCCGTATGATACTTCGCGGGTTTGGGCAATCCATACGAACCAAACTTTCAACAAGCTTCGTTTCAAAATGATCTAAGCCCACCTTCTGAAATAATTATACTAGGCCCAAGTTCGACTAAATACAAAAATCAGCCCATATTTGCCAAGCTTCAACTTGAGTCCAGTGCCCACGAATCCCATTGCTAGAGTTCAGCCCAAAATCTCCATTCCCCTTCCTCATTCATTCTGTCATCCACGCTCCTCTCCACTGTTCCCCTCTCTCACTTTCAGGTCCTCATCTCCTAACGAGGCAAACCAACGGACGAGGAGTTTGAGAAGCCTCAACAAAGCTTAAGACTGAGAAGCTAGAACACGAGCAAAACGCTTCACAGTGAATGTAAAAATATCCTTCGCTCAATTTCCATCATCAGCTACCATATCCAGGCATCATTGTCATTCACCGGCCATTCAAGATTTCGCAAAATATGATCACAAAGTGATCGGGGCAAACACTGGCATTTAAAGGAACTCAATAGACAAAATGGTATGGACTCATTCAGGACAGAGAAGAGAGTGGGCAAAAACATGTAGGGTAGCTACGAATTGCACTAAAACTTCGACACACCAGTTCGCCAAATGAACGCTAATATGTAGAACAGAACATGGCATGCTTGGATTTACCGGTATGCTAACCAAAATAAGAGAGATGCTCACGACGTCATTTTAAACATTTTAGCAAATGGCTAGGAAGCTCAAATTGAGAGGAAAATATTGACCGCTTTTAGAACCTAAACTCAAGTTTGTACTCAAAAGAAATCATCACGAGACAACTGAAAATCAACGGCACCTTGCTCAAACCCAGCAGGTGTATGGGCTTAAGGAGATCGAGTCTCGGCTTTGCTTGGATCAAAACAACGCGGAGTAACAGGGATTCACGAGCATATAATCATGGAGTTCCATTGTAAGAATTATTGTGGCCTGCATGATTTTATTAATTAATGAATTAATGAATATTTAATGCTAACATGTATTAAGTTACGAGAAGTTATGACTCTAATGAAATGGTATAATCCTCAATCAGAAGTTACCGTTATTCTTTGAAGAGGTGCGACTCTCATGGAAGTTAAAAGAAGCTTTGATAGAAGGCACCTATTGATAATATGTATAAATAAGAGTTGGATCCTCTCTCAACCACAACGTGAAAAGAACGTTGTATTTTATCCTCCATCAAACTTAATACTTTAAGAAAAAGTAGGTTAAGGGAGAGAAATCCGATTTCGTTCATCTTTTCAGTTTTTCCGCAACCAATACATTCAAGGTTTGTTATGGATAAAAGGTATGTCTTCATCCCTCCCATCGTGAAAATCATGAAGATCACATATCTTGTGTTATGTATCTTTCGCATTATAGAATTACGTTATCACTTACAGTTAGTATCGAAGTGTGGTTTAGGATCTCATGATTTTTTCTGATTATTGAAATATTATGATTTATGGATGAAGATTTGTTGAAGAATGATGATCTTTTTCATGTTATTGATGTTATTGAAATGATTCTATAAGAGGAAATCCGAATGATGAAAGGTTTGATGGAAAACAAGGCCAAAAACGAAGAAAAGGGCGAAAAATGAAGAAAAATGGTGACCAAGCGTGAAGGGTAGGAAGATTCATGGCTAACACGTGCCCCTACCTGCCCCTACGCGTGCACTAGAGGGTGAGCCAGCACCCATGTGGGAACCATGTGCTTGCACATCCGTTGCGTGCCTTGCACACGCTCATGCGGCAATAAAGGCGCGTGCCGTGCATGTGCCTGCTTTTCCCATAATTATAATTCTGCCCCTATGTTATTATTTATGATTTTGCCTCTCTCTTCACTGAATAATTACGATTCTATCCTCCTTTATGGTTATTTGTGTTTCTACCCTTTATGCTAGATAGCTATGATTTTGTCCTGTTGATTATTTATCATTTTGCCCCTGGAAATTAAATTTATAGTCCTACCCCTTTGGAATTATGATTTTACAGTTTTACTCTTATGCTTTAATTATTGTTTTTTCCTTGGGTGCGATTTGGCGAATATTTGTGCTTTACAATATTTTTAAAAAAATAAGTTCAAAATGGTTTGTTAGTCACAAAATTGGTCAAACCTTAAGATCTTTGAATTTTTTTGATATTATAAATTGCTTTATTCAATTACCTATGATTGATTGATGCTATAATTGAAATTGATATATTAATATCCTTATTAATGTCATGGGTATATTGAAGTTCATTTATTATATAAGAACTTAAGGATTAATTCAAAGGTTAATCAATTTCTTGTAATTTATGCACATAATAGGAAATATTAATTAATATTTCTTGTTAAATTTGTTTTTATATCTAGAGATAACAGATAAATTTTAATGAGACATATTTATAATTAACAAATTAAAGTTATTATGGTTTAATGAATGTTTGTATATCATAGGATTGCCCAAAGGCGAACTATGATGTACATGCATGGTTTAGTTTGAATATGATTATGTGATATTCTCAAAACATTAATGTATGAATATACTCTTGCATGTTTGCAATATCTATATTTATTTTACTTCATTCACACGCTTTGTCTGTTTCTTTATTCAACAGATTAAATTTCTTTAATTGAAGTGGACAAGTCTAGTTTCACTTAGGTGTCCTGAACCTTTTAGCACTCCAAATTGAGAAACTAGCTGCTATTACTAATGAGAGTAGCGATGATGAAAAGACTTTCCATAAAACTTGGGAAAGATCGAACATAATAAGCTTAATGTTTATATGAATGACAGTAGCAAACAACCTAAGGACTACTCTTCTCAAAATTGACGGTGTTATGGGATTTATGAAATTTGTGATAGATCGTTCTAAGACTAATGATAAGTTATTTGCCGGTACATTAATGAGCACTTTGACTGCAATACCGTGCATAAGCATGTTCTTGAGATGATGAACTTAATAGCAAAGTTAATGATCTTCGTAACGAACGTAGATGAATACTTTTTAGTATAATCCATGCTTAACTACTTGCCTCATGAGCAATATGGACCGTTTTAAATGAATTACAACATTATAAGGGATAAATGGAATGTAAATGAATTAGCCAATATGGTTGTTCAAGAGGAAACGGGGATAAATAATCAAAAGGCTTCATTCATCTCCTAAGTCAATAAGAAGCTGAAAATAATTCCAAAAGGAAAGATGGAAGGAGCAAGAAGAAAATGATTACACATCCTAAATGAACCTTCAAAAGTTTCTCAAATCCACAAGAAGGAATACAATCTTAGTAAGTGTCAGTTTTGTAATAAAGTTGGACACTTAAAGAAATATTGATTGAAGTAAGTTTGGTTCGAAAAGAAAGGTAAGCTTTGTACTTTAGTTTGTTTTAAATCAAACTTTACTGAAATTTTTCATAATACTTGGTGGATTGATTTTGGTGCTACCATTCATGTGTCAAATACGATGCAAGGATTTCCTAGGATTCAAATTATAAAACCAAATGAAAGCAATGTGATCATGTATCCACGTTTTCCCGCATTTTAGTTTCTTTGTCAAAACTTAATGTAGAAGGATTTTCTTCTAAGTTTAGTCGTGGATCTTTTAGATTATTTAAGAACGATAATCTTGCTAGAACTATAACTTTATGTGATGGTCTACAAGTTTAAACTTGATAATGCTTTGTTGAGACCTTAATGATCTTGCGTCATAATGTTAGCACTAAACGAGATTTAGTGGATGAGAATTCTATTTACTTGTGATATAAACATTTGGGTCATATATTCAAGGAAAGAATGCAAATATTGGTTAATAATGAAATCCTTCCGAACTTGGATTTTGCTGACCTTGAAATGTGTATTGATTATATTACATGTAAACAAACAAAACACACTTAAAAAGGTGCCACAAAAAGCATAATGCTTTTTGAAATTATATACACTAATACATATAGTCCTTTTGATGTTCTATCTTATGGTGGAGAAAGCTATTTCATCACATTTATTGATAATTTTTCACGTTATCGTTATATTTATTTATTTCATGACAAATCTCAATTGGTAAATGTACTTGAGATGTATATTAAAGAGATTGAGAGGTAATTAAATAAAAATATGAAAATAATAAGATCTGGTAGAGGTGATGAACATAATGGAAAGTATGATGAATCGGAATAATATCCGGGTCTATTTACTAAATTCCTTAAAAGATATGGCATCTATATTCAATACATGATTTTAGGTACACCATTATAAAATGATGTAGTGGAAATGCATAATCGTACTTTAATGGAAATGGTTAGGCGTATAAAGAGCCATTCATCTTACCCTTATCTTTGTAGATGTATGCATTAAAGAGTTTTATGTACTTATTAAACAAGGTTCCTAATAAGGCAGTTTCAAAGACCTCCTTTGAACTGTGGTGGGAGAGAAACCCGGTTGATGATACCTACATATTTGGGATTATCAAACATATGTAAGAATTTACAATTCACATATAAAAAAGGGATCTAAGAAAAACTAATGGTTATGTCACTAGTTATACAAAGAAATTCAAAGGGTATAAATTTTATTATCCTAATCATAGTACAAGAATTGTTGAATTTGGAAAGGCTAGGCTCATTGAAAATGGTGACCTTAATATGAGTGAAAGAATACATGATGCTTGCATTTAAGAAATAAAGGTAAAATTTCCTATGTCCAAAACTTTTAATGTCGATGTTCATGGTATTATAGTTTAACCTAATAATAATAAAAAAAAACAACAAATAAATAATCAAACACTCCGTAATGAAGATGTCAATATTGAACCTACAATAATTGAGCCACAAGAAAAAAATATTAAGAAGATCTCAATGAGAAAGGAGGCCGGCCATTTCTGATGATTATGTGATTTATCTACAAGAGTTAGAAATTGACTTAGGAATTGGAAATGATCCAGATTTATATGCATCTAAATCAAGTCTGGGACTTTGTTAAATTACCCTAAAGGATGTAAAAAGGTTGGGAGTAAATGGATATTTAAGACCAAGTGTACTCAAAAAATGATATCGAATGGTATAAGACTAGACTTGTTTCTAAAGATTTTAATTAGAAAGGAGGGATTGACTATAAGGAGATATTTTCATTGGTCTCCAGAAAAAACTAACTTAGAATCATTATGACTGTTGGAGAAATCGTTCGAGAATATTTTGAAGCGACAAAACGTTTCCTTCGAGTCTAGTGCAGGTATCGCAGATCGTCTAGTTTAAAGTCGAAGATTTTTCGACTATCGGACTCAAGATTCAAGACTCAAGATTGAGACTTAAGACTCAAGACTCAAGACTATTCTCATTGTGAGTCTTTCGATCCGTGACGAAGGAAATCGAGCCGAAGTATATGGTTGAGGATTTAATCCTATCATCTGGAGAAGATCTTTTTGGTTGGATAAATATAACGGATTCTTTTGTTCGTATCTAGATCAATTGAAGATCCGATGGTCGACGAAGTATTCTTGGAATGTTCTATTCTTGGAAACCAAGATCACGATTGTATGGGCGAACATGATTGATGGGCTATCGTCGGAGTTCCTTTTATAGCTCGAATGATCTTCTTGATTGATTCCGTCCAACGGGTAGATTGGAGGAATTCCTTTGGTAAGTGCCAACGGTATGATGGCATAAAGGAGTATAAAAAGGAAGACGTTCTAGTTGTTTAAAACGTGATTGATAGAAAAATTCAGAGTCGAAGCACCTTGATTATTAGTCGATACAATCTAAGCGAAATTGTATACGAGAGAGTGTCTATACTTGGTGATACCTTGAGCGAGTGTGGTAGATCATCTACACCGAGAAATCAAGGAAGATCAACATTGTAACATCTCTTTGTTCATAGTGGAATCCAGCCAAATTGGCTGTCAGTGCAGAAGAGTGGACGTAGGCTTGAATCAAGCCGAACCACTATAAACCGCGTGTTTAATTCTCTCTTTCCTTACTTAGTCTTACGTTGATTATTACTCTTCGCAAATCCTTCAACTGTCTAAAGTATTGCGCAAGTATACAGAAATTATCAAGAAAAATCTTTGTATACCTATTCACCCCCCTCTAGGTACTCGTACTAGCAATATCAATTGGTATCAGAGCCCGTGTTCTTACTTTGTTTGAAGTGTTTTACTTCAGAGTAAAAGATCCATGGCTAGTATGCTAGCACCAGGGCTGATGGAAGGGCAAAGCAATACCAGACCACCCTACTTTGACGGAAAGGATTACAACATCTGGAAGAACAAGATGAAAGCTTTCCTACGATCCAAGGATCCTCTGGAATGGGACGTTGTGGAAAGAGGAATTACTCCTCTTGCTGCATCAATCTCACGAAGAGGAAAAAGCTGTTGATGCCGGCGGAATGACTCGGGAAGAGATAAACAAGAGACAAGCACTCGATGCAAAAGCAATTTATTCTTTATATTGTGCCTTATCTCCAACTGAATATAACAGAATATCTTCTTGTGTTACAGCAAAAGAAGTATGGGATAGATTACACATCACCTATGAAGGGACGGATCGAGTGAAGGAGACCAGAATTAACATTCTCCTCGGTCAATATGAAGCCTTCAAAATGAAACCAGGAGAATCTATAACCGACATGTTTAGTCGTTTTACGAGATATTGTCAATGGTCTTGAGAACCAAGGACAAAAAATTTCTGATCCCATGAAGGTGAACAAACTCTGCGTGGACTCTCCAAGGAGTGGAATCATATAAAGACTTCAATAAGAGAAACACAAAGAATTATGCCTCTATCGTCGACGAGCTGATTGGAACTCTTCAATCATATGAAGTGGAACGAATTAATGAAGAAGAAGATCCAAGAGGTAAGAAATCTATTGCATTAAAATCAAATGATGACTACGATGATGCAGATTCGAAGATGATATGGACGATGAGGAGCTCGCCCTCATGATAAGAAGATTCAGAAAACTGAATAGAAAAGGCGAGAAGGTTCAACTCAAAGAAACAAAGTTTCTAGAGACAGCGAGACCAAGTACGTTGATGATGAGAACCAAACAAAGATGTAGTTTGCTTCGAATGTAAGAAGAAGGGACACATCGAGACCCAAGCTTGTCCTCTTCGAAGAAGAAAGAGGAAAAGTTGAGAAGTTTCGAAAAGCTCTCAAAGCGAAACACTTGGGTGATACGAGAATGTGAAGAAAGTGATAATGAATATGCCAACATATGTTTGATGGCACATTCAGACTCAGACTCAGATTTTGGATCAGACTCAGACAGTGAATTTGAGGTAAGTGATTTTAAAATTCCTGTCAAAGTCTCTAAATATATTGATGAGCTGTGTTTTAGTCTTAAGACTTCTCTCAAAAGGATTTCCGAACTTAAAAAGGAAAACTCAGCTCTAAAACAAAAGGAAGTCATTTTAGAAGAAAGAGTTAAAAGTCTAGACCTAAATGTTTCTGCTCTTAAAGAAAAAGAAGATGATCTTTTGAAAGAAAATGTTTTCTTAAAAACGGACTTATCAAATATTTCAAAGAAGTTTTCGATAGGATCCGAAAAGCTTGAAAAAGTTCTTTCAGTTCAAAGACCTTACTTCAATAAGTCTGGTCTAGGCATGACAGCGGAAACAATTCCCTTGATTGATTTTCCTAAAGTTAAAGAAAGAATAAAGAAAAGACCGTCGAGAGAGGCTTACAAAAATCATTTCAAGAAAGTTTTTGTAAAGTCTGTTGGTCGAAATGCTCTAAGGTGTTCAAAGTGTAACAGTAAGGATCACTTTGAAAAAGAGTGTCCTATGGTTTGGAAGCTTGTTAAGAAAGTATGGCCTAATAATGTTTATCCTACTAACACCAAAGGACCCAAGAAAATTTGGGTACCAAAGAAAACTTGAGACTCTCTTTTAAATGCAGGTCTCCGTCAAGAAAAAGATAAAATGGTATCTTGACAGCGGATGTTCAAGACACATGACAGGAGACTCAAAGTGCTTCGTAAAGCTTGTTCAAGTAAACGGTGGAAATGTTTCATTTGGAGGAAACGGCAAAGGATGCATTGTGGGATTTGGAAGCTGTGAAAATTGGAAATCTCACAATAAGCAATGTTTCTCTAGTGGAAGGACTCAACTATAACCTCCTCGGCATTAGCCAAGCGTGTGATCTTGGTTTCAAGATCTCCTTTCAAGAAGGAATTTGCTATGGAATTAGTAAAGACTCTACTCGGTCTTTCATGGGTCGAAGACATGGAAACATCTACCTCTTAGACATGAAATTGAATGAATCTCAATGCCTAATTTCAATCCAAGATGAAGCAAGCTTATGGCACGAAAGCTTGGCCATGTCAATATGAAGCAATTAGCCAAAATCTCATCAAAGCGGCTTGTTCGAGGTCTACCCAAATTACCATATCAAAAGTCCGATCCATGCACACCTTGTATTATGGGAAAACAGGTAAGAAACTCATTTAAGCCAATAAATCATGTCTCTACTAATCATGTACTACAGTTGCTGCATATGGATCTCTTCGGACCAACTAGAACCCAGAGTATTGGAGGTAAGAAATACTGCCTAGTAATTGTGGATGATTACTCCCGCTTTACTTGGGTATATTTCCTTGCAAGTAAGTTAGAAACCTTTTCGTATTTTGAAAAATTTGCTAAAAAGGTTCAAAATGAAAAAGGATGTGTTATCTCAAGTATAAGAACAGATCATGGAGGAGAATTTGAAAATCAAGATTTCACAAAATTGTGCGATGAATCTGGATTTAAGCATGTGTTCTCCTCTCCATACACTCCTCAGCAAAATGGAGTTGTGGAAAGAAAGAATAGATCTCTTCAAGAAATGGCTAGAACTCTTTTAATTGAAAGTAAAATTTCTTCACGATTTTGAAATTTGAAAGTTTGTTTCAACAGCATGCTATATCATCAATAGAGTCTTCCTAAGACCTATTCTTGAGAAAACCCCTTATGAATTATTCAAAGGTAAAAAGCCTATTGTTTCATACTTTCATGTGTTCGGTTGCAAATGCTTTATATTGAAAAATGCAAAAGATCGAGTTGGTAAGTTTGAAGAAAGATCAGATGAAGGCATCTTCCTTGGATATTCTACATCAAGCAAAGCCTATAGAGTCTATAACAAGAAGAGCCAGACGGTGGAGGAGTCAATGAATGTCAAATTTCAAGACTCTAAGCAAGATGAATCCAGTCAGACTCAATATGAAGAGTCTGAACCTGCTCCAGACCTTCCTAAGCTTACAACTCAAAAAGTATCTCAGACTCTGGAAGACCAGCATCAAGATGTTCATGAAGATTCAAATAAAGAAAGAGATCATCATCCAGACAAATCAACCAGTAACTGGAAGCACAAGTCCAGTCATCCTAAAGATCTCATTATAGGCGAAATTAATGAAGGAATTCGCACCAGATCCAAAAGACGTGAAGAGTCTAGTCTTTGTGGCTCTCATCTCGAAATTGAACCAAAAAGCATAGAAGAAGCTTTATCGATGAAAGTTGGATCGAAGCTATGCAAGAAGAGCTCGAGACAGTTCAACATTAACGATGTCGGGAATTGACATCTAAACCAAAAGGTAAAACTGTTATTGGAGCCAAATGGGTGTTCAGAAACAAGATGAACGAAAAGGGAAAAGTCGTACGGAATAAAGCAAGACTCGTGGCCAAGGGATACACACAAGAAGAAGGAATAGACTATGATGAGACTTACGCTCCTGTAGCAAGGTTAGAAGCTATTCGTCTATTACTTGCGTTTGCTTGTTACAAAAATTTCAGGTTATTCCAAATGGACGTCAAAAGTGCTTTCCTAAATGGATTTATCCAAGAGGAAGTTTATGTGGAACAACCGCCTGGATTTGAAGACCCAAAGAAGCCAGACTCAGTCTTCAGACTGAAAAAGGCCCTGTATGGTCTAAAGCAAGCACCTCGAGCTTGGTACGACGAGACTAAGTAAGTTCTTATTACGAGAACGGCTTTGTTAAAGGTAAAGTAGATACTACTTTATTCATCAAAAAGGAAAACAAAAGCTTTTTACTCGTTCAAATATATGTGGATGACATTATTTTTGGATCCTCTAATGAAAGTCTATGCAAGAAATTTTCTAAGTCTATGCGGGATGAGTTTGAAATGAGTATGATGGGAGAATTAACATTCTTTCTTGGCCTTCAAATAAAGCAATTGAAGGAAGGAACTTTCATTTACCAAGAAAAATATGCTAATGATCTTGTCAAAAGATTTGGATTGGAAAATTGCAAGAAAGCGATATACCAATGTCAAGTTCTTTGAAGATAGACAAAGATGAGGAAGGGAAGAAAGTTGATCAAAAGCTGCGGGGAGCATCATCGGTTCACTTCTTTATCTTACTTGCTTCTAGACGACATTTTGTTAAGTGTTTGCATGTGTGCTAGGTTTCAATCAGATCCTAGAGAATCCCATCTCGGTGCTGCAAAACGTATTATTAAATACGTTGCTTCATCTTCAAGCATTGGTCTTTGGTATCCTAAGAAGGGAGACTTTAATCTTCTAGGATATTCGAGACGCGAGATCTGGCCGGCTGCGAGTAGATAGAAAGAGTACTTCGGGAACTTGCCGGTTGCTTGGAAGCGGGACGGTGTCTTGGTTTTCAAGAAAACAAAGCAACGTAGCTCTCTCAACAACGAAGCGAGTATGTTGCCCTTGGAAGCTGCTTTGTTCACAAATTCTATGGATAAAACAACAGCTACAAGACTTTGGGATTGAAGACTCATGCACAGAAATCAAATGTGACAACACCAGCGCAATCAATCTCACCAAAAATCCAATTCTTCATTCAAGAGCAAAGCATATAGAAATTCGACATCACTTTATTAGAGATCATATTCAAAGTGGAGAAATCTCGATTCAATTTGTTGATTCAAAAAGTCAACTAGCGGATATATTCACAAAGCCTTTGGAGAAAAATCAATTTGATTTTATCCGCTCCAGACTCAACATTTTGAAGCTTGAAGAAGTTAAAGTCTAGAGACTCTCCAACCTTCAGACTCAGAAAGTTGATGACCGTCAGACTCAAATCTCTCAGACTCAAATCTCTCAGACTCAGACGTTGATGACTATAGATTGTAAGTTGTTACTTTATCTAAACTCGAAAAGGTATGATCTTTCGTTTGTTATTTTGTAGTCTCGTGAAAATCGAAAAACTTGTCTTTTCAAAAGGATTAATTTTGGTAGTTATTGATTTCGAAAAGAGGTATTCGTACACTTTCCTTGTACCGATTGAACTTCCCTTTTCAAAAGCTGAGTTATATATACACGGTTTTCACTTTCAATCTTCAAAACCCTAAAAGCATTCTCCTCTCAATCTGGTTTCTACTTCGAATTCATCCTCGAGAAAGTTGTCATCTTTTCTTGGGAAAGCAAGCAAAGGAATCTCTCAGCGACAAGAAGGATGTCTTCTTCGAGGAAGTCTTCAAGAATCGCGACAAGGGGACCACGAGAGGATGAAGGAGGGACCTACCCACTTCGATCTCATAGAAGAGGAAGAACTATCGAGTCGGCATCGAACCCGACTCATTCTCCACCACGTCACTCAACGCCTTCTACCCCACAAGGTGCGGGTCAACATCCGGAGGAAGAGATAATCGAGGACGCAGACCCAGTAAGAGTCCAAAAACCCTCGTTTATTTACAAACTTTACTGTGCGTTGAAAAGTATTGCGACTCCGATGAAATATGTGGATGATTTTCTTAAAGAAAAGAACTATGGGAATGAGTATATCTTTCTGAAGAAAATGGAGGATTTGGGAATTGCTCCCAAAGGTAAAGCAGAGGAAGCACTTGCGAATATTCCCAGTGATCCTCGTATGTCGGGACCAAATTTGACTGATGGGAACGACGATGACAAAATGTTCAGTGATTTTCAACCAAGAATGGGTGTTGCTGCGAAGGTGAAGGGAAAAAGGATGGAGTTATTTAAATCGAAGGAACAAGAAAATTTGTTCTTCAAACTGCTAAAACGAGGGGTGATAAACCCTAGGAGTGTCGATTTCGATTTCTTGGATGCTGTGAATGTGAACTTGAGAGAGAAGTTCAGTCTGCTTCAATTGGAACGTTTTTGTACTGACACCACGGACGGATATGCACAACTGACTGCATATTTCTATTCAAATCTTAGCTTTATCGATGCGAATAGAATATCTTTCAGTGTTCGAGATCAGGATTATGTGTTGGATGTGGACATGTTGGCGGACATAATTGGAGTTGAACGAGGACGTTATCAACCAGTCAAAGTCTCAGTTGCTCGTGCCACAATGGACCTTGTCGAAGATAGAAATATTGAGGGAAAAATCATCTATTCAAGGATGCGTGCCATCAACATTGTGTTGCACAAAATTGTTATCAATTGCATTAGGCCGAAGTCTACATCAAAGACTGATGTGTCTAATTCCGAAGCAAAATTGATGTACGCAATCAACTCAGGGAAGAAGTTCTCTCTCCCTCACACTATTCTCTTTCACATGTACAGAGCAATGTCGAAAGACAAGGGACAATTGCCTTATCCAGGTCTGGTGACCAAGATCTTCAGACACATGAATATTGAACCTCCACACACTCTTTGTGTTCGACCGTGCGATAAGATGGTGGTAGGATTAAAGATGTTAACAAAGATGCGTCGAAAGAACTTTCTAAGGCAATGGAGAAATTCGGAGTGAAGACTCCTAGTTCCGTCTACTTCAAAAAGAAAGGGAAAGGAAGCCATTGGTGCCCCATCCAAAAAGAAGAGAACTCTCATCTTGGAGGATGAAGATGAGGAGGAAGATCTCACAATCACTTTGCCTTGATAAGGACAAGACGTTATGTTCCCCAATCAACGAACAGCGGAAGAAACGAGAGAGAAGAAGAAGAAAAAGACAAGAACGAGAGAAGAAGAAGAGCAGAGAGAGAAGGAGAAAGAAGCTGAAGAAGAAGGAGAAGAAGAGCAAGAAAAGTCTGCGGCTGAATCGGAGAGAAGGATACGAAGAGCATGATCATCACTCTTCCCCTCTTGATGTCCTAGAGACGGGGGAGTTGGCGAGCAAGAAAGGTCCTCACCTCATGCTGCCAATAGTGAAAATCTAAGACAATCTCCAGCAGCCCCGGAAGAATTTCAGGCTTCTCAATTGCTGAAGAAGGTCACGATACGTCGAACCAAATCTGCAAGACTTTACGAAGCGCCATCGTCGCATTCACTCCATCGAGAAAGCAAATGCTAGCACACGAGACGGATAATTCTGCAGATTTTCGTCGTATTATGGATATTCTTCTGGAAATGCGTGGCCAAATCTATGCTCTGGACTGTGAAATTCAAGCCATGAAGAATGCTGGACAAGCATCTTCAGTTACCCTGGAGGATAAAATGAAAGACCTCGCTCTACAACTTCAAGCCAATGCCAAAGGAGAGGAGGTAACACAACTAAGGGAGGACTTGAAGAGGCTAGAAGGAGTAGTTCGGTCCATGGGAGATTTCGGATCGTGCGCATTCCCAAGCAAACATGACTCCTTTCTCACCTTTTTAATGATGACAAAAAGGGGAGAAGCAATTTGAACCAACCAACCAACCAACTTTCTTTTTTTTGTTGAATATGTTTGTTTATGACTTGAGTAAACTTGGGTGTAAACTTGAACTTGACTGAATTGGCTGTGGATTTAGATGCTTAAGCTGTTTGCATTTATTTCAAGTATTGTTATATGGTATTACTCATGAAAGACTAACCAATTTTTCTGTGGATGCGAGTCTGGTTGTTTTGTTAAATTTTATGAGATAGCCATATTGCTTGAGAAATGTTTTTGCAGGTCAAAGTGGTTCAAATCTACGGGAAAGTTTTGTCACCATCAAAAATGGGGAGATTGTTGGAGAAATCGTTCGAGAATATTTTGAAGGCGACAAAACGTTTCCTTGGTCTAGTCGGGTATGCAAATCGTCTAGTTTAAAGTCGAAGACTTTCGACTACCGAGACTCAAGATTCAAGACTAAGATTCGAGACTTAAGACTCAAGACTCAAGACTATTCTCATTGTGAGTCTTTCGATCCGTGACGAAGGAAATCCAGAGCCGAAGTATATGGTTGGGGATTTAATCCTATCCTCTGGAGAAGATATTTTTGGTTGGATAAATATAACGGATTCTTTTGTTCGTATCTAGATCAATTGAAGATCCGATGGTCGACGAAGTATTCTTGGAATGTTCTATTCTTGGAAACCAAGATATTGATGGGCTATCGTCAGGTTCCTTTTATAGCTCGAATGATCTTCTTGATTGATTCCGTCCAACGGGTAGATTGGAGGAATTCCTTTGGAAAGTGCCAACGGGTATGATGGCATAAAGGAGTATAAAAAGGAAGACGTTCTAGTTGTTTGAGTACGTGATCGATAGAGAAATTCCAGAGTCTGAAGCACCTTGATTATTAGTCGATACTGATCGAGCGAAATTGTATACACGAGAGAGTGTCTATACTTGGTGATACCTTGAGCGAGTGTGGTAGATCATCTACACCGAGAAATCAAGGAAGATCAACACGTAACATCTCTTTGTTCATAGTGGAATCCAGCCAAATTGGCTGTCGGTGCGAGAAAAGAGTGGACGTAGGCTTGAATCAAGCCGAACCACTATAAACCGCGTGTTTAATTCTCTCTTTCCTTACTTAGTCTTACGTTGATTATTACTCTTCGCAAATCCTTCAACTATCTACAGAAAAAAGTATTGCGCACTAGCAATATATAGATTCAATATGGATAAACGTTTAGCAAGAGCAGTTCCAATTCAGTATGCAATGTCCAAAAAATGAATTAGAATGAGAAATATGCATTTGCTGTTAGGAGGTTAATATATGCTCAAAAGAAAAATCTTTGTATACCTATTCATTCACCCCCTCTAGGTACTCGTACTAGCAATATCAAGGTTTGAAGATCACCAGACTTTAGGTTCAAAGTCTGCTCATATTGACAAATTTTAGACTGAATGCTACTCAAGAATGAAGACTTATCCAGATGCAAGATTATATTTATTTCTTCAAAGATTCGATTCATATGGCTTATGGATGATTCTCCGGTTAGATATAGCACCTACATGATTGATTATCCTTAATGGAATAAATTCCGATAATCAAATCTTTTGAAAGGCAAGTAAACTTGGAAAGTTCTACTTATGAAAACTAAGATCCTGATTGTATGGGCGAACATGATTGACAGGCTTTCATCTCAATCAATCAACCAACTCGAGATCCTCTTGATTGATTCTGTTCAATGGGTAGATTGGAAGAATTCATTTGGAAAGTGCCAACGGTCGTGAAGGCATGAAGGAGTATTTAAGGCGGACTCTTTAATTGTTCGAGATAGAGCGTGAAAGAGAAATTTTAAAGTCTAAAACTTCCTAGTTTCTTGCTATTTCATTTACTGAGCTCAAAGTTGTATACAAAAGAGAGAAACTCATAATGAGACTTTGTGTAAGACCAGTAGAGGTTCTTCATTGTGAAGTCGAGACTGCAAGACTGTAAAATCTCTTTTGTTTCTTAGTGGAATCCAGCTAGTAGGCTGTCAGCGTGGGAGAGTGGACGTAGGCTTAATCTAAGCCGAATCATTATAAACCTTGTGTTCTTATTCTCTTCCCTCAACTCATTTATTTTGACTTGTAGCTTTATTTAATTGTTTAAGTTTAAACTTCTTTATTTTGTTTGAAGTTTTATCTAATTGCTAAAGTCTGAATTCATCTTTAGTTTGTTTTTTTTTCTAAAAGCAATTAGTACTTTTGAATCTTGCGAGAATTTTTTGTTCACACCTATTCACCCCCCTCTAGGTGTTATTACTAGCCCTTTTCAGAAGGGATTGTGTCAATTGACAGCATACAACCACCTCACTCACATTAGGTTTTTTTTTTTTTTTTAATAATTGAATTGTGATTATCATGTGATAGCCAATTTAAGAAAATTTTTAGCATTATGTTATTGTGCACATTATGGTCTTTATTAAACCATGAAAAGAAGGTCACATGGGCCAAGTGGGAGAATGTAAGAATTATTGTGACCCATATGATTTTATTAATTAATGGTTAAATGAATATATGATGTTAAAATGTATTTAGCTATGAGAAGTTACGACTCTAATAAAACGATACAATTCTTAATGAGAAGTTACTGTTTTTTTTTTTTTTTTTTTTTTTCGAAAAGGTGCGATTCTCATGGAAGTTAAAAGGTGCTTTGATGGAAGGTACTTATTGATATCATGTATGGATAAAAGTTTGACTCTCTATCCATCCATGACATGAAAAGAACGTTGTATTTTATCCTCCATCAGATAGAATATATTAAGGAAAAGTGGGTTGAGGAAGATAAATAAGATTTCGTTCATCTCTTCAGTTTTTCCAAAACAAATACATTTAAGATTTTTCTTTAAATAAATGTACGTCTTCATCCCTCTCATTGTGAAAATCATGAAGATCATAGATCTCTTGTTTTGTATTTTCCATGTGACAGAATTATGTTATTGCTTACGTCCTTACCTGACTTGGAGACACGGCAAGTGGCCGAGCTTGTGACAAATCGGGCTATGGTTTGCTAACTTAGTATCCTCAAGTTCAGATCCTCAAGCAAGGGGAGGTTCGGACCAAGTAAAGAAGCTCAACAACGATGCAGAGATTGGAAGCGAAAGATCATGTGCTCGAGGGCATCGTTTAGAGGTCATCAGAGAGGGTTCAAGCGTGGCTGATTTGCTAGAGAACTCCTTCTCGCTCTCTCTTTTCACTCTCTCCGTCATGCTCTCTCTTGCACTCATACATGTCTTTGTCCTGTCCAGCCCTCCAGAACAAGGAAAAAACTAGCAAAATCTCTCTTTTCTTGAGCTCACTCATGCCCTTGAGCTCACTCACTTCCTCTGGCAACCTCTCTCTCTTGGACTTGCTCTTTGCTCTCTTAAGCTCGGCCAAACAAGCAAAAAGATAGAGCTCCCCTTTGAATCCACCCCACTCTTTGTCTTTCCCTCAAGCTCTCTCAAACTCCCTCTCCATTCCTTTTTAAGGGCCACCAGTGTGCACCCATGCAACGCTAGCTATCGTTGGCCAGCTTGCCCTCTCGACCGACTGTGCTGCCTCAACGTCGTGCGCGACATCTTCCACGGTTTTGTCTCTTATACACCCCATCCTTCTTTGTCCCTTTTGTCGTTCCATAGCCAGTGTCTAGGAGAGGGGAAAGGAGGAGGAGAGAGGTTAGGTTGGGAAAGAAAAGAAAATGAAGGGGCTTAGCCAGCCCAGCTGGGGAGAAGGAAAGGGAAAAGAAGAAGGGCCGGGGCTCAGCTGTCTCTTGCTTAGCTCTGTTGCTTTTCAATATTAATTTTTTTTTAACTCTTCTAGTGATTTTTTTCATTTTTAATTTTTTTAATAAAAAAATTGATACTAGTAATTTAAGCATTCCTAATGTTTATAGGTGATGCAATTTAATGATTTTTTTTTTGGGAGTTAAGAAATTAAACCGTAATTTTCTATGTAATTTAAAACTTAAATGAATAGGTAAAATTTAGGCGTCTACGGGTATATCTTGCAATATATTGTATTTCCTCTTGGCTTGTTTAGTCATCACTGAATCTTGATGGCTTTCGACTTTGTTTGGGCGCTCCGTTTGGATGTTTGGTGCTTCTGTATCTTTGCATATTCATTTGTAGTCGAGAGCAAGACACGAAATGGTCGTTGGGAATTTGGACAGCACGTATCCGCATTCTTTATTGCACTGGACTTTCAATAATCACACTTCATTTCAGTATGGAAAATTGCCTCTGTTGCAGCTGATGTTGCTAGTTCAAATCACCTAGAGGGGGTGAATATGTGATAATATAAAATCTTGATTTAAATTAAGCGAAATAGAATAAATCAAGATCATTGTCTACACAAGGTCCAAATTTTGGAACAAGGTTCAAAATCTGTAATGCTGCAGAACGAACTTTACAAACAACTTACAAGTGTGCAATAAATTTTAAAAATAATAATAAGAGAGTAAGGATAAGAGAAATTGCATACGCGATTTTATAGTGATTTGGCCTAAATTAAGCCTATATCCACTTTCCATGTTGTTAGCGTACTAGCTAGATTCCATTATATAATCAACATGAGATTACAACTTTGAGTGTAAACACTTAGTGGTAGATCTCACTATTTCACTAAGTCACTTTTTTGGTACTTCTCTCACAATCATAATTGATTAAGCACTCTAAAGACAAGTGTATGGTCGAAGTTTGCTTAGACTTTGAGATTATAGATTCTAGGCCTTGTCTTTTAATTGCTCCTCGGTCCCTTGATCTCCTTATATACTTCCCCGCTTCCAAACTAGCCATTGGACAGCTTCCAGAGGATCGTCTTCCATTTTTGGTCGATGGACAGAACTGTGTTAAGAAGATATGGTGGCCGATGAGTGATAAGGATAGAATCTTCACTCGATTTTGATTGCCCATATAATTAGAGTTTTGGTTTCCATAAGTGGTGCTTATTTAGTTTGGAAAGAACTTGTCCTCAGGATTGATTTCCAAATCAACTTGTTTAGTCAATCTCTTACAAAGATGTGAAATCCTAAATTTGCTAGCCATTATATAATATGCGATAATTTCATCTGGGATCTATTTTGTTTTCGATGATCACACAACTTTCATTCTATATCAAATAAGTATTTACGAGCTGAGGTTGTCAGGATGGAAATACAATGGGTTCTTCTTCTCCGAATAAGAATATGTACGTGACTGAGTTCTGTCTGTGTCTGACTGAGATCTGTCTAAAAGCTGCGGAATGTCTTAAACACCTAAAATGTAGATTCTTTAAGACAAATAAAGTTTAGTGGAAATTTTTGTCAACTTCAAATGGGAGTTTTCTCTAACACTAGCATCTTGAGGCAACGAAGTTTGGAGTCATGTCCTTTAATTGTGAAATGTTTGACAGTGTTTGAAGATTAGATGTGATTAGGGCAGCCCGGGAAGATGGAGATTCTGGGACGTCCTTATTCATTTTATAGATTGGTCGCGTACTAATATGGCGCAAAAAGTCGATTACAATGTTTGTATTTTGTGGATTCTAATTGACCTCACGTTTGAGTTTTGAAAGATTGTGTCACACCTAGACATTTGGGTGGGTTAATGGATAGGAACTTTATAGCAAAATGATTTTCTTGATTAGTTCCGGAGACGCTGGATTTGTCTCTGTAATATGCCTAGTCATGCACCAAATCCATTGGCACGTCTCAAGCTTTCCAAATTGACAATGCGAAGTTCTCTACTTTCTTTTTGACTTAGCTCTGTGAGAATGATTTTGAGGAGAATGTTCAATTCGCTTTATTGTTGTTTTGAGCTATGAGGAAAAGGTGGTCATTGTTAAGAACTGAATGTTTCTTACATCTTTTCTCAGCTATTTGCATCAAACTCATCCTTATCTTTTCCCAGCTATTTGTGTCAAACTGACCAAATAGATGAGCATTTATCCCAACTACTTTTTTTTTTTTGTCAAAAAGAAATTTCTATTTATTACCAAACTAATACATGAAAAGGAATCTCAAAAGTCACAATAATGAAACAAACTCAGATTTCCAAAATAAACAAAAAAACCATAAATTAAGTCATTTCATCAGAGCATGGTTGGCAGAGATCATCACAAGCCCATCCTTCAAGAATAGATTTGTAATTGGATCTAAGCAAAAAGATTGGCAACCAATCACCGAATCACATAGCACCATTAGTAATAAGCACACTCTGAGATCTCCATATGCAATTATGGCTTTGCCTTTTGGTGGTGTGTGCCTAGGTTTGGTGTTCCCAACACCATCACATATGGAGACAATATAAAATGTTGAAAAATCTCAAATGTGACACTTGTGAGAGTGAGCCCTATAGCC
The DNA here is from genome assembly GCA_017140185.1 of Eucalyptus polyanthemos subsp. polyanthemos. Taxonomy (NCBI): domain Eukaryota; kingdom Viridiplantae; phylum Streptophyta; class Magnoliopsida; order Myrtales; family Myrtaceae; genus Eucalyptus; species Eucalyptus polyanthemos. The sequence goes on from CM029462.1 coordinate 23,450,095, forward strand.
AATGCGAAGTGCCAAAACTTTGAGTGAAAAAAACATTGAATGAGCACAGATTGTTGTGAACATCATTGAAACTAGAGGCATAATACTTATTCTTTAAAACTCCAAAATCTAGAATTAGATCGAAGAGAAAAACTCCTAGATATAAGATCGGGAGAGCAAAGCTCCCAGATCTAAAACTAAATCAAGAGAATTAGGAAAGAAACAAAAGGAAATAAAAGCAAAAGGACCTGGGAGGGAAAGGAGAGATCTAGGTCAAATCCCTCCCCTCCAAAAGTGGAAGAGACAAAAAAAAAGGTTCACAGAGAGAGAGAGAGAGAGAGAGAGAGAGAGAGAGAGAGAGAGAGAGAGAGATGAAGGCTTTTTGAGGGTCAAATTTATCAAATAGGACGAGCATTTACTCAAAGAGATATGCGGATATCTATTTACTTGTTGTTGTGGGCAACCACTGTATATGACAATCCTTGTCGTCATTTTGGTATGAGAAAATTACAAAAAAAATCATAAACTCATTGCAATTATGCTATTTTGTTCTAATTTTTTTTTTGGCCAATTGAGTCCTAAACTTTTTGCATTTGTATCAATTTAGTCCATCCAACTAATTTTGATCAAAAGTTACTAACATGGACATTGACTATCTTATATAGCACGGCTAGTGTTGTTGTAGACATTTTTCGATAATATTTTAATATTTTTCGATTTATTTATTTATATTATTTTTCCTTTTCTTTTTCTTTCCTGCAAGGGTTGACAAGGTCGACTTCGCCTCTAGATGATTGAGGTCCACGACAATGCTGGGCTATGCCACGTAAGATGACCAGCCATTGTCTCTTGCCAACTTTTGGTTCAATTAAGTGGGATTGACTCCATTTGCAAATTCTGAAAATATTTAAAATAAAATTGATATAATTGGAAGGTTTAGAACTGAATTAACACAATTACAATAAATTTTAAGACTTTTTTGGGTACTTCTCCCATCAACAATTGTTGCCTCCAAAATCAATTCTCAATTAATCAGCATGTCACGAAGAACCATTTCACAATTTTCATGTATTTTCACAATTAATTGCCCCTCTTAATATGTCTCCTCCTCCTTAATGTATTGTCGGACCCACCCACTTAATTAGGTTTCTTGCATTTACTTTTGTTTTGTCTTTTGTTTGTGGTGATTATACTAATTTTAGCTTTCTTTAATTAATTTGACTGTTAGTTATGTGTTAATATTTTAATTAACAATTGCTATTTTTTTTTCGCCGATATCTTATTTGGCACTGATCACTGCATGCCGGAGGTTTGGCACTCCATTCATGAAATAAAAGCCAAAATAAATTATTCCCACTAATTGTTCTCTTTAATTTCTGTTAATTTTCATTCGAATATTTTTACTTTTTCTACAAGGTACTATTTGTTTTTCATTCTATTCATGTCGCTGTTAGTAATGCTATGTTTGGGAGATTTGGAGATTGGGGAAAATGGCGGTGATGAACATTTGAGTGGAATAAAGCTTAAATAATTTAAATTTTTCACAAGATGACAAAAATGAGGGAAAATTTAAAATTATATGTATTTTCGTCCGATTTCGAAGAAGTTTTCATTTAAGAAAAGAAAGAGAGAGTACCCAAATTTTGGAAGGAGGGGTCACCGGGTCAAATTTCGTGTTGAAATTATTTTTATTAATATTCTAAGCCCACGATAAAGTTATTATCAAGTAAGTTCCCCGATTCTTCTTTTTTGATCTCTTGGTCCTCTCATACAGGTTTGGATAAGAACTCTTTGTTCTTAATCACCTAGAATAACATAAAAAGATTATGATAAAAGAGGAAAAGATAAATGGGAAGTGAGATTATGATAATGTTGAAGGCCACATGTTAGCCTCCTATAAGTCCACTTCAACGCACGGCTTTACATATATCATATTAGATTCTCACGCTTGAACTTGCAAAGATGCTTCCACAAATATAAAGTCCAAAAGAAAATGGCACACATAACATATATTCCAAGCACATAATCAACCCTAGAAGTCCTTACATGCAAATTGACAGACATGTCACTATGGTAATAAAGGATTAGATGCAGGAAGAAGTTGAATCCGTTCCCAGACAGGAAAGACAGCTTCAGAGTTCTTCGGCATCCACTTCACGTTCGGGCTCTTCATTCTCTTCTTCAACTGTCAAGCTTGGGTTGATATTGGCGAGTTGCTGAGCCACATGGCTCATTGCTGGCCTGTTTGCACCGCTTTGGTCCAAGCACTTCACTGCAATCTTAGCTACACTTCGTATTTTCTCCATTTCATCTTCACTAGCGCCCTCAAAGTTTATGACATCGGAGAGTGTGTCGCCCTTCACAGAAGAGATGAAACAATGGATGGCATTGAATGACTTTTTGGACTCAATAACATAAAGTTCCTTTCTCATGAGTAACTCCACCAGGACAACTCCAAAGCTGTATGCATCGCTTTGAGGTGTTAGCATACCGGTGACTAAATATTCCGGATCAATGTAGGCCAACGACTCTTTTTTCTGAGTGGCTACCATATGTCTATGCTTTGGTGATATGAGTACTGAAGTTCCAAAATCGGATATTTTCACCGAGTTGTTTTGATCCAGAAGTATGTTCGCTGACTTGATGTTGCCATGACAGATTGGGGATTGTAGTTTGGAGTGCATATAATTGAGTGCAAGAGCAGCTTGGGCGGCTATTTTGAAGCGTTCTTCCCACGAGATGGTCGACTCGTTTTGATGGATGAGTTGAAAGAGGGTGCCATTCGGAATGTATTCATAAACCAGCAATGGTATTTTGGTCTCCAAGCATATGCCTTTGAGCTTCACCACATTTTTGCAGCTTATGTTCATAAGAATTTCAAGCTCATGCTGGAAATCCTTGTTTAGTAGAGACCTGTCCACATCTTTAGGTTTCTTGACCACGACCACGGTGTCCCGCACGACCACGGTGCCATTGTGCTCCTCTAGTGTCCCTTTATAGACAAAACCAAAACCATCATTGCGGAGCTCTTTGCGGTTGGTTGCTTTTGCCAATTTCGACTCTGTGAAGATTGGAACTTTGCGGTTTTTCATGAGCTCTCCTCCATTTTTTCTGAAGTTGATATTTCTCAGTCTCCACCTAATTGAGCCGGGGACTGAAGCAGTAATTATGCCGAAGGACACAGCCATCACTGCCAAAGAATATATGTTACTAGATTAAAGATTCAAGCATGTAATCCACTTACTAGATAACCAATTATGCAAGACATCACTATTAAACGTTTTTCCATCCATTTGGAGGAAACTCTAACCAACGGGTTATAGACATATACATACATATATATATAGCATGATTGAAAAGATTTTCTCTAACCAAAGATGAAAAACATTTTCTTTTCATAGAATTTATCTTTTCTCAAAGAAAAAAAAAAAAACTAATCTACTTATTAGATGACCAATTGACATTTTTATTTTATTTTATAATTTTCATTAAAAAGAAAGGCCTCATGGTGGATTTTACAAAAAGGGTGGCGTCATGGGTTACTTGTGTCTCCCAAACAAGTTCCAACCTTCTCGCGTTATAAGGAGAAGAGGTTGTTCTTGAGGTATTATTATTATTATTTCATATTTTTGTAACAAATATATGTTTCTTCTTTAAATTGTACACGGGGTGGGTTTGCGGAAAAAATTTGCCCCATTCAAGGCGGTGCCCCCCGGAACACACAGTTCTCATGCCCCATGGCCACCCTATCCTGCGCCCACAAACATTTACGTTCAGATCCATTCCCTTTTTGCTGCTATCATTTTCCAAACTTTCCACATGTAAATAAATATTTTCTAGTATATATATTATTATATTATTTTTATTTAAAATGAGAAAATATTTTATTACCTGAAAAAGACTTATACATCCACTATAAAGTTTCATTTAAAATATGAATTATTATACCGTGATGTCTCAACGTAATAAAATAATGTTGAGACGGCACGGTATAATAATCCAACTGCATCGCCTTCTTCAACAATCACCTTGATATGCTATTTCTTAATATCGTGTTCCTTTTTACTTTTCCTTTTACTAGTTCAAATTCGCTCACTTTCGCTAGAGATTTTAGGGGTTTTTTCCCTCTTGAAATTTGCTGGTCTAGTTGTTCTTTTTGGCTCAAGATTTGCAGGTTTGGTCGGAGGAGGGATTTTCACTTGGATCTTGCAGTGTATCTTCCCACGAACGTAGTTTCAAAGTGCAAGCTTCAGATAAACGGGAAAAACGGCTAGAAGGGAGGTAAAAGAAAAACAAAAGAAAGTTGTAAACGGGGTTAGCCTGGGACTGAACAGGAACGCGTGGTAGCATGGGGCTCACTGCTTGTGCTTACCAGGAATTTACATAGGCTAATAATCCTTAAAACAAATATGTCAAACCTACTGTAAAATCAAGGAGCGATATATTTGGAATTACCTGCACCAGCTATGGCGCCAGGAGCAATTTGGCAACGGCCTTTATTGAGCTTCTGTCCAAATGGGCAAGGGATGGCTACATTATGCAAAAGACAAATTGAACCGTTATCTCAATTAATGAAAAAAAACAAATTGAATAGGTTGGTGCAGGGATTATTAGTTAGGTAATGCTATTCCATTCAGGTATTGGTTGTATTATTGCGACATGTATCCACTCTCTCTTAAGATATCTCTTCTTTCTCTACTCTCTATCTGTCTCTTGGTCGAATTTAAGATCAACAATAGCATTGTTTGTTGCCATCAACGGAGATTGACACTGCCTTGAACTTTTGCGATGATGCATGAAACCCTATGTTGCAAGAGGGAGATGAGGTTTCATTGTTGCCATAATAGATATGGTCATCGGGGACAACGACTTGGCCTAGGAAGGAGGACATTGATCTTGACATGTGTACATGCATTTATTAATATAAGTGAGCGAAATGGATGTACTAATATGCATATATATCACTAAATATGATGGCGTTGACAGATTTGTCCATTTAGATGCATTTTAGTATCCGTACCATGTTCAATATAAATATACATACATATATTTATGTATATGTATATGTATAGGTCCTAAGGGGAAGGGGGACATTGATCATGACATTGCAACATGAGGATAGAATTGCTATAGATGATTTTGACCATGATGTTAACAGGTGGTGGCAACTGCCTTTCACTTATTCTAGTAGGTAGAAAGTTGGAACTTCAAGAGATATATTTTCTCTATATCTGTATTTACTTGATCGAATATATCATAATTATTGATCATGTGACTCACATTAACAAAGCTAGACATAGACCTAGGTCCAGGCAAAATTCCTCAAATTTTATATAGACCTCCTATTAAAATTATACCAATGAGAAAACACACTTTTCTCTCTTTTCCCATTGTCACTAACTACAGCCATCGTGACCATGGCATCACCATCCCCACCACTGTCGAGCCACGGCCTTGTCGTATCCTCATTAGTCTCTTCTGCTCATGGAAGAGACTAATCAAGCAAATCTCATCTCCTTCATTGCAGAGAAGATGGTACCGGGGACTTGTCACTGCAAGATGAGGTACAAGCCAGACTCATAAAGGAAGGAAGAGAGAGAGAGAGAGAGAGAGAGACGTCATCTTTGTTGCTTGCAGTGGCGGTGGCACTTGAAGTCATCTCTAAAGTGGAGGTGCCGATGCCGGTGGAGGAGAGGGAAATGTGTATCAGCGTAGATAGATAGAGAGAGAGAGAGAGATAGAGAGAGAGAGGCGGCTGTGGTGGTCCAACGGCTGGCTCGCCTAAAGTGGTGGGCGGATGACGGTGGCAGCGGCAATGGCGTGAGTCGCAAGACGGAGAGTGGAGGAAGAGGTTGCAGCGCAAATCGAACGGCGGCTAATTAAATGGGGTAAAACTAGATGGAATTAGTAGGTAGATACAATACTTCTCCATCAGGCTCTTGCACGTTGATTAATTAATTATCCACACAATTCATTCGAGTGCGATAATGAATGAGGAGTCGGGTACGTTGAATTACCTTTACACCCTCCGAAGGGACTATAAGGATTCCCATGGTACCCAGGCTTGCAAACGCAACGATAACCCGATCCATCCCCGAAGTCTTTACAATCCGTGTTGTTATGACAGGCATAGCTCCACCTGTTCTTCTTGGCCTGCTCGCATATCACGTCCGATTCGACCATCCAGTCCAGAACAAGGCTCGAGTTGTTACCCACATCCTGGAACGTCGGGAGAGTCAAGTTTGAGATATTGAATGGCCTGTTGTCCACCATGAAGGCCCGTGCACAGTGGTCGTGTTTCGACACATTTAGGTCGATGAAGGAGAGGCTAATGTTGAGCGTCTTGAGCCCCCCTGGTATGGATGCTTGACAGCAACCTTGACCGGAGCAAGTGGTCTCCTTGGCGAAGTCGACATTTCTCGTGCAGTAGGAGGGGCAACCTCTACTGCTTTCTCCGGCCACGACCGCAAGGGCATTGCAGCCGACGACGATGAGCTTGTTCTGGGTTTCTGAGAATCTGTACCGAGGATTTGGAGGTAGATTGATGGCCATGCTTCTGTTTTTTAGGATGCCATTCTGATCGTAGCACTGGTATGCTTCGGGGAGGCTGACGACCATGGTCGAGTCCCCGACCGAGATTTTGCTTATCGTAAGATTCCCCAACATTAGTTGAAAACCGCTCCCTTCGGTGTTGGTGCAATTGAGCCAAAAATCTGGGGACCTCATACACTTGGGTTCGAGCCCGAATGGAAAAGGTACGGTCACCCCCCCACACTGGCTTGCGCAGTCTCTGCGCACGGCGGCGCTGCCTTGTTGAAACCACCAGGCCACAGCCACCGTTAGAAGCCAATGCCCTATCTTCATTTCGAAAAAAACTCTCTAAAACTCTCTCTCACGTAATTTTTGTCCGTTTTGGACCTTTGTGCTTCTGTCCGCGTTTATAGAGTGGAAGCCGTTCTCACCGACCCATTATATATACACATGGACGAATTGGCGAAATTTAAGTACAACAATAGAGGGCAGCAGGGGCAAATTGTGTCAATAGAACAAATTGGAGGGACCCGATTGCATATATCAACAAATGCAAGACAGAATTAGAAAAAAAAGAAAATGTGCAAAGGTTTTACACATAAAGGGTAATGCGCCCTTAATCCTTGTCCTAGTGAAAGGGATGGTCACAATATATGAAAATGAATACATGATGGCGATTTTGAGGCTGCTTAGTGAACTTCGCTCTTTCTTGTATCTAAGAAAAACAAGTACACATAGCAATGAGAAATTCGGGAAAATTACCAAAACTATTCTAAATTTATTGTGCTTGTGTCAATTTAGTTATAAACATTTCCATTATACTAATTCAGTTTTACACTTTTTGACAATTTGCCAATATAATCTTTTAGCCATATCGAAAAAGGTTGACATAGTGGCCTAGTCAACGTGAACTGTGCTAAGTGATGTTGCTAGTGTTAATGTTGACAGATTTTTAAGTTTTTTTGAACTTTTTCTTTTTTTATTCTTAATTTTTATATTTTTTTCCTATTTGTTGATGGCCAAAGACTAGCCACAGGCAAAGGTTGGAGAGGGCTTGGTGAGGGTTGCCTGCATTGGCCACCAATGGGAGTCCCCTCCCCCACGATCGACAAGGGCTTGCATGACTTTGCCCAATGGTCGGTGAGGGTTGTTGGGCCTTCACTAGCCCTAGCTGATCGCAATAAAGAAAAAAAAGAAAAGAAAAAAAATAAGAAAATTCAATTTTTTTGAAAAGATTGTAAAAATTATCTATATCAGCATTAGCGGTGCCATGTTTGATAGTTGGCATCTAGTTAGTGATTTTTGGCTATAATTGGTTAGATGGATTATATTGATAAATTAATTTGGCCAAATTAAAAAGTTTAGGACTGAGTTAACATAAGTGTGATAGATTTAGGATATTTTTGGTAATTTTCCCTGAGAAATTCTAAATCCACAAAGAACCCATACTAATTTTTTTTACTAAGTGATATGACAAGTTTCAATTGAGGGCTTAACTAAGTGAGATCTATTCTTTGAATGTCTAGCTTATTAGGTACCAAAAAGAAATTATTATATTATTTATTATAAAAATTTTAGAGCGCTACTAGCATAACGGTGGCTGTAATGCCTTAAAATGATGGTCATATATCGGCCATAGATTATTAGATTCCACTATGGGAGCATGGCCAGGCGACTTATAAGGTTAACCAAACTCAAGGTGACACTAACATGGCCCTAGAATTATGATGAGATTTAAACAATTTATTAGAGTTATGTTTAAGATGGCCTTACAATTCTAAACTCGTACAAAAGGAAAATAACAAAGAAAAATTCTGTATAGTTCATGTTTGTGGCCATATCAGGGGTATAAGATCATAAGTAAATCAAATATATATAAGACCAAAAAATTAAATAGAGCGTTTGATCATATTCATTGAGATTTTTCGTTGTTTTCATTGTGGCCAACTGTCTCAAAAGAAATAATTATAAATACAGAACTCAATGGGATTTTCCATCAAGAAATATCCCATTAAGCGAGATTATCAATTTCCTGAGGAGACCCGGACAAGCAGGTCTCCCGATTTCCTTGAAAAATTACGTGATGGAGACAGCAACGGTGCTTTCATATTCTCAATCAAGAGACGCAAGTGGGGTTGATCCATCTAACATTCAACGTGCGGCTTCATCGGGCCGTGACACAAGCATGCCAACCTCCATTATTTTCATGAAATAATGGAGACCTCCCATTGCACATTTCAATTCATGAATTTTGAAATGAGAACAAATAATTATCAAATCGATCATAAATTTATTATACAAATGTGAATTTAGTTATTAACTTTTCAATTTTGCCGATGACGCTTTAAACATTTGTGCACGAAATTCTAATATAGTCCTTCTAGTTAATTGCTGACGTGGCGTCTAGTCATCACTGGCTGTTTAACGTGGCACTTTGATATAGACAACTTTACATGAGAAGAAATCCTAAGTTTTAAGTTGTTTGAACACAATAATGTATGATGCCACATTATTTTGTGAACTAATCTGTGATAAATAAATTATTGACGTGATTTTCAATGGCTTAAAAACAATAAGTTTACCATGGTCTCAATGCACAATGACTTGAATTCCAACACTCCCTCTCAAATTTTCTCTTGCCTGTTATTCCTATGATTCTCATATTCTATTAAGTCTTTCTACTCATTCATTATCCAGTAGGAATATAATCACGGGTCAACTCCATATAAAATTGCTTGTACAGAATTTTGTAGTCGGTGGTGTTCTAATTAGATTTTTTATCGAGAGTACACAGTTGGGAAGAAGATGCGTTAGACACTCCCCCATATGAACACGTGCAATCTTGTCAATGAGTTCTGAAGAGTCCTGGTGAAGTATTCTATATGGAAAAGGTTTTGATTTATAAATATTAAATACAACTATTACAAAAAAAAAAAATAGTGTTAAAAGTTATTGGTATATTTATCGGATTACTTAATACGTGTCACACGGACGACGCCTCTAAATTAAACGTTCAGTCATCCAATCAATAATTTAAGGTTTTAAAGCAAAATGATTCGACCAGGACAAAAGAAACCAACAAATTTTCCGATCATGGAATCCACTTTCGGGCAGTCGCTTTTTATATTATCCCCTGCCCCCCTCCGATCGAGACCAATCCAAAGTAACGTCTTTCACGACAAAAGTGAAACATAGAGAACTACCTTTCATTAGCCTGTGAGGACCCAGTTGGCGCGACCCTGCACCCGAACATAAATAATGTGCTCCGTATGTAGATGAGCTCAGTAGATATCCAACGTTGATTTATGTGGGCTCGACATAAGATCGACATCATCAAACAGCTGAAATTCATTAGGATTTTGTGATCCGGTTCATGCAAGTGAGGCCAGGTTCCGCACTACGACCTCTGGGCCAGGCGACCGCATGATATCACGGGAAGACTAGGCGACGGTGCACGAAGACTTACAAGTCTTGAAGTCTTTCGAAGAACACGACGAAATACGAGAGTAAAAGTAAACAGAAGAGAGACAGTAGGATTCCTTAAAAAAAAAATAGTTAAAGAATTATGTAGATAATAGAATTGGAGATTTTTTATATATTTCTATGTAAATTGAAGAAGAATACATGAGCTTATTTATAGATTTTATTAGGTGATTATGTGACGCCTTAGGTACATCACACACTGCTAGTGTCCTTTCCATTTATACTCATAATTATAATTCCGCATGTAGAAGCACGACAAAATACATCACAACATGCCATATAAGAAAGTCACACGAGTTTAATACATATGCTTCTTCTTCATACAAATACTAGTACTTATTATTACAACATATAGTCCTAGGACTTATAGGTTATGGGGCCACTAGTACTACTACTCCTATATTAGTCCACAAGCAAGCCACCACCCAACTTAGGGGTTAATGGTCTTAGGCATCACTTCATCCCTTTCTCCGTCATATCCCAAAAGGACCATCCTACACATTGAAAAATAAAGGATGTATCGAAGCTCAGTAAATGAAATCCCTAAGTTTAAGGTTGGAGATCGTCTTAGCACTTAACCTACCACTAATCTAATAACATGAGTTCAAGACAATAATTATGCGTGGACAAGTTCTTCTTCTTTACTAACACGATATGCCAATAAAACCATTAACCATATTGCAAGTTCATCCACTTATAAGCAAGCATACGATATGACCTAATATTTTATGATGCACTAGTATCACCTATTGGTTTAGTACCATTTATAAGAGTATACTTAGGCTGGTCCATACTTGTCACGCATTTCACCATGCACATAAGTGAATTCATACATGTCATGCATTTCTCCACCACTATGCATATCTTCCATACTTGTCACGACTCTCATCACCATTCATAAGTGAGTTTGAACTCATACATATATGAGTTCATATGGGTCATGAAGCTCACCAACACTAACACATGTGACTTCATACTTGTCATTAGTAAGGACCCATCTCGACTCATGGGACATCCCTTTACATGGGGTATCAGCAACACCAATTCTTGGGGGGATGGAATCATAATTACCTCTTTGCCATACCACACAGCCCAATTATTACGAGCATCTTCTACATTGGTGAAGATAAATATGCCACTATACAATTGCATGATGATGGTCAACACAAGTTTATTAAAGCCAACTTAGGCTACAAAAGCCAACTCATATCATAAATTATAGGACTTTCAAGTCCCCTCAACCTTGTAGAGAATCGTCCCATATGATAGAACATCTAGCTAACTCCAGAGGCTTTCACACATACTCATACAAGGGTATTGATTGTGGCAAAGGTCTTTGTCATGACCCTAACTCTATATACATGGTCTTCAGTAGCAGGGGTTATTTTCACGATGTCCCAGGCTTGTCGTCATCCTAATTATTTTTATCTTGTTAATAAGCACAAGCGGGAGTGTGAACAAATGAACTCTGTGGACAAACAACGGCTGGAAGACTGAGACATATATCAAACAGAACTTGTTACTTTATATTATAACAGTTCATTTACAAGCCATTTTTCTACAAGCTCTTTTTCTTTTTTACATCATACTACAAGTTTCCACATAGGCCAGGGGAAACTCTTATCTCCTTTAACGTGACTACAGCTTCCAAAACAAATGTGATGCTTTCCTGCCTACAAGTCTGAAAAATAAGAAGTGAATCCAAGACTCAATAAATAAAAACCTCTAATCCTCTACTAGGATGACAACTCGTCATCAAATCTAGCATGAACAATACTCGTATTACAATATTGATGGCAGATCGACAACAATATTACTACTTTACCTCGACTACACATTTGTATCCCTTTGGAATAAATTCCATGCATGCCTACCTTGGGTTTATCCATGAACACACCGGGTCAAGTAGTAATAAATATAATAACATGCATAAAAGGTTTATTAACATATATCTTGGCTCAACCAAGGCATCTCGGCTCAACTGAGGCATCCAACTTAAAGCTAGGCATGCTGGCTCAATTAGGGGATCCCGACTCAATTGAGGCATCCCAGGGGCTAGCTCACTCGAGGCATCTTGGCTCAACCAGGGCATCCCGTTCTCACGAATGAGGCATCACCACCAACGCTATGTGACGACAATATTCTTCTTTCATTTAATGATCACATATCATGTATGCACAAGCTAGTTTATTATCTTCATTTTAACTCACACATGAGCAAACCATACAAAATGGACCCGCAACATAAAAATGACTACTCACAAGTAAGCGCATGACTAAAACTCGATGACGTAGCATATCGCCTTAGCCAAGTGTCAGGAATTCTACTTACCTTTGATAAGCCTCGATAAACTATAGGTGGTTTTACCAAGAGAGGGTTGCATTGTGAGGTAGTGGATGAGCAAGATCGAGAAAGGGACAGGGGGCGACAGTGAGAGGGCCTGAGAGAAAAAGAGAGAGCAAGTGAGGGAGAAGATATGGGGTGGTGTTTGTGATGTCGAATTGAGGGGGAGAATGCCTCTATTTATAAGCAAACCCTTCATAATTTCCCCTCCAAGTGGACCAATCACATTTCTTCAAGTGGACAACCTAGGAAGAAGAGGTGGCGAGCTAAAGATATGGGGGCAAGTCTAGTTCCTAGGGGGGACACTTGCTCCTCTTTCCATCGATCCATTTAAAGGATTGAGTCATTATGGAATGATTTCATGTAATGATTGTGGGGACACCTAAATCATATGACTTACCTCTTTATTAAATAGATGTAATCATTAGGGGGACACCTAAGCATATGACTCACCTCTATCATTATTTGCCAAGATTTCATGCAATCATTAGGCTTAGATGTGTTCATATTACCCAACTTGCTCTCTAGGTTTCTTTTTTTTTTTTTTTTTGACACACTAAGGTCCAAAAGCATTTAATGCATTCTTATATTCAAGCCAAGAAGTCTCTATATTGGTTTTCTCCTCAAGTTGGACGTGTAGCCCCCTTCCCTTCTAAGTTGGGTGTGTGACCCTCTTATTCCGAGGTGAAAGATAGTTTCGAGCAATTCCTGAAATCAGTATCGTTACCTAATCAAACAGGTCCGAAAAATTAAAAAAAAATTGATATGTTGTAGAGAAGATCTTAAACAACATTTTTCATGAAGGAACCTAGAGAAATTCATTTTGTGGAAAGAGTAGCAAATCACTGAACACAACTTAAAAATTAGTCCATGAAGTAGGTTCAATGGTCGGAGAGAAAGACCCATTTAGAAATCCAAATCTTCACAAAAATCTTTAATATGTCATAGAAATGGATGTCCTTTAAAACTTTTATGAAGGACATATGTCCAAATTCGAAATGCAAAATTTTATAAAAAATCGAGAAAGCAAATTGGTCACTGTTTTGACTACATTGGGCACATTCCATATGGTAAATGATTGGGCCTTCTCCCAACCATTTCACTTTAGAAAAATATGAAATTTAAGTATATTATAAATAAAATATTTTGAACAACTTTCATGAAGGAAGTTTCTCCAAATTTGAACCACAAAGAGCTTATAAAATTGGAAAGCATGAAAGGTCCAATAGATTTGAAAAACTAGGAAGTCAAAACCTATGAACTCAATGTGGCAAGTTGATGGAGAAGAGGTGGCGACCCTAATGGTCTTCTAAGACCATCCTTCATTAATTCTTCTAGGCCAATGATTCACCAAGCATTTAAGGTTGGGAGAACTTGTCTTCCAAGTCTCAAAGTAATGGAATCATAGCCTAAGTTCTTTAGGGACACATGGATCATGACTCACCTCATTCATTAATGGCCTATCATGATGACTATACACCTAAGCTTATGAGTCATCTTCTTTCACTAGTGGCTTGTCATGATGACCATAACACCTAAACTTATGAACATGAGTCATCCCCTTTCATTAATTACTTGAGACACCTAAGTCTCCATACTGATTATCCCCCATTTAATGCATTTGACTCTTGATCTAAGAGAAGATTGGCCTATCTAGCTGAAATTCTAAGTCTTCTTATTAAGCTTATGACTCACTCTAAAAAATCCAAAGTTTCATGATTGCCTCCCAAGGGTAAGACCATTTGTGCCAAATGTCCTACTTAGTCAACAAGCATTAATTAACTACCTTCCAAGAGCGTTAAATGCATCAAAGGAAATATCTAAGTTCGAAAGCCATCTCATTGGGTGGGAGTTAATCAAGTTTAGCCGCGATCGACCACCTTATTTGGCTCGAGGTTCGTGCGTAAGCCACGACCAAATGGAGCCAGATGCAACTAGGCTCAATAAGCAAAACCAAGCTTGAGCTCCCTTTTACCAAGTGAAAAGGGCTCGTGACTAGTTCCACTGGCCAGTCTTTGGGCTAGTGGACTAGTCTTGTAGCTGCTTTTGTGGCCTACTAGTTGGGATCAAAATAAGGGTTGAAATCGAGGATGTTACAATCTTCCTTACATGGCATCATGGCTATACACATCCTTATAACATATCAATTGTCATGCTATAATATGTCATTTCTCATGCAATTAGTGATGACCAATCAAATACATGCACTTTAACACATACCGTTGCATGTATTCTAACACCTATACCCTCTTCTTATTCATCAACAATCGGCATTCGTTTCATAACACATTTTCATGCATATCCTTACTTCACTCTTTCAATAATCACATACGTCAAAATGATAACCATACTCTTTACCTCTTACCCGTTACTTTTACAAACACATTCAATATTCAACAATCAACATGCTCAGCAAGTGAATTTAGATAACAAATGATGGTTCTAGACTAGTAAGACTGGATATAAGGAAAATGATTATGATTGGGTGAGTTTGGACTTAATAACATATAAATGAAAAGACTTAAGGATTAAGTCTAGACTTAAATCTTCCACTCTTCTGTCCATAAACTCTCATTTGATTTAGAAAATAGAAAATCAAACTGGAGTGTCACTCTAGGATGATGATGTTGAATTAGTCTTCTCCCTAGAAGATGAACCCACTAATCACACTATGTGTGCCATTTAGACATAGGCACAAATCAGGACATAAGGACACCAGGAGTGTCAAAACTTGGTACAAAGGGACACTTAAGTGCCAAAAGTTAGGAAAGTGACACTTAAGTGCCAAAATCGGAGCAAAATGAATCGATTAAGTGCCAACGGCGAGAAAATTTGGCCAAAACGCTGATGTAGTAATTTTCCGATAAGCTTAGTGCAAAACAACATCGTTTTGCACGCTGATGTGATTAAACGGTGCCAAAACGACGCCGTTTTGGTGCTTATGTGGTAAATAATTAAAAATTATTATTATTATTATTATTATTATTATTATTATTATTATTATTATTATTATTATTATTATTATTATTATTATTATTATAAAAAAAAACAGGAGGAGGAGGGCTGCCTTCTTCCTCTTTCTTTTTTAATTTAATTAATTTTTATATTGAAATTCGAATTATACCAAAATGACATTGTTTTTGTGTATTTTGGCTGAGTCAACCTTCCAGTGAGCCATGTAAGCAAGAAAATTAATATAAAAAAATTGCCACGTTGGATTTTCGGCGAGGTTCGCTGGATGTGGCACTCAAGTGTCCCATTTTTCATTAAAAAAAAAATGCCACTTAAGTGCCACTTTCGTAAGTTTTGGCACTTAAGTGTTCCCTTGTGCCAATTTTTGGCACTTAGGTGTTCTTTTGCCCACAAACTAGTGATACTGAGAGTCAATCTAAAGAATCCGAAGAAGGATTTTTCTTCCTTTTTTAGGAAAGCCCAAATCTCCCCAAATTCAAGATTTGTGTACATATACTCCCTCAATTCTCTTATATTTCCTTGTTAAAATATATTCATCCAAATATGAAAAACCTATCTCTGTCATTGCCCTTATCGACATTGGAGCAAGTGCTTCTATTCTTGATACAAAGATACTTCTAGAAAAATACTGGACCTCATATACCCGATATTTTAACTCTACATTCGGAGATACTTATGCTACAAGAGTTTGAAGCAAGCAGATCACTATATAGTTCTTTCCCAATTGTTGTACCACTACCAAAATCCTTGGCTCTAGTTCACTAGACAATGATATCTTCATCGACTGGGATATTCTCACATAAATTCCTAAACTCAGAATGTTGTCCAACGGATTACAATCCAAGGAATAGTTTAAGGAATTTGTAGTCCAACAATTCTTCACTATTCAAATGAGCATTTTAGACCCTATCATGCAAACCATTCTTGAAGCATGTGCAGAATCTCATTCAGATTTTGTTCAAAAAACACCCTAATCTTTTGTGAAAAAATCCTGCCTTTTTCATCCATCTTCATTTCAAGAAAAAACGAGGATGTCAATCCCATCAAAGCTAGTCACTTTGAAATGAATCTAGAACATTTGTTTTTAGCACAAGAAGAATGCTTGATCTGCTTCGCCAACAGTTAATTGAGCCTTTAGATTCTCAATGGCCTTATGAAACATTTTATGTCAATAAGTGTGCAGAGCATAACAAAGGAAAGATGAGACTGATTATTAATTACCAACCTCTTAATCAATTTCTGCCATATGATAAATTTCCTCTACCACATTGGAATTCTTTGTTTTCCAAGCTTACTCAAACCAAAGAATACTCCAAGTTTGATCTCAAAGCCGGATTTTGGCAACTGGGAAGATACGTATGAAACTGGATGTTGTATCCCAAATTAGCATTTCTAGTGGATGGTGCTTCCTTTTTGCCTCAAAACAGCTCCTTCACTGTTTTAGAAGTCCATGTATAGAATTTTCCAGCCTATCATGGCCAATGCTCAAATTCTTATTGATGATATCCTTCTCTATAGTCCAGATGAGGATTATCATTATAAATTACAAGCCCAGTTTGCAAAGCTAGTCCAAAAGCATGGGATTATGTCATCCAAAAAAAAAAAAAATACCATAGCCTAAAAAGAAATTGAATTTCTTGGGATGCACCTCAAAGATGGGACACATTATCCTGGTCCTCATATTGTTGAAGAATAACAAAAGTTCCCTGATGATTTTCTCTTCCATAAACTAGTCCAACAATTCATTGGGATAATTAATTATCTTAGGGATTTTGTCCCTAAAATTACAGAGTTTGTGAGTCAATTACAACAAATGCTGAAGAAAGATGCTCTTTCATTGGGGTCATAACAAACTTAGTCTATACATAGACCTAAATAGATTCTATGGCATCTTCCTCACTGCAATTTACCACAAGAAAAAGAATTTTGCAAATAAATGTCAGTGATGAATATTGGGCTGATGTTCTTTTTGAAGAAATTGATGGAAACCGACGAGTTTGTGGACACAAGAGTACAAGATTCACACAATCGGAAATGCATTACCATTTTATATTCAAAGAAATCCCGGCAGTAATATATGGTATCAAGAAATTTGAATTTCATCTTATAGGACATCATTTCCTCATGGAGATGGACATGTTCTCATTTTCTCAAATGCTGAAGTTTAAGCAAAAGCAGGTCCCACACCTAGCTTCTTAGATGGGCAGAACGGTTCTCAAAGTAGACCTTTGAAACCAAACATATTGCAGAAAAAAGAATATACTTGCTAATTTCTTATCTTGATCAAAAGAATTTGTGGCTTCCACATCCATAAATATGTATGTGGTAAGGAATCCATGTGGCTGTTTCAAGACTCGAGAAATAAAGCTCAAATGGCCTTCATATTCATACCCACCACAAATCCCTGGCTCATCCAAGACAATGTTCTTTTTGAAAATCTTGAAAGACTTATGTGACAATACCATTTCCATATTTTTAGTGATTATGATGGCCATTTCCTTCACCGAGACAGACTGCACTCAAAATATCCATTTATTCATCCTCTTGCTTTCTTCCATAAAAGGAATTCCTAAAAAAGACTCAAAAGGTTTTATTGGCATTTGTTTAATCTCTATACCATTGCCATCGAGTTTCCGATAGCCAGGATGCCTCTTATCATCAGCAAGATCATCCAAGGAGAAGCCAAATATAAATAATTTGGGCAGATACTTAGTTGGTTTAAACCATTGGGTGCATGAAAAAATATTTTCTAGGCACGACTTAAAGCATGTAGGTGAGACCCAGAGCTTTACATAATTTTTTTATTCTTCAAGCCATGGTTATTTGTCCAACCCGGTAGAAATATGTGCAAAACTCCAGCGGATGTTGGTGTATTCACATATAAATGCCAGCCTGTTCTAAATGAGATTTTTACAACTCTTGTAGAATCATAGCTTACCCTCGACAATATTGGGAGTTGGAGATGATATTATGCTAGTGCAATCAAGTCATTCCATTAGAGGCATGGTCAGTAGAAACTGATAATATTTCTTGGGATCCTTGTGATGACTACTGCATAACCTGACCAATGATCGATGCTTGCCTAAGATATTACGGAATGGACATACGAGACAATTTTGTGTCACAAACATATTCACACTATCCAGCATCATCATAAGATCCATGGGGAGGACCATCGTCACAAGATCCTTTTGATCATAATTAATTGTAGCTTGCACTCAGTCTAGGCCTTAATAAAGAAAAAGTCCATCACTCTAGCTTGGGAATCTATCCCAACCTAGCATTCCATCAAGCTCCATTGATATTCCAACAAACTCTCATCAGTCATCCAAAAGACATAGGTCATCAGAATTAAATGTCGAGGCTACACCAAAAATTAAAGAAGTGGAGAAGCTCATCAAAGGATTCAAACAATAGTATCCTAAGAAAAGTATTTTCAATAATCCCATTGACATCTCGTCAAGCTCTCATCAACCCCTAGAGTCCATAGATACTAACCATCTTGAAGCTCTAGAAGTTGAAAGCCTCACTTGGGAGTACAAACGGCAGAAGGATGGATATAATTCGGATAGTTCGGACAATGATGAGCCAACTTGTAAGTACAACCTATGAAAAAGTCGAAAGAAACTTGCGGAAAATCCTAGTAGACAAGAAGTCTAAAGCACCATGTGAAGAAGTAAAAGAAATTGTCCAATGTACTGTTCACAGAACTGTTCATGTACTATTTGGTACTATTCATGTACTGTTAGACACTATTCATGTATAGTAGTGCGCTATATCAAGAGCGAAAAATGCGTGATAAGAGTCTATCAGAAGCAGAGGTCTAAGTCTATTAGTGTAAGAGTCGACATGTACATATTATTGGCCATTGTCGGCCATAAGAAGTCTATAGAAGTAGTTGGAGACCTCTGGTACCTAGGTGTTCGTCTTATGCTTATATGAGGCAATGTTTGTATGGATAAAGGGGATGTGGTTTGCTATGAATCCATTAAGCTCTTTCCTATCTTCTTTTTTGGCTGGTATGATAATCTAAAATAGGAATGTTCTAATCAATCCTGATAGTATGGTTTGTATTTGCCACAATGTCGAACCTATGCATCAGAATACTACTACCTTAAAATTTTCTATGATATGAGTCAAAAATGAAAAGGAATTTGATGGCTAATAGGCAATCCTTATTCTGAGGCTGGAAGGGTTGTACGTATGGGATGGCACACTTGCCACAAGTTCTATTTTTGTTTTCCCTAGCTCATATCATAGGCCCATTGATAACTCTATCATAATAGAGTTATTTTACCCATTTTAGGCAACATTATGGTATTTTATAAAGTAATATTCATTAGAAAATATTTGGATTTTACCTTAATCACTCTCCTCTGTCTCACTCAAGTGAATTGGTTTCAAGAGCATTCTGCCACTTTTTGTTTATACTGAATAATGACATTTGGAGAAAATAAGGAAAAAAGGGCAAAAAGAAGAAAAGGAAAATTATTTGATTTAGGAATTAAAATTAAAAGAAAATGTTGGAAGATAAATACCAAATCAAGGATTCTATGATTTATTTCCTGATTTTATGCCAAAAAAAGAAAAACAGTAGGATTTGTCAATGTATCCCATGAAGAGGATAACATTGAGAGTTTGGGGAATAGCTAGGTTTTATTTTTTAGATTGTTTTTCATTATTGTAGAGAGTTTTTAAAGTATTTTGAAAAAAAAAAAGGCAAAAGTGACGACATAATTCTTGTTCTTTGATTTAAGATGGTGGGTTCAATTTATATTTTCGTATTTGCTTCTATTATGTTCTAATTTTCCTTTGTTAGGGCTATGATGTAGCCTGATCATGATGATATGAATTTTATGATTTTTATGCATGCAAGTGATTTCATTCATGTGAGTTATATATTATTGTGCTTAATACTTTTAAATAATCGGTCATCATTTGAATGATCTGATATGCATGTTTAAGCCTAAGAAGTGATAATATGCAATTGCTCCATATAATATATAATCATGAATTAAACATAGATAGAGATATGCCGCATTATTTGTATAGCTTTCGGTGATAAAGCGATCCAAAAGACTCATTATAGGCCGAGAATATTCATAGATTTTAATGTATTTATGTTTATTTAAATTCACATTGAGATATAGTAACTTAATAAATTGAGTAGGTTTGCTATACTTAGAGATAGCATAGTAAATGGATTAGTTGTTTGATATCGTTCTTGTATGTGTAATAATTTGAAATACATATTTAGTGGTTATGGTAAAATCAGATATTCTAACATATTTATTTGATTGATTTACTACATTTAGTCCCAACAATTTGTTTTTAGGATTTTTAGTTTTAATTTATTCTCAATTCTGTTTTGATCTATTAGATAAATTTTAGAATTAATTTATTTTTAATATTTAATTGATTTGTCATTTATCAATTTCTTTGGGACGATATTTTTTTCTCATCATTATATTACTTGTTTGACACCCATATACCAGAAAATGGGCCTATGATACATTATCATTTCTTAACTAAGAATTAACAATTATCTTTGCAAATATTATTATTTTTTCCACTCTAGGAATTATTATTTTCTAAGATAAATCACATTTTACATCTTAGATTACAGAGATAATGACATTCTAACGTTTAGAATAAGTAGTCCTCCTATATATATATATATCTGTGTGTGTTAGAAAAAAATATCACATTCTCCATGTGGTCTAGACAAGTACCCATGATACATTTATGGTCATATGAAGATGTATTAAAATTATAAAAAAAATCCAATCTTGAGAATTTTATGATGATACATGGCAATATTTGGTAAAATGAGATTAATATCCAAAGTACATTCGTAGTTCCAAAACAATGTAAAGAGCAATTGACTTCGAATTGTGCGCTGAGTATGCTCATTAAGACTAAAAATGAATGGCAAATATAAAAAGTAGTCAACTTGAGGGAAATTTGCCCAAAAAGTTTTAAAACTATTATAGAACGGCTAATTTAGTCCGAAATCATTCAATTATGCCAATTTAGTCTTAAACATTTTAATTGTGCCAATTTAGTCCGAAAACTTTTGATGATTTGCTAATTTAGTCCTAAACTTTTGAATGATTCGCCAATTTAGTCATTCTCACCCATTTTGATTCAAAATCGTTAGTGTGAGCAATTTTTACAATTTTCTTAGTTTTTTTAATTTCTTTTTCTTTTTCTCTCTACTGACCTCAGGTAAGGGACGCCTAGGCTTGGGCAAGTGAGAGTCGCCCTTGCCTAGGCCTACGAGGGCAAGGGCGGCCTACACTTGCCTAGGTGAGGGCAACCCTTGTCAGACTAGGTGCAGGCTTCCCTTGTCCAAGGCCAATGAGGTGCCCCTCGCCTAGAGGGCAAAAGGGAAGAATAAAAAGGAAAAAGTCCATAAAACTAACAAAAAATTATAAAAATTGTCCACATCATAGTCGGCTACATTATTTAGATTTTCGGCGTTAATTAGACTACCACATCAGCGATCTTTTGCCAAAATTAGCCGAAATTACTAAATTGGCAAATCATTTAAAGTTTAAGGACTAATTGACAAATCATCAAAATGTATATGGCTAAAATAGCATAATTGAAAGGTTTATGACTAAATCAATAAGTTGTCAAAATGCTTAGAAATGAATTAGTACAATTTAAATATTTATGATTGAATTAGCCGTTGTACATTAAGTTTAGAACCTTTTGAACAATTTTTCTGCCGACTTGCCGTAAAAGTCATAATTGGCATCACATATGATAATAATAATTTTCATCTAAAAATATCCTCATTTTAAAAAATAATCGGATTAATTTGACATCTTCTTTCTCTGTGCCAACATATGATTATAGCTACCAAAGTCCTCTGTGACGTCCTGAAATTCAAGCCCTTTGATGATTGAATGAACGTGAATTTCGTCAATGCATTATTGGTTGATCTCACTCGAAATTGATCACTCCAGAGATACTGACATTAAGGGGAAAGGCTAATGAGGATAAAACTTGTGCGACTAAAGAACTTAACCTGGGAAAACGACTTAACCACGAGATTTGCGTGAGGACGATCCTGTAGATAGACAGGCCGATTTCAGGGACGACTAGAAGTCGATTCTCAGACATAACATAATGGAACCACGTGTGATTCCATTTACTGTTATGGAGCCCACGAATGACCCTATGCCGATTCTCGGTAATCGTGTATTTTGAAATAAGAGTCTATCTTCCATAATTTCATGTAGTCAAGGACGTCCATGTGTCAAGATGTCTTGAACATGGTTTGGCACGAGTCAGTTATGCATGAATCCTCGAAGCTGCCTATCAGTCTGAGTTATACCAAAATGGCATCCGGGAGAAATTGACATGGCATAAGAATCCAAGATTGGACTTCGAATTTTTGGAACGTCCAGGACGGACTTTTGGATGATGCTACTTCGACAGTCGACAATGCCAGTTGAGCCAATTATTTGAGAAAGAAAGGTTTACGGACCGACGAAGTGAGCCTTTGAGGACATGGGCGGGCAAGGCTAGTGTGGGCCTCAGGCCCAAGGTGAAACAACCACCATGGTGGGCCCAAGGCAAGCAAGTGAGCCCTTTGGACACAACCATTTTACCTTCCGAGCCCATTGTCTAACCTTGAGCCATTTCAAGCCCAACCAATTCTCGAGCCCATTCTTATTCATTTCCTAGCCCATTTCTTAGGCTCGTTGTTGATTTTCAGCCCAAGGGCAGATTGGGAAATGTGCAAGGTGGAAATGACCATTTTGTCCCTAGTTATGTGAGCAAAAGTCAAGAGAAGAGACAGAAGATTAGGTCATGTGCATGGAGACTTGAAGCAAGTCTTGAATGGCCTTAATGGAGGAGTGACATTAGCCCTGACTTCACTATTTCTCCTCCCTTCAGCCCAAGAAAATCGTAGCTCCTCTCTCCCCTTGTTTCCTCTTCTTCCTGCTTTTACTCCTACTGACCTTTCTCCAAAAAGTTGAGTTGTTTGTTGCCTTCCCATAAGAATCACTGCCTATGCCACCCACCACCGTTCTCAAGAGACCCAATCTGTATGGACGAAGGTGGCCGCTCATCGGCCAGCCAGAAGCCAGCGCTCATTAGACTGCCTGGCAGCTTGCCCGCCTGCACTATTTCATCGTTTCAGTTGTTTTTCTCCCATTTCGACACAATCTCCACCCATACCAACCACCAGCAAGTCCCCCTTGACACCCACGTGTTGCCGGTCGCCGGTCGCCAACCAACCGCTCGCCAAAGCTTCGGCCAGCCCGCCTAGCTCCTTTTCTGCCTCTACAGTCCAATTTTCCAGAGTTGCAGTGAGAGGCAAAGGTTGTTGCTACTCTTTCAACCTTGGGACCACCTTGGATCGTCGTGGTTGAGGTCCCCGTGCATCGCCGTTGTCACGTCCGTGTCTTTGACCTGCTTAACAGGCGAGTTTAGCCCCTAATCCTTCGTTTAGTGCCTAAACTTACTTAGGGTTGGTTTAGTTAGGGCTAATTCTAGTTTAGGAGGTTTAATTAAGTTGTATTAGCCCCAAGATAGGTGTTTAGAAAGATGGTTAGGATTAGTTTAGGCTAATCTTGCTTTTTGTCAATTAATTGTGGTTTGTGTTTAATTAAGCATGTTTTGTCTTAATTAATTGATTATTTGTCTTAATTAATGATTTGCTTACTTTCTAAATTTAATTTATCAATTATTGAATTCGGAAACTACATTGTTGATATTGCATTGTTCACGAATTATTGTTCGTGTACACTGTTCACATGCACTATTCACCCGAGAGTGAAAAATTCCTTATTTCATGTACTTTGATCTTATGATGTGAATTGGATGTGTAAATGCAAGGACATCTGCATGAATCGTATGGTTTTCACAAAAATAGGAAAATGTGTTGTCTGAGGGACACCGGAATGGACCGCTTTTATGAGAAAATGATTTGAGGTTGTATTTGCAAGCATTTGTGCATTGGCTAAAGCTCAAAGATCAAAAGAAAAAAAAGGTTGTGGTGGTATGCTAGCATGATCACTAAGTTCAACCCGCCACCCCGATAGGAGTTCGGGGGGGTTATAGTAATAATCGAAACATACGTGTGATGCAAGAGCATGTGAGAAACATGGCATCATTGGTTCCAATTATGCATGAGCCGATCACATTATTTATGCCACGCACGCATGAATCGATAACATGCAAGATGTGACAATGGCCAGGTGAGATTGCTTGTGACGTGACTCGTACGTGATTGATACATTGCATCATCTAACGGCAATGTGCATTGCGTGTATTGTGCTGAGATATAACGTGCAGGATATGACATACCAAGTAAGGTTGCATGCGAACCGACTATTTGACTGTTAGTTGACCCTGGCTATTGTTATTTGTTAGTTGATGGTTGTTGGTTGTTTGTAGGGTGGTTCTGGAGAGATACCCCGAGTTGAGTTGGTGTACTAACCGGAGCTTAGGGGGAGAACTTGCTGAGATTTTATCTCACTAGTTATTGTATAACCACTTTTAAGCCTTAGAATGCGCACATGCTGGTGTGATTTGGGATCCCTAAGGATTGGGATACCATCGTGACGCACAACCGCTTCCCAGGTCAAGTGCATTTGTACGATAAGTATGTCTCCACCATCTGGGTGGATACGGGACCGAGGCAATGGATACCCCATCAATTTCTAGTGTGGTTCATCCGGGAGGAAGATATGTTGATCGGTCCTCTGTGAGGTTTTGACGGGCCGCCCAATAAGGGCCCCGAGGACACTGACTAGGATCCCATTGAGCTAGACCCTCTTAATGGTGCAGTGGAGAATCCTACCTCCTCCTCCCCAGAGATCGACCCGAACGCCTCCGACTACGACTTGACGGAGCCTAAGTCTGATGGGTCCGAGTGATAAAAGTGCCGAACCCGAGGGTTCTTTTTGTTCAATTGGATTAGCCTAGCCTAGTTTCTTTTTGGTCTGGCTTAGAGGATGGATCGGCCCCTTTGGTGGGCTTGTAATTTGGAAACGATCCTCCATTAGTTAATCCAATGAAAATGTATATAAGTGTGGTTGACGTTGTTCTTGCTGTTCATCCCTCTATCCCTGTTTGATTGCCTAATTGTTTGTTTGATTGGGGGATGGTTAGTCTTCCGCATGCACATAATGAAAGATTAAAATGAATGGTCATCAACGAACCCTAGGACGTCACTTTCTACCTGAGATAGCTAGTATAAGCACTTAGAGGGGGGTGAATAGGTGCAAAAATAATTTCTCGAGATACGAAAGCGATTCTAGGCAGACGATAGAAAGGGAGTTCTCTTTTAATTAACAAGATGAAGTGCGATCAAAGTAAAGTAAAGAATAATGAAGAGAAAATTGAACACAATGTTTATAGTGGTTTGGCTTATTTCAAGCCTACGTCCACTCTTCCGCACTGACAGCCCACTGGCTGGATTTTACTATGAACAAAAGAGAAGTTACAGCACAGCTTTTCCTTGATTCCACAGTGTAGATATTTTACCACACTTCCTCAAGGATTCTCACAAATATAGAGTCTCTTTTGTGTACAAGATTTCGCTCAAATGAATTGACTAACAACAAGGAGCTTCAGACTTTGGAATTCTTCTATCGTGCATACACTCGAACAACTGGAACGTCTTCCTTATATACTCCTTTATGCCATCATACCCGTTGGCACTTACCAAAGGAATTTCTCCAATCTACCCGTTGGACGGAATCAATTAGGAAGATCATTCGAGCTATTAAAGGAACATGTCGATAGCCCATCAATCATGTTCGCCCATACAATCAGGATCTCGGTTTCCATAAGTAGAACCTTCCAAGTATACTTTGTCAATCATCGGATCCTTAATTTTCGAGTCAATCATGATCAAATAAAGGATTCCGTTATGTCATATCTAGCCAAGAGATCTTCACGGTCGATAAGGTCATATCCTTAATGAAACATCCAGTTTTGGATAGCCTTTCTTCAACGGATTAGCAACTGTCAATGAGGATAGACTTTAAGTTTTGAGTCTGTTTGTCCGGAGGTCTTCAAACTTTAAATAGCAGAGTCTAGAGATCTTCAGACTAGACTGATGGAAACGTTTTGTTAGCATCAAAACACTTCACAACGATTTCTCCAACAATCTCCCCATTTTTGATGGTGACAAAACTTTCCTGCAGATTTGGATAACTTTGACCTGCAAAATATTAGTCAAACAAATATGGATATCTTATAAAAATAAATGGCGCTAGAATCTACAACCACACAGAAATTAGGTTAGTCTTGCATGTGATAAAGCCATCCATAAGATATCAATGGTAGTTAATATAAGCGGTCAAGTCCAAATCCAAATTCAGTCCACATCCAGACACAGAAGTAAAGTCAAACATCAAACCAATCAAAAGTTGTAAAGATTCAAAGTTTGCAAATCTCGCATCTCTCTCCCTTTTTGTCAGCATAAAAAAGGTCGAGATGAAAGTGGAGTAGAGTCAAGAATGCTTGGGAACACGAACAAGCTGGAAATCTCCCATTGACTGAACGATGCCTTCCAGCCTTTTCAAGTCTTCCTTTAGTTGTGCAACATCCTCACCCTTAGCATTAGCCTGAATTTGAAGAGAAAGGGCTTGGATCTGATCATTCAAGGAACTCGAAGAAGCTAGATCAGCATTTTGCAAATTCTGAACTTCGCATCCCAGAGCATATATCTGACCTCGCATTTCCAAAAGAACATCCAGGATTCTGCGAAAATCTGCTGAATTATCGGTCTACGTACTGGCTTCGGCACAATCTAATAGAGTAAAGGCAGACGATGGCAGATCAGCATAATCACGCAAATTTGGCGATGAAACATCATGTCCTTCTTCAGGAAATTGAGAGGCATAAATGTTCTCTGGATTTGCTGGAGAGCGACTGACTCCCTCACTGGTAGCAGGATATGAGGACATTCCTCTTTTCTCTTGGTCTCCCCCTGTTTTCATGCCTTCAGGTGGAGAAGAGTGTTCCTCATGTTCTCCTTCCTCTTGATCTCTTTTCTCTTCTTCTTCTTTCTCAACTCTTTCTTTCTCAGCATCTCTTTCTTCTTCTTCCTTCTCCTCTGCTTCTTTTTCTTCTCTTTCTCTTGTCCTCTGTTCTGAGTCTTTGTCTGGAACAGAACGACTCAGATTCTTCAATGCCATTGCAGAAATGGTGATGTTTTCCTCATCATCTTCATCTTCAACGATGAGAGCTCTTCTTTTCTTGGATGGAGCAACCATGGGCTCCTTCCCTTTTCGTTTTGATGCAGAAGAGATTTGATAAGTTTTGACTGGAGTCTTCTCCTTGAATTTCTCCAACACCTTGCTTAATTCCTTCAGACGCATTTTAGTCACCATTTTCAGTCCTACCACCATATGATCGTACGATCGAGCACAAAGAATTTGTGGAGGCTGAATATTCAGATGTCTGAATAACTCCGTCACAAGACCTGGATAAGAAAATTGACCCCTGTCCTTCACCACTGCTCTATACATGTGGAACATAACAATGTGAGGAAGAGAGAATTTTTTTCCCAGTGATGATGGCATACATTAGCTTTGCCTCTGAACTTGAAACATCAGTCTTGGAAGTTGATTTCGGTCTAAGGCAATTGATCACAATCTTGTGAAGTAGAATGTTAAACGCACTCATCCTCAAGTAGGAAATCTTTTCCTCTATTCTTCTATCCTTAACAAGTTCCAATGTAGCACGAGCAATAGAAACATTGATAGGTTGATATCTTCCTCTCTCAACCCTAATGACATCCCCCAACATATCTATATCCACCACAAAGTCTTGATCTCGGACACTAAAAGAGAATCTATTCGCATCCAAGAAACTAAGATTCGAATAGAAATAAGCGGTTAATTCAGCATGGGCTTCTGTGGTGTCAGAACAGAACTGCTCAAATTAAAGAAAACTAAACTTTTCTCTCAAATTGACATTTACAGCATCAAGGAAATCAAAATCCACACTCCTAGGGTTTATCACCCCACGCTTTAACAGTTTTGAGTAGAGAACCTTCTGTTCCTTCGATCTAAACAACTCTGTCTTTTTTCCTCGAATTTTCATTGCAACACCCATCCTCGGTTGAAATTGGCTATACAGTTTATCATCATCATTCTCATCTACAAGATTAAATCCCCCAACACACAGATCACTTGGGATATTTGCAAGGGTTTCTTCAGCCAACCCTTTAGGAGCAATTCCCCAACTCTCCATTTTTCGCAAAAAGATATATTCATTCCCATATCCTTTGTCTTTAAGAAATTCATCGATATAGTTCAACGGAGTACCAGTCCTCTTTAAAGCACGATAAAGCTTATAAATAAAAGAGGGTCTTTGAACTCTTGCAGGATCTCTGTCTTCAATAATTTCTTCCTCTTGTTGATGATCAACACCTTGAGGACTAGATGGTGGAGAATGACGCTACTGAGAATGTTGTGGGCTTTGCTGCTGATTTGGAGATTCTTCTTCTTCGGTGAGATCGAAGTGCGTAGGCCCTTCACTCATCCGTCGTGGTCCCCTGCTTGCGATCCTCGAAGACTTTCTTGAAGATAACATCCTTTTCAGTCTTTGAAAGATTCATTGCTTGACTTTCCCAAGAAAGATGACAACTTTTTCAAAGATTAAACAAGAGAAGAAAACAAGAATGGTAGATCGGTGCTTTTTAGGGTTTTGAAGTTAAAACGAAGAGAAACCGACTGTATATAACTTAGTCAAAAAGGGGGGAATACAAAGCGTCGTAAAGGAAAGTGAAAATATGCCTTTTCAAAAAAAAAAATAACTGCATTTTTCGGAAAAATGATCATTTCAAAATAACTCCTTTTTCGAAAAGGAAACGTTGCAATAGTCATGTCAATTAAATATAGCAATAATCAAACACAGTTGACGATCGTACCTTTTCAAGATGAGATTTAAGAGAGATAATAACTTACAGTCAGAGTCTTGTATACTTATAGTCAAAGTCTTGTATGCCTGAGTCTGAGAGTCTCTAGACTTTAACTTCTTTAAACCTCAAAATGTTGAGTTTGGAATGGATGATTTCAAATTGATTTTTCTCCAAAGGCTTTGTAAATATATCCGCCAATTGGTTCTTTGAGTCAACAAATTGAATCGAAGTGCGTAGGCCCCTCACTCATCCGCCGTGGTCCCCTGCTTGCGATCCTCGAAGACTTTCTTGAAGACAACATCTTTTTCAATCTTTGAAAGATTCATTGCTTGACTTTCCCAAGAAAGATGACAACTTTTTCAAAGATTAAACAAGAGAAGAAAACAAGAATGGTAGATCGGTGCTTTTTAGGGTTTTGAAGTTAAAACGAAGAGAAACCGACTGTATGTAACTTAGTTAAAAAGGGGGGAATACAAAACGTCGTAAAGGAAAGTGAAAAGATGCCTTTTCAAAAAAATAACTACATTTTTCGGAAAAATGGTCATTTCAAAATAACTCCTTTTTCGAAAAGGAAACGTTGCAATAGTCATGTCAATTAAATATAGCAATAATCAAACACAGTTGACGATCGTACCTTTTCAAGATGAGATTCAAGAGAGATAATAACTTACAGTCAAAGTCTTGTATACTTATAGTCAAAGTCTTGTATGCCTGAGTCTGAGAGTCTCTAGACTTTAACTTCTTCAAACCTCAAAATGTTGAGTTTGGAACGGATGATTTCAAATTGATTTTTCTCCAAAGGCTTTGTAAATATATCCGCCAATTGGTTCTTTGAGTCAAC
The DNA here is from genome assembly GCA_017140185.1 of Eucalyptus polyanthemos subsp. polyanthemos. Lineage (NCBI taxonomy): Eukaryota > Viridiplantae > Streptophyta > Magnoliopsida > Myrtales > Myrtaceae > Eucalyptus > Eucalyptus polyanthemos. The sequence continues at coordinate 23,480,145 of CM029462.1, forward strand.
AAACTAAATCGAAATTTCTCAATTTTGAACATGATCTCTAATGAAGTGATGCCGTATCTCTATATGCTTTGCTCTTGAGTGAAGAATTGGATTTTTGGTGAGATTGATTGCGCTGGTGTTGTCGCGGTTAATCTTCGTGCATGAATCTTCAATTCCAAAGTCTCTTAGCTGTTGTTTTATCCACAGGATTTGTGAACAATAACTTCCAAGAGCTACATACTCTGCTTCTGCTGTAGAAAGAGCTACTGTACTTTGCTTCATTGAGAACCAAGACATTGTCCTACCTCTAAGTAGTTGACAGGTACCTGAGGTGCTCTTTCTATCAACTTTGCATCCGGCTAGGTCTGCGTCTGAGTATCCAAGTAGAGTAAATTCTCCCTTTTTAGGATACTAAAGACCAAAGCTTGTAGTTGATGAAATATATTTGATAATACGCTTTGCAGCATTTAAATGAGATTCTTTAGAATCTGTTTGAAATCTGGCACAAATGTAAACACTAAACAAAATGTCAGGTCTAGAAGCTGTAAGATAAAGAAGTGAGCCAATGATACTCCTGTATAACTTCTGATCGACTTTCTTTCCTCCTTCATCTTTGTCTATCTTTAAGGAACTTAACATTGGTATATCAGCATTTTTGCAATTGTCCAGTCCAAACTTTTTGACAAGATCTTTAGCATACTTTTCTTGATGAATAAAAGTTCATTCCTTCAGTTGTTTTACTTGAAGCCCGAGAAAGAAGGTTAACTCACCCATCATGCTCATTTCAAATTCATCCTGCATCGTCTTAGAGAATTTATTGCATAGACTTTCATTAGGGGATCCAAAAATAAAATCATCGACATATATTTGAACAAGTAGAAAACTTTTGCTTTCTCTTTTAATAAATAGAGTAGTGTCTACTTTACCTTTTATAAAACCTTTTTGAATTAAAAACTTACTCAGCCTTTCGTACCAAGCTCGAGGTGCTTGCTTTAAACCATACAAGGCTTTTTTTAGTCTGAATACTGAGTCTGGCTTTCTTGGATCTTCAAACCCAGGTGGTTACTCCATATAGACTTCCTCATGGATAAATCCATTCAGGAAAGCACTTTTGACGTCCATTTGGAATAATATGAAATTCTTATAACAAGCAAATGTAAGTAATAATCGAATTGCTTCTAACCTTGCTACTAGTGCGTAAGTCTCGTCATAGTCTATCCCTTCTTCTTGCGTATATCCCTTGGCCACGAGTCTTGCTTTGTTTCTTATGACTTTTCTTTTCTCGTCCATCTTGTTCATGAAAACCCATTTAGCTCCAATAATAAATTTACCTTTTGGTTTAGGAGTCAACTCCCAGACATCATTAATTTTGAATTGTTTGAGTTCTTCTTACATAGCTTCAATCCAGCTTTCATCAGATAAAACTTCATCTATGCTTCTGGGTTCTATTTCAAAAATAAGAGCCACAGTAATAGACTCTCCGCATCTTTTGGATCTTGTGCGAATTCCTTCATTAATGTTGCCAATAATAAGATCTTTGGGATGACTGGACTTATGCTTCCAGTTGTTGGTTGATTTGTCAGGTTGGTTATCACTTCCTTCATTTGAATCTTCAATAACCATTTGTTGCTGGTCTTTCAGAGTCTGAGCTACTTCTTGAGATTTAGACTTCGTAGAGTCTGAAGCAGGTTCAAATTCTTCAAGATGAGTCTGAATGGATTCATTTTGCATAGAGTCTTGGAATTTAACATTCATTGATTCTTCCACAGATTGAGTCTTCTTGTTGTAGACTCTATACGCTTTGCTTGAGGTTGAATAACCAAGGAAGATTCCTTCATCTGACTTTTCTTCAAACTTACCAATTCGATCATTTTCATTTTTCAATATAAAACATTTGCATCCAAACACATGAAAATATGAAGCAATAGGCTTCTTTCCTTTAAATAACTCATAGGGGTTTTTTTTCTAGAATAGGCCTTAGAAAAACTCTATTAATAATATAACATACTGTTGAAAATGCTTCAGCCCAAAATGGTGAAGAGATATTGCTTTCAATTAAAAGAGTTCTAGCCATTTCTTGAAGTGACCGATTCTTTCTTTCCACAACTCCGTTTTGTTCTGGAGTATATGAAGAGGAGAACAAGTGCTAAAAGCCAGATTCATCACAAAATTTTATAAAATCTTGATTTTCAAATTCACCTCCATGGTCTGTTCTTATACTTCAAATAACATACCCTTTTTCATTTTGAACCTTCTTAGCAAATTTTTCAAAGTAAGAGAAAGTTTCAGACTTACTTGCCAAGAAATACGCCCAAGTAAATCGTGAGTAGTCATCCACAATTACTAGGCAGTATTTCTTACCTCCAATGCTCTGTGTTCTGGTTGGTCCAAAAAGATCCATATGCAGAAACTGCAGTACACGGTTAGTGGAAACTTGATTTATTGGTTTAAAGAAATTTCTTAGCTGTTTTCCCAATATGCATGATGTACATAGATCAGACTTTTGGTACGATAAATTGGGTAGACCACGAACAAGCTTCTTTGCTGAAATTTTGGCTATCTGCTTCATGTTAATGTGCCCAAGCTTTCTGTGCCATAAGCTTGCTTCATCTTGGATTGAAATTAAGTATTGCGATTCATCTGGTTTCACATCCAAGAGGTAGATATTTCCATGTCTTCGACCCATGAATGATTGAGTAGAATCTTTACTAATTCCTGAGCATATTCCCTCTTGAAAGTTGATTTTGAACCCAGTATCACATAGCTGACTGACACTAAGCAGATTGTAATTGAGTCCTTCTACCAAAGAAACATTACTTATTGTGAGATTTCCAATCTTTACAATTCTAAATCCAACAATTTTCCTCTAGTGTTTCCTCCAAATGAGACTTTTTCACCATTTACTCGAACAAGCTTTATGAAGCAATTTGAATCTCCTGTCATGTGTCTTGAGCATCCACTATCCAGATACCATTTTACCTTTTTCTTGATAGTGACCTACATTTAAAAGAGAAACTTAAACTTTCTTTGGTACCGAAATTTTCTTGGGTTCATTGGTGTTAGTATGATATGCGGTTTTTGCCCATACCTTTTTAACAGGTTTCCAAACCATAGGACATTCTTTTTCAAAATGATCCGAACTATTGCACTTTGAACATCTGAGAGCATTGCGACCTACTGGTTTTACAAAGGTCCTTTTAAAATGATTTTTATAAGCATCTCTTATGGGTCTTTGTTTGATTCTTTCTTTCAATTTAGGAAAATCAATTAAAGGAATGGTTTCAACAGTCATTCCTAAACCAAATTTATTGAAATAAGGTCTTTGAACAGAAAGTATTTTTTCCAGTTTCTCAGATCCTATAGAAAATCTTTTGGAAATATTCACTTTCTTTAAGAGAATAAACATTCTTGTCTAAGCATTTCACTTTTTCTTTCAAAACATTTTCCTATTGTTTTAGAGCAGAATTTTCCTTTTTGAGTTCGAAAATTCTTTTAAGAGAAGTCTTAAGACTAAAACATAATTCATCAATGTATTTTGAAACTTTAATAGGGATTTTGAAGTTACTAACCTCAAATTCACTTTCTGAATCTGAATCTGTCTTGGAGTTCGAATCTGAATCTGATTGTGCCATTAGACATACATTGGCATAATCATGATCACTATCTTCGCACTCTATATCACTCTAGGTTTCTACTTTAAGAGCCTTTCGATACTTTTCAGCTTTTCCTTTCTTCTTTCTCAGAAGAGGACAGTTGGGATTGATGTGTCCCTTTTTCTTACATTCAAAGCAGACTACATCTTTGTTTGATTCATCATCATCAATAGACTTGGTCTGTTACTTTTGAAAACTTTGTTTCTTTGAATTGAATCTTCTTCATTTTCTATTCAGCTTTCTGAATCTTCTTCATTTTCTGTTCAGCTTTCTGAATCTTCTTATCATGAGAGCAAGCTCTCCATCATCCATATCGTCTTCAGAATCTGTAACATCAGAATCTGTTGGAGAAATCGTTCCAGAATATTTTGAAGCTGACAAAACGTTTCCTTCAGTCTAGTCTGTGTATTTGCAGATCATCTAGTGTAAAGTCTGAAGACTTTCTGACTACCAGACTCAAGATTCAAGACTCAAGACTCAAGACTATTCTCATTGACAGTCTTTCTGATCCAGTGACGAAGTAAATGGTTGATGACTTAATCCTATCGTCTGGAGAAGATCTTTTTTGGTTGGATAAATATAACGGATTCTTTTGTTCGTATCTAGATCAATTGAAGATCCGATGGTCGACGAAGTATTCTTGGAATGTTCTATTCTTGGAAACCAAGATCCTGATTGTATGGGCGAACAGGATTGATGGGCTATCGTCAGGTTCCTTTTATAGCTCGAATAATCTTCTTGATTGATTCCGTCCAACGGGTAGATTGGAGGAATTCCTTTGGTAAGTGCCAACGATATGATGGCATAAAGGAGAATAAAAAAGAAGTCGTTCTAGTTGTTTGAGTGCGTGATTGATAGAAAAATTCCAGAGTCTGAAGCACCTTGATTATTAGTCGATACAGTCTGAGCGAAATTGTATACACAGAGTGTCTATACTTGGTGATACCTTGAGCGAGTGTGGTAGATCATCTACACCGAGAAATCAAGGAAGATCAACACTGTAACATCTCTTTGTTCATAGTGGAATCCAGCCAAATTGGCTGTCAGTGCAGAAGAGTGGACGTAGGCTTGAATCAAGCCGAACCACTATAAACCGCGTGTTTAATTCTCTCTTTCCCTACTCATTCTTACATTGATTATTACTCTTCGCAAATCCTTCAACTGTCTAAGTATTGCGCAAGTATACAGAAATTATCAAGAAAAATCTTTGTATACCTATTCACCCCCCTCTAGGTACTCGTACTAGCAATATCAATTGGTATCAGATCCCGTGTTCTTACTTTGTTTGAAGTGTTTTACTTCAGAGTAAAAGATCCATGGCTAGTATGCTAGCACCAGGGCTGATGGAAGGGCAAAGCAATACCAGACCACCCTACTTTGACGGAAAGGATTACAACATCTGGAAGAACAAGATGAAAGCCTTCCTACGATCCAAGGATCCTCTGGAATGGGATGTTGTGGAAGAGGAATTACTCCTACCGCTGCATCAATCTCTGAAAGAGGAAAAGAAACTGTTGATGCCAGCGGAATGACTCAGGAAAAGATAAACAAGAGACAAGCACTCGATGCAAAAGCAATTTATTCTTTATATTGTGCCTTATCTCCAACTGAATATAACAGAATATCTCTTGTGTTATAGCAAAAGAAGTATGGGATAGATTACACATCACCTATGAAGGGACAGATCAAGTGAAGGAGACCAGAATTAACATTCTCCTCGGTCAATATGAAGCCTTCAAAATGAAACCAGGAGAATCTATAACGACATGTTTAGTCGTTTTACGATATTGTCAATGGTCTTGAGAATCAAGGACAAAAATTTCTGATCCCATGAAGGTAAACAAGCTACTACGTGGACTCTCCAAAGACCGGAATCATATAAAGACTTCAATAAGAGACGCAAAGAATCATGCCTCTATCTCGTTGACGAGCTAATTGGAACCCTTCGTCTTATGAAGTGGAACGAATCAATGAAGAAGAAGATCCAAGAGGTAAGAAATCTATTGCATTAAAATCAAATGATGACTCGATGATGCAGATTCGAAGATGATATGAATGATGAGGAGCTCGTCCTCATGATAAGAAGATTCAAAACTGAATAGAAAAGGCGAAGGTTCAACTCAAAGAAACAAAGTTTCCGAGACACAGACCAAGTCTGTTGATGATGAGGAACCAAACAAAGATGTAGTTTGCTTCGAATGTAAGAAGAAGGGACACATCGATCTAACTGTCCTCTTTGAAGAAGAAAAGAGGAAAAGCTGAGAAGTTTCGAAAAGCTCTCAAAGCCGAAACCTGGAGTGATACGAGAATGTGAAGAGAGTGATAATGAATATGCCAACATATGTTTGATGGCACATTCGACTCGGACTCGATTCTGGATCGACTCGACAGTGAATTTGAGGTAAGTGATTTTAAAATTCCTGTCAAAGTCTCTAAATATATTGATGAACTGTGTTTCGGTCTTAAGACTTCTCTCAAAAGGATTTCCGAACTTAAAAAGGAAAAGTCAGCTCTAAAACGAAAGGAAGTCATTTTAGAAGAAAGAGTTAAAAGTCCGGACCTAAATGTTTTCGCTCTTAAAGAAAAAGAAGATGATCTTTTGAAAGAAAATGCTTTCTTAAAAACGGACTTATCAAATATTTCAAAGAAGTTTTCGATAGGATCCGAAAAGCTTGAAAAAGTTCTTTCGGTTCAAAGACCTTACTTCAATAAGTCCTGGTTTAGGCATGGCAGCGGAAACAATTCCCTTGATTGATTTTCCTAAAGTTAAAGAAAGAATTAAGAAAAGACCGTCGAGAGAGGCTTACAAAAATCATTTCAAGAAAGTTTTTGTAAAGTTTGTTGGTCGAAATGCTCTAAGGTGTTCAAAGTGTAACAGTAAGGATCACTTTGAAAAAGAATGTCCTATGGTTTGGAAACCCGTTAAGAAAGTATGGCCTAATAATGCTTATCCTACTAACACCAAAGGACCCAAGAAAATTTGGGTACCAAAGAAAACTTGAGATTCTTTTTTTAAATGCAAGTCTCTGTCAAAAAAAAGATAAAATGGTATCTTGACAGCGGATGTTCAAGACACATGACAGGAGACTCAAAGTGCTTCGTAAAGCTTGTTCAAGTAAACGGCGGAAATGTTTCATTTGGAGGAAATGGCAAAGGAAGCATCGTGGGATTTGGAACTATGAAAATTGAAAATCTCACAATAAGCAATATTTCTCTAGTGGAAGGACTCAACTATAACCTTCTCAGCATTAGTCAACTGTGTGATACTGGTTTCAAGATCTCCTTTCAAGAAGGAATTTGCTATGGAATTAGTAAAGACTCTACTCAGTCTTTCATGGGTCAAAGACATGGAAACATCTACCTCTTAGACATGAAATTGAATGAATCTCAGTGCCTAATTTCAATCCAAGATGAAGCAAGCTTATGGCACAGAAAGCTTGGCCATGTCAATATGAAGCAATTAGCCAAAATCTCATCAAAGCAGCTTGTTCGAGGTCTACCCAAATTACCATATCAAAAGTCCGATCCATGCACACCCTGTATTCTGGGAAAACAGGTAAGAAATTCATTTAAGCCAATAAATCATATCTCTACTAATCATGTACTACAGTTACTACATATGGATCTCTTCGGACCAACCAGAACTCAGAGTATTGGAGGTAAGAAATATTGCCTAGTAATTGTGGATGATTTCTCTCACTTTACTTGGGTATATTTCCTTGCAAGTAAGTCAGAAACCTTTTCCTATTTTGAAAAATTTGCTAAAAAGGTTCAAAATGAGAAAGGATGTGTTATCTCAAGTATAAAAACAGATCATGGAGGTGAATTTGAAAATCAAGATTTCACAAAATTGTGTGATGAATCTAGTTTTAAACATGTATTCTCTTCTCCATACACTCCTCAACAAAATGGAGTTGTGGAAAGAAAGAATAGATCTCTTCAAGAAATGGCTAGAACACTTTTAATTGAAAGCAAAATTTCTTCACGATTTTAGGTCAAGTCAATTTCAACAAAGATGCTATATCATCAATAGAGTCTTCCTAAGACCTATTCTTGAGAAAACTCCTTATGAATTATTCAAAAATAAGAAGCCTATTGTTTCATACTTTCATGTGTTCGGTTGCAAATGCTTTATATTGAAAAATGCAAAAGATCGAGTTGGTAAGTTTGAAGAAAGATCAGATGAAGGCATCTTTCTTGGATATTCTACATCAAGCAAAGCCTACAGAGTCTACAATAAGAAGAGCGGTCCGTGGAGGAGTCAATGAATGTCAAATTTCAAGACTCTACGCAAGATGAACCCAAGAAGACTCAATATGAAGAGTCTCGAACCTCTCCAGACCTTCCAAAGCTTACAACTCAAAAAGTATATCGACTACGGAAGACCAGCGTCAAGATGTTCATGAAGATTCAAATAAAGAAAGAGATCATCATCCAGAAAAATCAACCAGTAACTGGAAACGCAAGACCAGTCATCCTAAAGATTTCATTATCGGCGAAATTAATGAAGGAATTCGCACCAGATCCAAAAGACGTGAAGAGTCTAGTGCTGTTGCTCTCATCTTTGAAATTGAACCAAAAAGCATAGAAGAAGCTTTATCTGATGAAAGCTGGATCGAAGCTATGCAAGAGGAGCTCAGACAGTTCAACATTAACGATGTCTGGGAATTGACGTCTAAACCTAAAGGTAAAACTGTTATTGGAGCCAAATGGGTGTTCAGAAACAAGATGAATGAAAAGGGAAAAGTCTTATGGAATAAAGCAAGACTCGTGGCCAAGGGATACACGCAAGAAGAATGAATAGACTATGATGAGACTTACGCTCCTGTAGCAAGGTTAGAAGCTATTCGTCTATTACTTGCGTTTGCTTGTTACAAAAATTTCAGGTTATTCCAAATGGACGTCAAAAGTGCTTTCCTTAATGGATTTATCCAAGAGGAAGTTTATGTGGAACAACCGCCTGGATTTGAAGACCCAAAGAAGCCAGACTCAGTCTTCAAACTGAAAAAGGCCCTGTATGGTCTAAAGCAAGCACCTCGAGCTTGGTACGACAGACTAAGTAAGTTCTTATTACAGAACGGCTTTGTTAAAGATAAAGTAGATACTACTCTATTCATCAAAAAGGAAAACAAAAGCTTTTTACTCGTTCAAATATATGTTGATGACATTATTTTTGGATCCTCTAATGAAAGTCTATGCAAGAAATTTTCTAAGTCTATGCGGGATGAGTTTGAAATGAGTATGATGGGAGAATTAACATTCTTTCTTGGCCTTCAAATAAAGCAATTGAAGGAAGGAACTTTCATTTACCAAGAAAAATATGCTAATGATCTTGTCAAAAGATTTGGATTGGAAAATTGCAAGAAGATTGATACACCAATGTCAAGTTCTTTGAAGATAGACAAAGATGAGGAAGGGAAGAAAGTTGATCAAAAGCTGCGGGGAGCATCATCGGTTCACTTCTTTATCTTCGCTTCTAGACCCGACATTTTGTTGAGTGTTTGTATCTGTGCTAGGTTTCAATCAGATCCTAGAGAATCTCATCTCAGTGCTGCAAAACGTATCATTAAATACGTTGCTTCATCTTCAAGCATGGGTCTTTAGTATCCTAAGAAAGGAGACTTTAATCGTCTAGGATATTCAGACGCAGATCTGGCCGGCTGCAGAGTCGATAGAAAGAGTACTTCTGGAACTTGCCAGTTGCTTGGGAGTAGGACAGTATCTTGGTTTTCAAGGAAACAAAGCACTGTAGCTCTCTCAACAACAGAAGCAAAGTATGTTGCTCTTGGAAGCTGCTGTTCACAAATTCTATGGATAAAACAACAACTACAAGACTTTGGGATTGAAGACTCATGCACAGAAATCAAATGTGACAATACCAAAGTGCAATCAATCTCACCAAAAATCCAATTCTTCATTCAAGAGCAAAGCATATAGAAATTCGACATCACTTTATTAGAGATCATATTCAAAGTGGAGAAATCTCGATTCAATTTGTTGATTCAAAAAGTCAACTAGCGGATATATTCACAAAGCCTTTGGAGAAAAATCAATTTGATTTTATCCGCTCCAGACTCAACATTTTGAAGCTCGAAGAAGTTAAAGGCTAGAGACTCTTCAACCTTCAGACTCAGAAAGTTGATAACCGTCAGACTCAAATCTCTACGACTCAGACGTTGATGACTATAGACTGTAAGTTGTTACTTTATCTAAACTCGAAAAGGTATGATCTTTCGTTTAGTTATTTTGTAGTCTCCGTGAAAATCGAAAAACTTGTCTTTTCAAAAGGATTAATTTTGGCAGTTATTGATTTCGAAAAGAGGTATTTGTACACTTTCCTTGTACCGATTGAACTTCCCCTTTTCAAAACTGAGTTATATATACACAGTTTTCTCTTTCAATCTTCAAAACCCTAAAAGCTTTCTCCTCTCAATCCGGTTTCTACTTCGAATTCATCATCGAAAAAGTTGTCATCTTTTCTTGGGAAAGCAAGCAAAGGAATCTCTCAGTGACAAGAAGAATGTCTTCTTCGAGGAAGTCTTCAAGAATCGCGACAAGGGGACCACAGAAGATGAAGGAGGGACCTACCCACTTCGATCTCACAGAAGAGGAAGATCTATCGAGTCAGCATCAGAACCTGACTCATTCTCCACCACGTCATTCAACGCCTTCTACCCCACAAGGTGTGGGTCAACATCCGGAGGAAGAGGTCATCGAGGACGCAGACCCTATAAGAGTCCAAAAACCCTATTATATTTACAAACTCTACCGTGCATTGAAAAGTATTGGGACTCCAATGAAATATGTGGATGATTTTCTTAAAGAAAAGAACTATGAGAATGAGTACATTTTTCTGAAGAAAATGGAGGATTTGGGAATTGCTCCCAAAGGTAAAGCAGAGGAAGCGATTGCAAATATTTCGAGTGATCCTCGGATGTCGGGCCCAAATTTGATTGATGGGAACGACGATGACAAAATGTTCACTGATTTTCAACCGAGATTGGGTGTTGCTGCGAAGGTGAAGGGAAAGAGGATGGAGTTATTTAAATCGAAGGAACAGGAAACTTTGTTCTTCAAACTGCTGAAACGAGGGGTGATAAACCCTAGGAGTGTCGACTTCGATTTATTGGATGCTGTGAATGTGAATTTGAGAGAAAAGTTCAGTCTGCTTCAACTGGAACGTTTTTGCACTGAAACCACGGACGGATATGCACAACTGACTGCATATTTCTATTCAAATCTTAGTTTTATCGATGCGAATAGAATATCTTTCAGTGTTCGAGATCAGGATTATGTGTTGGATGTGGACATGTTGGCGGACATACTTGGAGTTGAACGGGCACGATATCAACCAGTCAAAGTCTCAGTTGCTCGTGCCACAATGGACCTTGTCGAAGATAGAAATATTGAGGGAAAAATCATCTATTCAAGGATGCGTGCCATCAACATTGTGTTGCACAAAATTGTTATCAATTGCATTAGGCCGAAGTCTACATCAAAGACTGATGTGTCTAACTCTGAAGCAAAATTGATGTAAGCAATCAACTCTGGGAAGAAGTTCTCTCTCCCTCACACTATTCTCTTTCACATGTACAGAGCAATGTCGAAAGATAAGGGACAATTGCCTTATCCAGGTCTGGTGACCAGGATCTTCAGACACATGAATATTGAACCGCCACACACTCTCTGTGTTCGACCGTGCGATAAGATGGTGGTAGGTTTAAAGATGTTGACAAAGATGCGTCTAAAAGAACTTTCTAAGGCAATGGAGAAATTCAGAGTGAAGACTCCAGTTCCGTCTGCTTCAAAAAGAAAGGGAAAGGAAGCCATTGGTGCCCCATCTAAGAAGAAGAGAACTCTCATCTTGGAGGATGAAGATGAGGAGGAAGATCTCACAATCACGCCTTGATAAGGACAAGACGTTCGTTTCCCAATCAACGAACGCGAAGAAACGAGAGAGAAGAAGAAGAAGAAGACAAGAATAAAGAAGAAGAAGAGCGAGAGAGAAGGGAGACAAAGTGAAGAAGAAGGAGAAGAAGAGCAAGAAAAGTCTGCAGCTGAATCTGGAGAGAAGGATATAGAAGAGCATGATCATCACTCTTCTCCCCTTGATGTCCTAGAGACAGGGGGAGTTGGCGAGCAAGAGAGGTCCTCACCGCATGCTACCAATAGTGAAGGTCTGCGACAATCTCCAGCAGCCCCAGAAGAATTTCAGGCTTCTCAATTGCCTGAAGAAGGTCACGATACGTTAGAACCAAATCTGCAAGACTTTACAGAAGCGCCATCGTCTGCATTCACTCCATTTGAGAAAGCCAATGCTAGTACACAGACGGACAATTCTGCAGATTTTCGTTGTATCATGGATATTCTTCTGGAAATGCGTGGCCAAATCTATGCTCCGGACCGTGAAATTCAAGCCTTAAAAAGGCTATTTGGACAAGCATCTTCAATTACCCTGGAGGATAAAATGAAAGACCTCGCTCTACAACTTCAAGCCAATGCCAAGGGAGAAGAGGTAGCTCAGGCGAGGGAAGACTTGAAGAAGCTAGAAGGAGTAGTCCAGGTCCATGGGGATTTTCAGATTGTGCGCATTCCCTGACATGACATCTTTCTCACCTTTTTAATGTTGACAAAAAGGGGGAGAAAAGCAATTTGAACCAACCAACCAACCAAATTTCTTTAAATTTCTTTGACTTTAAGTTTTTTATGTGTGTTTGTGACTTGAGCAATCTTGACTGAACTTGAACTTGATCTTGATTTGAATTGGTTGTGGATTTTATTGCTTGGTTGTTTGCATTCATATCAAGTGTTGTTATATGGTATTACTCATGAAAGACTAACCCATTTTCTGTGGATGCAGAGTCTGGTTGCTTTGTTAATCTTTATGAGATTGCCATATTGCTTGAGAAATGTTTTTGCAGGTCAAAGTGGTTCAAATCTTCAGGAAAGTTTTGTCACCATCAAAAAGTGGGAGATTGTTGGAGAAATCGTTCCAGAATATTTTGAAGCTAACAAAACGTTTCCTTCAGTCTAGTCTGTGTATCTGTAGATCGTCTAGTGTAAAGTCTGAAGACTTTCTGACTACCAGACTCAAGATTCAAGACTCAAGATTTGAGACTCAAGACTCAAGACTATTCTCATTGACGTCTTTCGATCCAGTGTGAAGTAAATCCGAGCCGAAGTATATGGTTGAGGATTTAATCCTATCGTCTCGTGGAAGATCTTTTTGGTTGGATAAATATAACGGATTCTTTTGTTCGTATCTAGATCAATTGAAGATCCGATGGTCGACGAAGTATTCTTGGAATGTTCTATTCTTGGAAACCAAGATCCGATTGTATGGGCGAGCGGGATTGATGGGCTATCGTCGGAGTTCCTTTTATAGCTCGAATGATCTTCTTGATTGATTCCGTCCAACGGGTAGATTGGAGGAATTCCTTTGGTAAGTGCCAACGGTATGATGGCATAAAGGAGTATAAAAAAGAAGTCGTTCTAGTTATTTGAGTGCGTGATTGATAGAAAAATTCCAGAGTCTGAAGCACCTTGATTATTAGTCGATACAGTCTGAGCGAAATTGTATACACAGAGAGTGTCTATACTTGGTGATACCTTGAGCGAGTGTGGTAGATCATCTACACCGAGAAATCAAGGAAGATCAACATTGTAACATCTCTTTGCTCATAGTGGAATCCAGCCAAATTGGCTATCAGTGCAAAAGAGTGGACGTATGCTTGAATCAAGCCGAATCACTATAAACCGCGTGTTTAATTCTCTCTTTCCCTACTCAATCTTACGTTCATTATTACTCTTCGCAAATCCTTCAACTGTCTAAGTATTGCGCAAGTATACAGAAATTATCAAGAAAAATCTTTGTATACCTATTCACCCCCCTCTAGGTACTCGTACTAGCAATATCAGAATCATCATTAGATTTTAATGCAATGGATTTCCTACCTTTAGGGTCTTCGTCTTCATTGATTCATTCCACTTCATAAGATTGAAGAGTCCAAACCAACTCATCAACAGATAATGGCATGATTCCTTGGGTCTCTCTGATTGAGGTCTTTTTGTGATTCAAATCCTTGGAGAGTCCACGCAGTAGCTTGTTTACTTTTATGGGATCAGAAATTGGTTGACATTGATTTTCAAGACCATTCACGATTTCTGTAAAACGACTAAACATATCAGTTATAGATTCTCCTAATTTCATTTTGAAGGCTTCGTATTGACCGAGAAGAATGTTGATTCTAGTCTCTTTCACTCGATCGGTTCCTTCATAAATAATATGTAATCTATCCCAGATTTCTTTGGCTATAACACAAGAAGATATTCTGTTATATTCAGTATGTGATAAAGCACAATATAAAGAATAAATTGCTTTTGCATCAAGAGCTTGTTTCTTGATTATCTCTTCCCGAGTCATTTCACTAGACTCAACAGTATCTTTTCCACTTTCTGAGACAGGTGCAGCTTTATGAATGATTCATTTTTCTACAACGTCCAATTCTAGAGGATCCTTTGATCTTAGGAACGCTTTCATCTTGTTTTTCCATATATTGTAATCATTTCCATCAAAGTAAGGCGGTCTGGTATTGCTTTACCCTTCTACCAACCCTGGAGCCAATATACTAGCCATGGATCTTTAACTCTGAAGTAAAACACTTCAAACAAAGTGAGTACACAGGCTCTGATACCAATTGAGATAACTAGTATAAGCACCTAGAGGGGGGGTGAATAGGTGCAAAAATAATTTCTCGAGATACGGAAGCGATTCTAGGCAGACGATAGAAAGGGAGTTCTCTTTTGATTAACAAGATGAAGTGCGATCAAAGTAAAGTAAAGAATAATGAAGAGAAAATTGAACACAAGGTTTATAGTGGTTTGGCTTATTCCAAGCCTACGTCAACTCTTCCGTACTGACAGCCCACTGGCTGGATTTTACTATGAACAAAAGAGAAGTTACAGCACAGCTTTTCCTTGATTCCACATTCTAGATATTTTACCACACTTCCTCAAGGATTCTCACAAATATAGACTCTCTTTTGTGTACAAGATTTCGCTCAAATGAATTAACTAACAACAAGGAGCTTCAGACTTTGGAATTCTTCTATCGTGCATACACTCGAACAACTGGAACGTCTTCCTTATATACTCTTTTATGCCATCATACCCATTGGCACTTACCAAAAGAATTCATCCAATCTACCCATTGGATGGAATCAATTAGGAAGATCATTCGAGCTATTAAAGGAACATGTCGATAGCCCATCAATGATGTTTGCCCATACAATCAGGATCTCGGTTTCCATAAGTAGAACCTTCCAAGTATACTTTGTCAATCATCGGATCCTTAATCTTCGAGTCAATCATGATCAAATAAAGGATTTCGTTATGTCATATCCAGCCAAGAGATCTTCACCAGTCGATAAGGTCATATCCTTAATGAAATATCCAGTTCTAGATAGCCTTTCTTCAACGGATTAGCAACTGTCAATGAGGATAGACTTTGAGTCTTGAGTTTGGCTGTCCGGAGGTCTTCAGACTTTAAATAGCAGAGTCTGGAGATCTTTAGACTAGACTGATGGAAATGTTTTTTTAGCATCAAAACACTTCACGAAGATTTCTCCAACACTACCGACCAAGGGAAGGGGTTGTTACGTGCTCAGAGTTCGGGGCGTGACATCCCCACCCGGTTTTGCTAATAGAGCGAGGTTAAGACCTGGAGTTATAAGGTGTGTGGGGTTTTGGGATAGTGAGATAGTGAGATAGGGATGGCATTTATTTTATGTGCTTGTGATTTCTTGAGTGATCTTGTGTTGTGGCAGGTTGCTCATAGTTTCTAATTCCCATTTGAAATTGGAAAGCAGGACCAGTGAGTGTCCAGAGTGATGAGCAATTCTGAGCAGAGAGCCCCTAGGCGTAGGACAGCGACTAGTCAGACTAGTGGTAGAGGTAGATTACAAGAGGACCCCAGATTAGACAAGATCATGTTGGCGTTAGAGGCCTTGTTAGGATAGTAGGCTGAGGATCGAGCTGCTGCTACTGCTCCTACAGTCGCTGCCGCCACCGCCGCTGTTGCTATTCTTGTTGCTCCTGCTATAGACCCAATGGTTCCTGAAGTGAGAGATGAGGCCTATGAGAGACCAATGCATAAGCTGGTACAACAGTTCTTGAGATTTAAACCACCAAGGTTCAGTGGCGTGGCGACCCTGAGGCTGCGACCCTTTGGATGAGGGATAGTGAGAAGACCTTCATAGTGCTGAGATGTTCAGAGGAAGATAGAGTACTTCTACCGGCTTATCAGCTTCAAGGTAATGCTAGTACGTGGTGGGAAGCCACTCAAGAAAGAGTGTTCTCTAAAGGCACAACCCAAACTTGGGGTGCCTTTTGTGAGACTTTCAATGTGAAGTACTTCTCAGACAATGCGAGAGAGTCCAAGATGGCAAAGTTCCAATGGCTTCGTCAAAATCAGATGTCCATGGATCAGTATGAGGCGAAGTTCACCAAGTTGGCAAAGTATGCGCCGAGGTTGGTAGAGGATCCTGTAGATAGGGCGAGACGGTTTAGAGACGGCTTGAAGCTAGAGTTGAAAGACCAGTTAGTGCTCATGAATTTAAAGAGCTTTGATGAGATGTACGAGAGGGCACAAATGATAGAGAAGAACATGGTTGAGAGGGTGATCGCATCTGGCTCGTGGTTCGCACCTAACCGAGATAATCGTCGATTTGGAAAGGAGCCGATGATGGGAAGAAGAAATCCCATCCCACCCAACAAAAACTACGTGGGAAAGATGATACGCAATGCCATGGGAGTCTGTTGTGTGTGTGGGAGAAAACATGGAAATCCCCCCTGTCTTTCGATGACAGGAGCCTACTACAGATGTGGTCAGCAGGGCCACCGAGTGGCAAATTGTCCGAGTAGGCTTGTTAGGACGATCTCGCCACCACCGTAAGGAGGAAGACCTACTGGGAATGTGGCGCTAAACAACCAAGGTAGACCCACAGCGCAAGGACGAGTTTATGCCATTACCCAAGGAGAGGCGGAGGATTCACCCACCGTTGTTACACGTACGGTATCCTTGCACGATCATGTGGCTTATGTGTTATTTGATCTTAGTGCTACACATTCTTTTGTTCCCGGTCATTTTGTTAAGCTAGTGAGGTTAAGTCTCAAACCATTCTACTCCGTTTAAGGATAAGATATTATCTGAGTTAGGTTGTTTTGGCTGTAAGTTAGTTGTGGGCAATCGCGAGGAATTCATTAATTTGATTGCAATAGCAATGTATGACTTTGATGTCTAATTGGCATGAATTGGCTCACCAAGAAACAAGCTATAGTGAATTGTCATGGAAAGACAATTCAGTTTAACCCAGTAATGGGTGATAGATTTAAATTTGTAGGAATTCGAGGGGGACCCTCCGTTCCTTTGATTTCGTCACTTGAGGTGACTTGGTTGTTGGAATCTGGATGCCAAGGGTATTTGGCATTAGTTGTGAATACGCTGGTAGAAGGATCAAAGGTGGAAGATATTGTAGTGGCACAAGAGTACATGGATGATTTGCCAAGATTACCACCAGAGAGGGAGATTGAGTTTATGATTGAGTTGGCCCCTGGGACTGAACCGATTCCCGAGGCGCCTTATAAAATGGCTTTATTAGAATTGAAGGAACTGAAGGTACAAATGCAAGAGTTACTGGATAAAGGATTCATTCGTCCTAGTGCATCCCCTTGGGGAGCGCCGGTATTGTTTGTAAGGAAAAAGACGACTCTTTGCGTCTCTGCATCGACTACCGACAGCTCAATCATGTAACCATCAAGAATAAGTATCCATTACCAAGGATTGATGATTTGTTCGACCAAATTTAAGGAGCCTCGGTATTTTCCAAGATAGACCTAAGGACAGGCTACCATTAGTTGAGAATCAGAAATGAGGATATACCAAAAACAGCGTTTAGGACACGCTATGGTCATTATGAGTTCACGGTAATGCCCTTTGGATTAACGAATGCCCCTGCAGCCTTTATAGACTTGATGAACTGGGTGTTCAATAAGTGTTTGGACCAATTCGTGATTGTGTTCATTGATGACATTTTGGTATACTCGAGGAGTCCCGAGGATCATGAGAGGCACTTGAGATCAGTACTGTAGACCTTGAGAGAGCATGAGTTTTACACTAAGTTCAGCAGGTGCGAGTTTTGGTTATCTCGCGTAGCTTTTTTAGGGCATGTAATTTCAGGTGAATGGATCTCCGTTGACGCGACTAAGATTGAAGCGATCATGAATTGGCCGAGACCTACCACAGTAATAGAAATTCAAAGTTTCTTTGGTTTGGCTAGGTATTATAGACGTTTCATAGAGAAGTTTCTGTTGGAGAAATCTTTCCAAAATATTTTGAAGCTGACAAAATGTTTCTTTCAGTCTAGTCTGGATATCTGTAGATCGTCTAGTTTAAAGTCTGAAGACTTTTTGATTACCAGACTTAAGATTCAAGACTCAAGATTCAAGACTTAAGACTCAAGACTCAAGAATATTCTCATTGATAGTCTTTTTGATCCAGTGACGAAGGAAATCCAGAGCTGAAGTATATGGTTGAGGGTTTAATCCTATCGTCTGGAGAAGATCCTTTTTGGTTGGATAAATATAACGGATTCTTTTGTTCGTATCTAGATCAATTGAAGATCCGATGGTCGACAAAGTATTCTTGGAATGTTCTATTCTTGGAAACCAAGATCCTGATTGTATGGGCGAACATGATTGATGGGCTATCGTCATGTTCCTTTAATAGCTCGAATGATCTTCTTGATTGATTCCGTCCAACGAGTAGATTGGAGGAATCCCTTTGGAAAGTGCCAACGGGTATGATGGCATAAAGGAGTATAAAAAGAAAGACGTTCTAGTTGTTTAAGTACGTGATTGATAGAGAAATTCCAGAGTCTGAAGCACCTTGATTATTAGTCGATACAGTCTGAGCAAAATTGTATACACAGAGAGTGTCTATACTTGGTGATACCTTGAGCGAGTGTGGTAGATCATCTACACCTAGAAATCAAGGAAGATCAACACTGTAACATATCTTTGTTCATAGTGGAATCCAGCCAATTGGCTGTCAGTGCAGAAGAGTGGACGTAGGCTTGAATCAAGCTAAACCACTATAAACCGAGTGTTCATTTCTCTCTTTCCTTTACTTAGTCTTACATTGATTATTACTTATCGCAAATCCTTCAACTGTCTAAGTATTGCGCAATTATCAAGAAATTATCAAGAAAAATATTTTATATACCTATTCACCCCCCTCTAGGTACTCGTACTAGCTATTTCAATTGGTATCAGAGCCCGTGTTCTTAATTTATTTGAAGTGTTTTACTTCAGAGTAAAAGATCCATGGCTAGTATGCTAGCACCAGGGCTGGTGGAAGGGCAAAGTAATACCAGACCATCCTACTTTGATGGAAAGGATTACAACATCTGGAAGAACAAGATGAAAGCTTTCCTACGATCAAAGGATCCTCTAGAATGGGACGTTGTGGAAAGAGGAATCACTCCTACTGCTGCATCAGTCTCTGAAAGAGGGAAAGAAATTGTTGATGCCAGCAGAATGACTCAGGAAGAAATAAACAAGAGACAAGCACTCGATGCAAAAGCAATTTACTCTTTATATTGTGCCTTGTCTCCAACTGAATATAACCGAATATCTTCTTGTGTTACAGCAAAAGAAGTATGGGACAGATTACATATCACCTATGAAGGAACAGATCGAGTGAAGGAGACCAGAATCAACATTCTCCTCGGTCAATATGAAGCCTTTAAAATGAAGCCGGGAGAATCTATAACGACATGTTTAGTCGTTTTACGAGATATTGTCAATGATCTTGAGAACCAAGGACAAAAAATTTCTGATCCCATGAAGGTGAACAAGCTCTGCGTGGACTCTCCAAGGATTGGAATCATATAAAGACTTCAATAAGAGAGACGCAAAGAATTATGCCTCTATCGTCGACAAGGCTGATCGGAACTCTTCGAGTCTTATGAAGTGGAACGAATTAATGAAGACGAAGATCCAAGAGGTAAGAAATCCATTGCATTAAAATCAAATGATGATTCGATGATCTGATTCGGGAGATGATATGACGACGAGGAGCTTGCTCTCATGATAAGAAGATTCAGAAAACTGAATAGAAAAGGTAGAAGGTTCAACTCAAAGAAACAAAGTTTCCCGAGACAGCGAGACCAAGTCTGTTGATGATGAGGAACCAAACAAAGATGTAGTCTACGCTTCGAATGTAAGAAAAAGGGACACATCGGACCCGGTTTTGTCCTCTTACGAAGAAGAAAAGAGGAAAAGGCGAGAAGTTTCGAAAAGCTCTCAAAGCCGAAACACGGGAGGTGATACGAGAATGTGAAGAAAGTGATAATGAATATGCCAACATATGTCGATGGCACATTCGGACTCGGACTCAGATTCTGGATCGGACTCAAAAGTGAATTTGAAGTAAGTGATTTTAAAATTCTGTCAAAGTTTCTAAATACATTGATGAACTGTGTTTTAGTCTTAAGACTTCTCTCAAAAGAATTTCCGAACTTAAAAAGGAAAACTCAGCTCTAAAACAAAAGGAAAATATTTTAGAAGAAAGAGTTAAAAGTTTAGACTTGAATGTTTATGCTCTTAAAGAAAAAGAAGATGATCTTTTGAAAGAAAATGTTTTCTTAAAAACGGACTTATCAAATATTTCAAAGAAATTTTCGATAGGATCCGAAAAGCTTGAAAAAGTTCTTTCAGTTCAAAGACCTTACTTCAATAAGTCTGGTCTAGGCATGACAGCGGAAACAATTCCCTTGATTGATTTTCCTAAAGTAAAAGAAAGAATTAAGAAAAGACCGTCGAGAGAGGCTTACAAAAATCATTTCAAGAAAGTTTTTGTAAAGTCTGTAGGTCGAAATGCTCTAAGGTGTTCAAAGTGTAATAGTAAGGATCACTTTGAAAAAAAGTTTCCTATGGTTTGGAAGCCTGTTAAGAAAGTATGGCCTAATAATGTTTATCCTTCTAACACCAAAGAACCCAAGAAAATTTGGGTACCAAAGAAAGCTTGAGACTCTCTTTTAAATGCAGGTCTCCATCAAGAAAAAGGTAAAGTGGTATCTTGACAGTGGATGTTCAAGACACATGACAGGAGACTCAAAATGCTTCATAAAGCTTGTTCAAGTAAACGGTGGAAATGTTTCATTTGGAGGAAACGGCAAAGGAAGCATTGTGGGATTTGGGCTGTGAAAATTGGAAATCTCACAATAAGCAATGTTTCTCTAGTGGAATGACTCAACTATAACCTCCTCAAGCATTAGCCAATTGTGTGATGCGGTTTCAAGATCTCTTTCGGGAAGGAATTTGCTATGGAATTAGTAAAGACTCTACTCAGTCTTTCATGGGTCGAAGACATAGAAATATCTACCTCTTAGACATGAAATTAAATGAATCACAATGTTTAATCTCAATTCAAGATGAAGTGAGCTTATGGCACAGAAAGCTTGGCCATGTCAATATGAAGCAACTAGCCAAAATCTCATCGAAGCAGCTTGTTCGAGGTCTACCCAAATTACCATATCAAAAGTCCGATCCATGCACACCATGTATTCTGGGTAAACAGGTAAGGAATTCATTTAAGCCAATAAATCATGTCTCCACTAATCATGTACTACAGTTGCTGCATATGGATCTCTTCGGACCAACAGGAACCTAGAGTATTGGAGGTAAGAAATACTGCCTAGTAATTGTGGATGATTTCTCTCGCTTTACTTGGGTATATTTCCTTGCAAGTAAGTCAGAAACCTTTTCTTATTTTGAAAAATTTGCTAAAAAGGTTCAAAATGAAAAATGATGTGTTATCTCAAGTATAAGAATAGATCATGGAGGAGAATTTGAAAATCAAGATTTTACAAATTTGTGTGATGAATCTGGATTTAAGCATGTGTTCTCATCTCCATACACTCCTCAGCAAAATGGAGTTGTGGAAAGAAAGAATAGATCTCTTCAAGAAATGGCTAGAACTCTTTTAATTGAAAGCAAAATTTCTTCACGATTTTAGGCTGAAGCTGTTTCAATAGCATGCTATATCATCAATAGAATCTTCCTAAGACATATTCTTGAGAAAACCCCTTATGAATTATTCAAAGGTAAGAAGCCCATTGTGTCATACTTTCATGTGTTCGGTTGCAAATGCTTTATATTGAAAAATGCAAAAGATCGAGTTGGTAAGTTTGAAGAAAGATCATATGAAGGCATCTTCCTTGGATATTCTACATCAAGCAAAGCCTACAGAGTATATAACAAGAAGAGCCAGTCGGTGGAGGAGTCAATGAATGTCAAATTTCAAGACTCTACGCAAGATGAATCCAGTCAGACTCGGTATGAAGAGTCTGAATCTGCTCCAGACTTTCCAAAGCTGGCAACTCAAGAAATGTCTCAGACTCTGAAAAACCAGCATCAAGATATTCATGAAGATTCAAATAAAGAAAGAGATCATCATCCAGAGAAATCAACCAGTAACTGGAAGCATAAGTCCAGTCATCCTAAAGATCTCATTATCGGCGAAATTAATGAAGGAATTCGTACAAGATCCAAAAGACGTGAAGAGTCTAGTGCTGTGGCTCTCATTTCTGAAATTGAACCAAAAAGCATAGTATAAGCTTTATCTGATGAAAGCTGGATCGAAGCTATGCAAGAGGAGCTCAGACAGTTCAACATTAACGATGTCTGGGAATTGACATCTAAACCAAAAGGTAAAACTGTTATTGGAGCCAAATGGGTGTTCAGAAACAAGATGAATGAAAAAGGAAAAGTCGTACAAAATAAGAAAGACTCGTGGCCAAAGGATACACGCAAGAAGAAGGAATAGACTATGATGAGACTTACACTCCTGTAGCAAGGTTAGAAGCTATTCGTCTATTACTTGCGTTTGCTTGTTACAAAAATTTCAGGTTATTCCAAATGGACGTCAAAAGTGCTTTCTTAAATGGATTTATCCAAGAGGAAGTTTATGTGGAACAACCGCCTGGGTTTGAAGACCCAAAGAAGCCGGACTCGGTCTTGGTGAAAAAGGCCTTGTATGGTCTAAAGCAAGCACCTCGAGCTTGGTACGACGGACTAAGTAAGTTTTTATTACATAATGGTTTTGTCAAAGGTAAAGTAGACACTACTTTATTTATCAAAAATGAAAACAAAAGCCTTTTACTTGTTCAAATATATGTGGATGATATTATTTTTGGATCCTCTAATGAAAGTCTATGCAAGAAATTTTCTAAGTCTATGCAGGATGAGTTTGAAATGAGTATGATGGGAGAATTAACATTCTTTCTTGGTCTTCAAATAAAGCAATTGAAGGAAGGAACTTTCATTTACCAAGAAAAATATGCTAATGATCTTGTCAAAAGATTTGGATTGGAAAATTGCAAGAAGACTAATATACCAATGTCAAGCTCTTTGAAAATAGACAAAGATGAAGAAGGGAAGAAAGTTGATCAAAAGTTGTACAGGAGCATCATCGGTTCACTTCTTTATCTTATTGCTTCTAGACCTGACATTTTGTTGAGTGTTTGCATCTGTGCTAGGTTTCAATCAGATCCTAGAGAATCCCATCTCAGTGCTGCAAAACGTATCATTAAATACGTTGCTTCATCTTCAAGCATGGGTCTTTGGTATCCTAAGAAGGGAGACTTTAATCTTCTGGGATATTCAGACGCAGATCTGGCCGGTTGTAGAGTCGATAGAAAGAGTACTTTGGAAACTTGCCAGTTGCTTGGAAGCAGGACAATGTCTTGGTTCTCAAGGAAACAAAGTATTGTAGCTCTCTCAACAACAGAAGCAGAGTATGTAGCCCTTGGAATCTGCTGTTCACAAATTCTATGGATAAAACAACAGCTACAAGACTATGGGATTGAAGACTCATGCACAGAAATCAAATGTGACAACACCAGTACAATCAATCTCACCAAAAATCCAATTCTTCATTCAAGAGCAAAGCATATAGAGATTCGACATCACTTCATCAAAGATCATATTCAAAATAGAGAAATCTTGATTCAATTTGTTGATTCAAAAAGTCAACTAGCGGATATATTCACAAAGCCTTTGGAGAAAAATCAATTCGATTTTATCCGTTCCAGACTCAACATTTTGAAGCTCGAAGAAGTTAAAGTCTAGAGACTCTCCCACCTTCAGACTCAGAAAGTTGATGATCGTCAAACTCAAATATCTCAGACTCAGACATTGATGTCTATAGATTGTAAGTTGTTATTCGAAAAGGTATGATCTTTCGTTCAGTTATTTTGAAGTCTCTGTGAAAATCGAAAAATTGTCTTTTCAAAAGAATTAATTTTGGCAGTTATCGATTTTGAAAAGAGGTATTCGTACACTTTCCTTGTACCGATTGAACTTCCCTTTTCAAAACTGAGTTATATATATATAGTTTTCATTTTCAATCTTCAAAACCCTAAAAAGCATTCTCCTCCTAATCCGGTTTCTACTTCGTGTTCATCTTCGAGAAAGTTGTCATATTTTCTTGGGAAAGCAAGCAAAGGAATCTTTCAGCAACAAGAAGGATGTCTTCTTCGAGGAAGTCTTCAAGAATCGCGAACAGGGGACCACAAAGGATGAAGGAGGGACCTACCCACTTCGATCTCACATAAGAGGAAGAATTATTGAGTCAGCGGCAGAACCCGACTCATTCTCCACCACGTCACTCAACACCATCTATCCCACTTGATGCGAGTCAACATCCAGATGAAGAGATAATCGAGGACGCAGACCTAGTAAGAGTCCAAAAACCCTCGTTTATTTACAAACTTTACTTTGCGTTGAAAAGTACTAGGACTCCGTTGAAATACGTGGATGATTTTCTTAAAGAAAAGAATTATGGGAATGAGTATATCTTTCTAAAGAAAATGGAGGATTTGGGAATTGCTCCCAAGGGTAAAGCAGAGGAAGCACTTGCGAATATTCCCAGTGACCCTCGTATGTCGGGTCCAAATTTGGTGATGGGAACGACGATGATAAAATGTTAACGATTTTCAACCTCGAATGGGTATTGCTGCAAAGGTGAAGGGAAAGAGGATGGAGTTATTCAAATCGAAAGAACGGGAGAATTTGTTTTTCAGACTGCTGAAACGAGGGGTAATAAACCCTAGGAGTGTCGATTTCGACTTCTTGGATGCTGTGAATGTGAACTTAAGGGAAAAGTTCAGTCTGTTTCAACTGGAACGTTTTTGCACTGATATCACGGACGGTTATGCTCAACTGACTGCGTATTTTTACTCGAATCTCAGCTTTATAGATCCGAATAGAATATCATTCAGTGTTCGAGACCATGATTATGTGTTAGACGTAGATATGTTGGCGGACATAATTGGAGTTGAACGAGGACGCTATCAACCAATCAAAGTCTCAGTTGCTCGTGTCTCATTGGAACTTGTCAAAGACAGAGATGTAGAGGGAAGAATCATTTATTCAAGGATGAGTGCCATCAATGTTGTGCTGCACAAAATTGTGATCAATTGCATCAGGCCCAAGTCTACATCAAAGATTGATGTGTCAAACTCAGAGGCAAAATTGATGTACGCAATCAACTCAGGGATGAAGTTCTCTCTTCCTCACACTATTCTCTTTCACATGTACAGAGCAATGTCGAAGGACAAGGGATAATTGCCTTATCCAGGTCTGGTGACCAAGATCTTCAGACACATGAATATTGAACCTCCACACACACTTTGTGTTCGACCGTGCGATAAGATGGTGGTAGGTTTGAAGATGTTAACGAAAATGCGTCTGCAAGAACTTTCTAAGGCAATGGAGAAATTCAGAGTGAAGACTCCAGTTCCGTCTACTTCAAAGCGAAAAGGGAAGGAGGCCATTGTTGCCCCATCCAAAAAGAAGAGAACTCTCATCTTGGAGGATGAAGATGAGGAGGAAGATCTTACAATCACTGCCTTAATAAGGACCAGACGTTCTGTTCCCTAATCAACAGAACAACAGAAGAAATAGAGAGAAGAAGAGGAGCAAGCTAAGAACAGAGAAGAAGAAGAGCAGCAAGAGAAGGAGAAAGAAGCTGAAGAAGAAGGAGAAGCAGAGCAAGAAAAGTCTGCAGCTGAATCTGGAGAGAAGGAGAATCAAGACACAGAAGAGCATGATCATCACTCTTCCCCTTTTGATGTCCTTGAGACAGGGGGAGTTGGCGAGCAAAGGTCCACACCTCATGATGCCAATAGTGAAGATCTAAGACAGTCTCCAGCAGACCCAGAAGAATTTCAGGCTTCTCAATTGCGTGAAGAAGGTCATGATATGTCAGCACCTAGTCTGCCAGACTATGCAGAAATGCCATTGTCTCCATCTGAGAAAGCAAATGCAAGTACTCAGACGGACAATTCTGCAGATTTTCGTCGTATTATGGATCTTCTTCTGGAAATGCATGGCCAAATCTATGCTCTGGACTGTGAAATTCAAGCCATGAAAAATGCTAGACAAGCATCTTCAGTTACCCTGGAGGACAAAATGAAAGACCTCGCTCTACAACTTCAAGCCAATGCCAAAGGAGAGGAGGTAGCTCAACTAAGGGAGGACTTGAAGAGGCTAGAAGGCGTAGTCCAGTCCATGGGAGATTTCTAGATCGTGCGCATTCCCAAGCAGACATGACTCCTTTCTCACCTTTTTAATGATGACAAAAAGGGGGAGAAGTAATTTGAACCAACCAACCAACTTTCTTTGACTTTAAATTTATTTTTGTGGTTGAATGTGTTTGTTTTTTTTTTTAGTATGACTTGAGTGAACTTGGGTGTGAACTTGAATTTGACTGAATTGGCTGTGGATTTAGATGCTTGACTGTTTGCATTTATATCAAGTGTTGTTATATGGTATTACTCATGAAAGACTAACCAATTTTCTGTGGATGCAGAGTCTGGTTGTTTTGTTAATCTTTATGAGATAGCCATATTGCTTGAGAAATGTTTTTGCAGGTCAAAGAGGTTCAAATCTACAGGAAAGTTTTGTCACCATAAAAAATGGGGAGATTGTTGGAGAAATCTTTCCAGAATATTTTGAAGCTGACAAAACGTTTCTTTCGGTCTAGTCTGGATATTTGCAGATCGTCTAGTTTAAAGTCTGAAGACTTTCTGATTACCAGACTTAAGATTCAAGACTCAAGATTCAAGACTCAAGACTCAAGACTCAAGACTATTCTCATTGACGGTCTTTCGATCCGTGACGAAGGAAATCCGAGTGAAGTATATGGTTGAGGGTTTAATCCTATCGTCTGGAGAAGATCCTTTTTGGTTGGATAAATATAATGGATTCTTTTGTTCGTATCTAGATCAATTGAAGATCCGATGGTCGACGAAGTATTCTTGGAATGTTCTATTCTTGGAAACCAAGATCCTGATTGTATGGGCGAACATGATTGATGAGCTATCGTCAGGTTCCTTTAATAGCTCGAATGATCTTCTTGATTGATTCCGTCCAACGGGTAGATTGGAGGAATTCTTTTGGAAAGTGCCAACGGGTATGATGGCATAAAGGAGTATAAAAATGAAGACGTTCTAGTTGTTTAAGTACATGATTGATAGAGAAATTCCAGAGTCTGAAGCACTTTGATTATTAGTCGATATAGTCTGAGCGAAATTGTATACACGTAGAGTGTCTATACTTGGTGATACCTTAAGCGAGTGTGGTAGATCATCTACACCTAGAAATCAAAGAAGATCAACACTGTAACATCTCTTTGTTCATAGTGGAATCCAGCCAATTGGCTGTCAGTGCAGAAGAGTGGATGTAGGCTTGAATCAAGCCGAACCACTATAAACCGAGTGTTCATTTCTCTCTTTCCTTTACTTAGTCTTACATTGATTATTACTTATCGCAAATCCTTTAATTGTCTAAGTATTGCGCAATTATCAAGAAATTATCAAGAAAAATCTTTTATATACCTATTCACCCTCTATAAGTACTCGTACTAGCTATTTCAGTTTCTACGATAGCCATGCCTTTGATGAGGTTGTTAAAGAATGAAGAGAAGTTTAACTGGCCAGATAAGTGCGAGCGTAGTTTTCAAGAGCTCAAGGGTAAATTGACTACCACACCTGACTTAACGGTACCATCTGGTCCTGGTGGGTATGAAATCTACAGTGACGCATCGTATAAAGGACTAGGCTGTGTGTTAATACAACATGGCAAGGTGGTTGCATATGCATCCCAACAGTTAAGGCCTCACGAGCTTAACTATCTAACGCGTGATTTGGAATTAGTGGCGATCATCTTTGCACTTAAGATCTGGAGACATTACTTATGTGGAGAAAGATTTCTAATTTTTACTGATCATTAGAGATTGAAGTATTTGTTCTCTCAAAAAGAGTTGAACATGAGGCAACGGCGATGGATGGAACTTCTTAAGGACTACAATTGCAAGATTTTGTATCATCTAGGGAAAGCGAATAAAGTGGCAGATGTACTCAGTTGAAAGTCAACAATTGCTCAAATGATGGTACAGGAATGGATTCTTTTAGAGGTTGTCAGGGACTCAGATTTCAAGATTAAGGTCGGCCATCTTGCTAGTCTAATGGCCACTCTCTGGGTGGAGCCCGAGGTGCAAAGTAAGATAAAAAGTGCCCAAGCGACGGATCCTGAAGTTCTTAAGATCCTGCAAATGGATCAAGCAAAGAGAAAGGCAGACTTTCAAGTGTCCGAGGATGGGTTTTGGGGACGATTGTGCATTCCAAGTGATGCAGAACTTAAGGAAGCAATCTTGTCGAAAGCTCATCGTAGTAACTATAGCATCCACCCTGGCAATACGAAGATGTATCAGAATCTGAAGTGGCACTTCTGGCGGAATGGTATGAAGTTGGATATTGCAAAGCACGTGGCTAAGTGTTTGATGTGCCAACAAGTAAAGGCTCAACATTGTAAGCTTGGAGGATTGCCGCAACCTCTCGAGATTCTCAAATGGAAGTGGTAACACATTACCATGGATTTTGTGATGGGGTTGCCAAGGAGTCAGCGAGGAAATGACTCGATTTGGGTAGTGGTTGATAGATTGACAAAGTCAGCTCACTTTATTGCTGTATGAAAGGATTTCACGTTGGATAGGTATGCAAAGTTGTACGTGTGTCAAATTGTACGCATTCATGGAGTTCTAGTGACGATCATGTCTAATCGTGATCCTAAGTTTATGGCAACTTTTTGGAAAAGTTTGCAATCCACTTTGGGGACAAAATTGTAGTATCTATAAACGGATGGTCAATCAGAAAGGACGATCCAAACTCTTGAGGACATGTTACGAGCCTGTGTTATAGATTTAAAGGCAGTTGGGAAGAGCAACTTCACTTAGTTGAGTTTGCCAACAACTATAGCTATCAATAAAGCATTAAAATGGCACAATTTGAGGCTTTGTATGGGAGACCCTGTAGAACTCTACTTTGTTGGGATGAGGTTGGGGAGCGAAAAATCACAGGACTAGAGTTAGTACAGCAATCTTTGGAAGCAGTTCAAATTATCCAAGACAGACTAAAGACTACCCAGAATCGTTAGAAATAAGCATCATAGACCGTTGGAGTTTAAGGTGGGCAATCATGTGTTTTTGAAAGTATCGCCAATGAGGGGTGCTTCCAAGTTCGGCAAGAAAGGAAAGTTAAGTCCAAGGTATTTTGGACCCTTTGAAATTTTGGAAAAGATCGGGGTCTTGGTGTATCGTCTTGTGTTGCCACCGAAACTTACACAAGTACATGATGTTTTCCACGTGTCCATGTTGAGAAAGTATGAATCGGACCCGACTCATGTATTGAATTTTGAAGAATTGGACGTAGACAACAAGGTGTCGTATGTGGAGAGGCCGATACGAATAGAGGACCGTAAAGAGCAAGTGCTTTGAAACAAGACTATCACCTTAGTTAAGGTGATTTGGCAACATCACGGGACAAAAGGAGCTACATGGGAAAGTGTGGAAGCAATGAAGCAATAACACCCCCATATTTTTGAGAATTTACCTATAATTGGAAATTTCGAGGACGAAATTTTTGTTAGGGGGGAAGAATTGTGACGTCCTGAAATTTGAGCCCTTTGAGGGATGAACAAACGTGAATTTCGTCAATGCATTGTTGGTTGATCTCACTCAAAATTGATCACTCCAAAGATATTAACCTTGAGGGGAAAGGTTAATGAGGATAGAACTCGTGTGACTAAAAAACTTGACCTGAGAAAACGACTTGACCATGAGACTTGCGTGAGGACAATCTTGTAGATAGGCAAGCTGATTTCAGGGACGGCTAGAAGTCGATTCGCGGACAGAACATAATGGGACTATGGATGATTCCATTTACTGTTATCGAGCCAACGAACGACCCTATGTCGATTCTCCGTAATCGTGTACTTTCAAATAAGAATCTATCATCTGCAATTTCATGTAGTCAAAGACGTTCATGCGTCAAGATGTCTTGAACGTGGTTTGGCACGAGTCGATTACGCGTGAATCCTTGAAGCCGCTTGTCAATCTGAGTTATACCAAAATGGCACCCGAGCGAAATTGACATGTCATGAGAATCCAAGATTGGACTTCGAATTTTCAAGAACGTCCAGGACGGACTTTTGGACGATGCTACTTCGACAGTCGACAATGCTAATTGAGCCAAGTATTTAGGAAAAAGGGTTTATGGACAGATGAAGCGAGCCTTTGAGGATGTGGGCGGGCAAGGCTAGTGTTGGCCTCAAGCTCGAGGTGGGACAGCCACCATGGTGGGCCCAAGGCAAGCAAGTGAGCCCTTTGGACACAACCATTTTACCTTCCGAGCCCATTGTCTAACCTTGAGCCATTTCAAGCCCAACCAATTCCCAAGCTCGTTCCTATTCATTTCCTAGCCCATTTCTTACGCCCGCCCTTCATTTTCAACCCAAGGGCAGATTAGGAAATGTGCAAGGTGGAAATGACCATGTTGCCCCTAGTTGTGTGAGCAAAAGTCAAGAGAAGAGAGAGAAGATAAAGTCATGAGCATGGGGACTTGAAGCAAGCCTTGAATGGCCTTAATGGAGGTATGACACTAGCCCTCGCTTCACTCTCTCTCCTCCCTTCAGCCAAAGAAAATCGCAGCTCCCCTCTCCCTTGTTTCCTCTTCTTCCTACTTCTGCTCCTACTGACCTTCCTCCAAAAAGTTGAGTAGTTTGTTGCTTTCCCGTGACAATCACTACCCATGCCGCCCTCCACTGTACTCAAGAGACCCAATTCGTACGGATGGAGGCGGCCGCTCGCCAGACAGAGCCGCTGGCCGGCCAAAAGCCAACACTCACTGGACCGCCTGGCAGCCTGCCCGCCTGCTCGCCTGCACTGTTTCGCTGACTCAATTATTTTCCTCCCATTTTGACCCAACCCCCACCCATCTCAACCACTAACAAGTCCCCCTTGACCCCCAGGTGCTGCCAATCGCCAGCCAACCGCTCGCCAAAGCTCCGGCCAACCCGCCCAACTCCTTTTCTGTCTCTGCAATCCAGTTTTCTAGAGTTGTAGTGAGAGGCAGAGGTTGTTGCTGTTGTATCAGCCTTGGGACTGCCTTGGATCATCGTGGTTAAGGTCCCCATGCATCGCCTTCGTCACCACCACCGCGTCCGTGTCTCCGACCCGCTTAATGAGTGAGTTTAGCCCCTAATCCTTCATTTAGTGCCTAAACTTGCTTAGGGTAGGTTTAATTAGGGCTAATTCTAGTTTAGGAGGTTTAATTAAGTTATAATAGCCCTAAGATAGGTGGTTAGAAAGATGGTTAAGATTAGTTTAGATTAATCTTGCTTTTTGTTAATTAATTGTGGTTTGTGTTTAATTAAGCATGTTTTGCCTTAATTAATTGATTGTTTGTCTTAATTAATGATTTGCTTAATTTCTGAATTTAATTTATTAATTATTGAATTTTGGAATTATATTGTTCATATTGCAATGTTCATGAATTACTGTTCATGTGCACTGTTCTCGCGGTACTATTCACGCACACTATTCACGCACATTGTTCACCCGAGAGTGAAAAATTGCCTTGTTTCATGTACTTTGATCTTATGATGCAAATTGAATGTGTAAATGCATGGACATCCACATGAATCGTATGGTTTTCATAAAAAGGGGAAAATGTGTTGTCCGAGGGACACCGAAATGGACCGCTTTTATGAGAAAATGATTTGAGGTTGTATTTGCAAGCATGTGTGCATTGACTAATGCTCAAAGATAAAAAATTAAAAGAAAAAAAAGAAGGTTTTGATGTTATGCTTGCATGATCACTAAGTTGAACCTGCTGCCCCGACAAGAGTTCGAGAGGTGATAGTAATAATCGGAACATATGTGTGATGCAAGAGCGTGTGAGAAACATGGCATCATAAGGTGACACATTGTTTATGGCACGCATGAATCGATAACGTGCAAGATTTAACAATGGCCAAATGAGATCGTTTGTGATGCGACTCGTATGTGATTGATGCATTGCATCATCTAACGGCCATGTGTATTGCGTGTATTATGCTTAGATATAACGTGTAGGGTATGGCATACTGGGTAAGGTTACATGCGAACCGACTATTTGATTGTTGGTTGAGCCTGGCTATTGTTATTTGTTGGTTGTTGGTTGTTGGTTGTTGGTTGTTTGTGGGGTTGTTCTGGAGAGATACTCGAGTTGAGTTGGTGTACTAACTCGAGCTTAGGGGGAGAACTCGCTCAAATTTTATCTCACTGGTTATTGTATAATCACTTTCAAGCCCTTAGAATGGGGCACCTGCCGGTGTGATTCGGGATCCCTAAGAACTGGGATACCGTCGTGATGCACCACCACTTCCCAAGTTAAGTGCATCTGTAAGAGAAGTATGTCTCCGCCATCTAGGTGGATGAGGGACCAGGGCAATGGATACCCCATCGGTTCCTAGCGTGGTTCATCCGGTAGGAAGATATGTTGATCGGTCCTTTGCTAGGTTTTGACGGGCCGCCCGGTAGGGGCCCCAAGGATGTCGATTGGGATCCCATAAAGCTGGACCCTCCTGACGGTGCAATGGAGAATCCTACCTCCTTTTCACCAAAGATTGACCCAAACGCCTCCGACTACGACCCAACGGAGCCTGAGTCAAATGGGTCTGAGTGATAGAGGTGCTGAACCCGAGGGTTCTTTTTGTTCTGTTGAATTAGCCTAGCCTAGTTTCTTTTTGGTATAGCTTAGAGGATGGATTGGCCCCTCTGGTGGGCTTGTAATTTGGAAACGATCCTCCGTTAGTTAATCCAATGAAAATGTATATAAGTGTGGTTGCTATTGTTCTTGCTGTTCATCCATCTATCCTTGTTTGATTGCTTGATTGTCTGTTTGATTGGAGGATGGTTCGTCTTCCGCATGCGCATAATGAAAGATTAAAATGAATAGTCATCGACGAATCCTAGGACATCACTTTCTATCGACCAAGGGAAGGATTTCGGGGCATGACATCCTCCGTACGGATTCTATCCTCACAATATTCTCTGGCTTCAAAGTGTAACTACTAAATTAGAACTTTTGCGTGAAATTCAATTCATGGTGTGTTTATTTAGAAAAATTATGTGATAAAAGAAATACTTTATGAATTATCATTTTTTGGGAAAATAGTTTTTATTTTCGGGATAAGGAATTCATTTTCTAAATTTAAGCATGCATATTTTCTTTAAGTGTAAATAGTTTTCCATTGACTAATCATTTTTAGCCAATCAAACGTTTGAAAGTTCAAAAAACTAATCAGCAATTTTTTTTCACTCAAATAAACACAACTTGAGTCTGTAATTTTTTTTTTTTAATTGGGTCCTTTAAATATATGTTCTTTTATTTGCATTGGTCAATTTGTTTATACATTTGAAGAAAGTGCTCGTAACATGGCATCAGCTTGCAAAGAATTGACATTTTAGCATCACATGTGGTATTGGACGTGGCGATGGCTGTGGCCATCACTTAGACTTTATATGTGCGCACGACAGATGTGAGGGTGCATTTGGAAACACTTTGAGGATAAATCTTAGGAAAAATGTAAATGATTTTAGGTGAAAGTGTATTTTAAAAACACATTAGGAAGTAACTTTGACTTAAATGCTCAACACCTGTGGTCACCAATCTCAAGCGGAGGCTCCTCGGTCGTACAACCTCAGGTGAGGAGTAGGGGAAGGCCACATGCAGATGGTGCTTCTGTCAATCAATCAGGCTATTATTGTGACTTCGGTTTCAAAATAATAAGTGGTATGTAAGGAAGCTATGGAAACAGAGCAAAGATGCAATACTCAAAAGGAAAAGTACGAGAAAACCTGGAAGCAAAAAAGAAATGAAGGGATAAATTTGTTATAGGCATGCAAGTTTGGAGTTTTTTGGGTAAATTTTCCGCTCATTAATTATAGGTTAATATCACGAAAAACGCTAAACTAGTACACTTGTGATAAATTTACTCCAAATTAATTTTTTCACTATAAAAAATCATAAACTGATATATTTGTGACAAATTTACTCAAAAATATTTTTTTACCACAAAAATCTAAAATTGGTACATTTATCATAAGTTTACCTTCCGCTAATTTTCATCAAATTAGATTAATACCACAAAAAATTACAACTTGGTACACTTGTGACAAAGTAGGCTAAAATCCCAAACTAATACACCCGTCAATTGTCACGTCCAACTTAACAATTTGACCGTAAAATTTAACGAAAACTAAAAGAGGGTAAACTTGTCATAGGTGTACCTATTTGGAATTTTTTGTAGTCAAAAAATTAGTTTGAGGTAAAATTATCATATGAGTATTGACTGGTTTTTTTGTCATATTAATCCTTAATTATATAGTTGGAAAATAAGCACGTGTTGAATACATATAAAATTGCTAGTATAGAGAAAAATTTGCACTTGCGTTCTTATTGGATTTTCATTGTGAGTACACAGTGCGAGAAAAGATGAATAAGACATTGCCCTAAATTAAAATATCAAATCTTGTTAATGAGTTCCTAAGAGCAATGGTGAAGTATAATGTATGGAAAAGGATTTGATTTATAAATATTAATCACACCTATCACAATAAAAATTGGTGTCTAAAATTATCACTATACGTATTTTTCTATTCGATTACTTAATAAGTGTCATAAGGCTGGCCCCTTCTTGATATGTGAAAGTTCACATAATTGTATCATATGCTGGTGCAAGCAAAAAAATTAAATTATTAGTAAATACTGTGTGTAGTAATTTAGATCACTTATAGGAGAAAACTCATCTTAGGCAGTGAATAGAACAACAGTTTTATTATAATTTTGATTGAATCATCGTAGATTGAAAGGCATTTGGCTTGACCATCACAACCTCAAAAACTTTCAACTTAGTTCAAAACAAGATATTGGCTTCTTCTTTTTTTTACCGCAATAATTTTGGACCATGCGACTCACAAATGCACGCAAATCGCTTCTTCACATGCATCTAGCAAATTTCCACCCCCTAAAAGGGTGGCTAGGTTATTTTGAAACTGAAATGTTGGGATGGAATTTATCGTATACAAATTACATATATAATTATTCAACCAATAAATCAAGGTTTTAAAATAAAATAATTTGATTAATATGAAAGTTGTCAAAGAATTATTTTGATCGTTGAGTCATCTTTTGGAGTCATTTTTTATAATATCCATTGCGCCCTTCTATCGAGACCAAACTGAAGTAACGTGTTCCACAACAAAAGTTAAACATAGAAAACTATTTTTATTAATCTGCTTTTCTTTTTTTATGCTGGCTTCGGACCCAGTTGGCCCGAAACAACACCCAAGCAAACCTTAATAACATTTTTGGCATATAAATGAGCGTAGTGGATCCTATGTGAAACCGACATAATTGAACTGTTGAAATTTACCGGGATCTTGTGCATTCAGTTCATAGAAGTGTGGCCTAGATGCGCACTAAAACCCCTGTGCCCAGTGCCTGGTGATCGAATAACATCTCGTACGGGGACACTTGGTGACGGTGACAAGAGAGTCGCAACACCATATCGGTGCAAGAACACGTTAAAATGCGAGGGAAAAAATAAACAAAAGAGAGATTATGGGATTCTTTGTGAATTATCTATTTCACTCCAGGATTCTAAAAGAAGTCACCTCTCACACCTCGGATTACCGAGATAATTACATTCCAATTTTATTTTATTTTTGAAATATAGTCCTCTTATATGTATATTAACAAATATAATATACTCTCCGTGTACACTTGGCATGTACTCATAACTATATCTTGGGTCATACAAAGATATATTAAAATCATCAAAAATCATAATCTTGCAATGATATCAAGAATTTTCTAAGAGTAGTATCTGGTTAATTGAGATAAGCATCGAACAGTACATTTGTGATAGTAGTTCCAAACGAAGGAAAAAATATTGAAAATCACACTCGGTTGACGGTTATTAAAGTATAGTCAAATACACCATCAATTAATAGAAAGTTTAATAGTCTAGTCATGGGAAAATGTAAAGGATTACTTTATTATTATTACAATATATGATCCAAAATAGGATCCCCTGAATCTTTAACCACCTAATTTATGGGAAACCTATCATGGGATAATTATATTCTCAAGCAAAACTACTTTCGAAACGTGTTATATCATCGACAAAAAAAATTTCATGCACTTAGGACAATTGGACCAGATCCATTATAGCCATTGGTCATGCAGACCCCAAATGAGTCCCACATGATCAATGGTTGCAATTACAGTGGGTCAATGGAACAAATTCAGGCAAGAGATTCTTTATTTACTGTAATGCACTTTCAATGGTCACAGTTTGTTTTAGTTTTAAAAAAAAAAATTTGCTCTATTTAAAGGTTCTAAGGCAATGACCATAGGAGTCATGTCATTTTGTATGCAGTATCTTAGTGTTTAGCGTTAATATGGTTAGGACTGCCTGTAAGATGGAATACTCTTCCTTCTCCTAGAATTTTCTGTTTTATATCGTGGATCAATCACATGTTGATATGATGTTAAAATTCATCACAATGTCCAAGTGATACGAATTATAGTCAACCTTGTGTTTCAGTTTTGAAAAATCAAAGCCACCTCATTATGTAAAAAGATTCGATTTATAAATATTAATAACACATATAACGATAAGAATCAGTATTGAAAATTAGTAATCTATATACTTTTTGGTTACTTAACAGATGTCATGAGATGACACCTTCTAAATATCTAAAAATTTATATAATATGCAATCTGTAAATCTGTAAATTTTTAGTGGTACTTTATGTTGTAATTATGGTCCTTAGCATGACATTAAACTGCTACGTTTATCGGAGTCAATCCCAAACGTAAAATAGGGTAATGATAACCGGGGGGGCATTGTAATCAATTTGGGAAAAACCCCCTGCCTAATCCCGGCTCTGCCACACTGGCCTCTCGACGATTTGCCAATCCGGTATCTCGAAAATGATGGCAGAACACAACTTATAAGAGAAGACTCTACTTTGGCAGTGAATAGAATAACGATTGTATTTTAATTTTGATTAATATCACCTAATTTTAAAAGAGTACTTGACTTGCTATTATACCCTAAAAATCTTGACATCATAATCCAAAATAGATTATTAGCTCTTTTTTTTAATTACGAAGTATCCAGACTATTCGACTTAAACAAATGTCATGAATACATGCAGTTTGCCTATTCACATACATCTAGTAAAGCTCATCCATAATGTGACTGACGAGACTGATTTTAAATGTAATATGTTGACGGAATTTATCATATGCATGTTTAATCACTCAAGTCAATAATTTGAGAATCGTGATTCAAAATGATTTGACTGAAAGGTGTCATCAAATGGTTTGGATCATGGAGTCCTTTCAAGTAGTCATTTATATACTAGATGCATTTATATTTAGATGCAGAGTCCATTATGCCCCTCTCTCGAGATCAAACTAAAGTAACATGTGTTACACAACAAATTAAATGTAGAAAAGTGCCTTGATTTTTTATTTTTATTTTTTGGTCGAATGCACCTTGGATTAATATGTGGGATGACCTTTAACCTTATTATGCTGGCTTCGGAACCAGTTGGCTCGGCCCTCAACCCAAGAAAGAATTTAATAAACATGCTCCGCACATAAATGAGCTCGGTTGATCTCCGACGTTGATTTATGTGGATTCCATATAAGATTGACCTCATCAACAGTTGAAACTCATCGAGATATTGTGCATCTTGGATCCGCACTAAAACCACCGAACCCAATTCCTGGTGACCACGAGTTGAGTTGATGACGGTGACATGAGGCTCGCAGCGTTCTCTCTCGGTGCAAGCTTAGAGTCTTTCGAAGAACAAGACAAAATGACAGACAAAAAAGCATATCCGGAAGAGGAAGAGAAGTCATGGGGGTATAGTGTGATCCATCCAGAGAAAAAGCATTCTCAATGATGAAACGTCAATTACGCGAATTGAGAACGTCAGGAGGGAGATTTCCCAATGACAAAATGTGGATTACGCGAGCCATGGAGGAGCAGTAGGAGTACAGGGCTTCCTCAATGTGTTCCTCAGTCTTCCTACTAATTTACAGGATTTTGTTGATGATCTCTTGGTCCCAAAGCAAGGTCATCAAGTACAACAAGGGCGACACCCAAAAATAGATAATAATGATTTTCGCAATATCGTGGATATGTCTTCTAGTTTTATTGCAATCAGCTCTTGTCATATAACATCGTTTGTAAGTTAATTGTACTACTTCTATGGGTTTTAAGTTGTTCGAATCTTCGAAGATAGAAAATGTTGAGTTAGTAATTACCTCTACAGAGAATTATTATTGGACTCTGGAAACTATTATTTCCTAAACAAAAGTCACTTCTTACATCTTGGATTGCAAATATAATGACATTTAGGTGTTTCAAAAAAATTAGTTCTCTTCTATGAATATTATAAAATACGGTATGTCATGTAGACTCGACATGTACCTAATCCATAATCATATTTAAGGCTTATTTGATAACGTGCCAAATAGTATCTGGTTCTATTATATTGTTCATCAGAATAAAAAAAGAATATAAACACATTTGGTAACTTTTTTACTTTTGGGAATAAACTTGGAACATAATCAAGAAATGAAAAAAAAAAAAGTTGATTCTTTGTTCTTGGGAACAATTTCAAAATCAAGCCTTCTTTTTTTCTCTTTTCTTTCTTTGTTTTTCTTTTGTTGTTCTTCTTCTTCTTTTTCTTCATCCTCCTCCTCCTTTAGCAGAAGAAGAAAAGGAAAAAAGAAAAGAAAAAGAAGGGAAAAAAGAGGAAAATGTAATAAAATTATTTAAAAATTGAAAGAAATTTTAAGTCACAAAAGAATTTGAAGATCATATCAAATGCATTTCTATTCCAAGAATAGAAATTTTTAACAATTACCAAATACTTTCAAATGCTTAGAAACTCATATAGAGAATAAAATTAGAAAAAACCATTTATGAGTAGAAATGATTCTTGGGAGCATAATGGTTACTAAACACACCCTTATAGTCTATGTAAAGATGTATTAAAATCATCAATAAAAAAAAAATCTTGGCAATAATTTTGAGATTTTCTATTAACATATGGAAGTATTTGGTTAAATAAGATTAGCATCCAAAAGTATATTTGTAATTGTAGTTCCAAACAAATAATTTCGAGAATTTATTTCCTTGCCATGAAAAGGTTTGTGACATTGACATCATAGGATAGTTGAAATTCACTGGAATCTTGCGCATTCAATTGATGGAAGTATTACCAACCAAAACAAAAACAAAAACAAAAAAAAATTCATGGAAGTGTGGCCTGGATACACACTAAAACCTCGGCGTGGCGCCTAGTGACCGAACAATTTCTTGCAGGAGGAAGATTTGGTGACGGTGACAAGAGACTCGTGATGCCTTATCGGTGCAAGAACACGACAAAATGCAAGAGAAAAAGTAAATAAAAGAGAAATTGTGGGATTCTCTATGAAATTATCATTTTTTTTTGGCACTTTGGGAACTATTATTTTCTATAAGAAGCCACCTCTCACATCTCTATATTACCGAGATAATTACATTCTTTTTCTTTTTTTTGGAAAAATAGTCCTCTTATAAGTATATTAAGAAATATAATATACTCTCCGTGTAGATTCGATATGTACTTGTAACCACATTTAGGATCATACAAAAATGTATTAAAATCATCAAAAAAACATAATCTTGCAATAATCTCAAGAATTTTTTAACGGTAGGATCTAGTTAAGTGAGATAAGCATCCAAAAGCACATTTGTAATGGTAGTTCCAAACAAAGGGGAAAAATTGAAAATGGGACTTGGTTGATGGTTATTATAGTTAAATACATTATTAATTAATAGAAAGTTGAATGGTATAGTCATGGGACAATGTAAAGCATTACATTATTATTATTATTATTATTATTATTATTATTATTATTATTATTATTATTATTATTATTATTATTACGACGATGACGATGATAGTGATGGTGATGATGATGATGAAAACTACCTATTTATGGGGAAATGTTAAATGTTATTCGAATCTATTGATGCGATAACTTTATTTTCCAGCAAAACTACTTACTGTTGGGAAAATCACCTTTGTGGTAATTGTTGGGAAAATTTCCTATGTTGTTCTGACTATAACGAAGACAATCAAATGCTACTAATGTGTTTATTGATTGTATAGTACTAAATGATATGCACACAAGCCACATTGCATATGATGTCATAACAACATCGGGTGATTCTTATATGATGACTGCTTTACTCCTAGGGGTCAGCAATTTTAGGTTATGTATATGTTTCACTCGAAACTTGAAACCTAATTATTGGAACGGGTTTCTAATTTTTATTTTATTTTTTTTTAATTTGGAACCTATCCTACATACCTAGGAACTTGGAACCTATCTATTACAAGCTCTAGAGTCTACCTGGTTTTCTTATGTATTCTTAATTGAACAATTACAGTGAATCATCTAATGACTACCATTTGCTACAACCCATTGATCACAACTCATGTTTAAACACACGAGAGATGATCAAATATTAACAAAATAAAAATCTTAGTTATGGATATTGCTAGAAATGAAAGCTCAGCTTTTGATTTCAGATTATACATCATGGAATGACGTAGGATCGTGCGAAGGCATAGAATAAGAAAAACACAGAGTTGTTTCAGGTTCCATGTTTGGCCCATCGGAATAGGTTCTTCAATTTTCGGAATATAAAATATATTATGCATATGCTAGAATCTAGAACTAAATTAGTTCCTACTGGTTTGGTTGTCAAGTTCTCAATTCTACCCCAAAACCATGCTCAACCCTATTTGATATCTAGGGATTGCCATCGATATTTAACGTGAAAAGGGTATTGAACATCAAGATGTCTACAAAATGAAAATATTTTCAGATAAGATGAACACCTGGAAAAACCTTGAACGAGGGTGAATAAGCCGAGAAGAACGAGAATGTTCGTGATAGTTGGAAGGTACAAAGAGAGGGTGAACAGTTGGATGGACCTTGGTGATGGTGAACAAGCCTAGAATGAGGATGTTTGATAAAGCTTGAAAGACCTTGAAGATGAACAACTTGATATAATTGAAATTGCCAATATGCTTGGAAGAATCAAAAGAAAAATCAGCATCGTTATCAGGTGCAACGGATTGTTATCAGGAGCAACTTATTATGGGTAGGAGCAATTGCCAATATTAGAGAGGTGGAAGAATGTGATGATATCGATGAACTATGTGAGTTCAGCGAAGACTAGGTACTACAATGAGGATTTTGATAGGGAGGAGAGTAAGTCAAAGATGACAATGTTTTCATGATGACCGGGAGGTATCATGGTTAATTTATCATCAAGATGACATCTTTAGAAGTTGAGATATTCAAGAGGATCATTGGATGATTTATTACAAGTCATTCCACATTGTTTGTCAATGGACAACATCCAAATGACTTGGTAAAAATTTGCATGTTCAAAGTATGGGTAATGGATGGTGCTAGGGTCACCCAACGAGCGGTGGCCATTGGCCCTGATAGGCGAAAGCCGATGACCCTCGCTGAATCTGGGGGAAGGTTGCGACCTTGCCTTAGATTTGGACAAGGGCTTGTAGACCCTTATTGTTGATCAGCCAGGGTCACTGGCCCCTAACCAGGGCCTAGCAACCCCGGTTGACCCTTCCCCCATCGTCGTCAGCCCTTCTAGGCGATAGTGGGGAGGCAACAGCAAGGGCTTACACAGCCCTCGTTGAACGCGTTATGCAATTTTTTTAATTTAGTTTTAAATTTAATTAATATTTATATTTATATTAAAATTCAAATAAGGGGTAAAATGATCTCGTTTTAGCTTTTCTTTTCGATTCAGCTTTCCAACAAACCACCTAGGCAAC
Organism: Eucalyptus polyanthemos subsp. polyanthemos; assembly: GCA_017140185.1. Taxonomy (NCBI): domain Eukaryota; kingdom Viridiplantae; phylum Streptophyta; class Magnoliopsida; order Myrtales; family Myrtaceae; genus Eucalyptus; species Eucalyptus polyanthemos. The sequence continues at coordinate 23,522,169 of CM029462.1, forward strand.
TTCTATTATTAAAAATAAGCTATGTTGGATTTCCGACACTTTTTACCAGAGTTAGCACTTAAATGTTTCATTTTCAAAGAAAGTGACACTTAAGTGTGCTTTTCAGAACTTTTGACATTTAACTATCTCTCAGTGCTAAGTTTTGGTACTTGAGCAGTACTTCTTTCTACAAAAATTAAATATAGAAAAGTACCTTGGATTTGGGGAGACACCTTTACCTCTTTATGTTGGCTTTGAACCCAGCTGACCTCGCCTCAAACTCAAGAAAAAATAATAATAACACTCTTTGTACATAAATGAGGCTAGTCGATCATGGTCTTCTTAAACTTGATCGAGAAGATAATGATGAACTATAACAACAGCGGCGCCCAAAAGTAGATAATGATGTTTTTTCGTATTTCTGCAGATTTGTATTCCAATTTTAGTATATTTATTTCAATGAAGTCATGTCACATGACACCGCCGTTTAATTTAATTATACTACTTTCATATGTTGTAAGTTGCTTGAATCTTGAAAAACTGAAAATGTTGAATTCATATAGTACAGATGTACGTCTATACTAGAAGAAAGTATCAACCATTATCTCTGTGGAAAATTACATTTTCGTTTAGGGAACTATTAATTTCTAATAGATGTCACTTTTTATTTCTTGAATTATAGAGATGATGACATTCTGGTGTTTAAAAAAAGCAATCATCCTATTTGTATATTAACAAATATCGCATACTTTCCGTGTGGTCTAGACATGTACTCATCACCATTTTTATGATCATATAAAGATACATTAAAATCATCAAAATAATGATAACATAGCAATAACATCGCAATAACGTCAAGAATTTTCTAATAGTGTACTGCAATATTTGGTTAAATAAGATTAGCATCCAAAAGTGCATTTGCAATTGTAATTCCAAACAAATATAAAAACAGTTGACTTGGAATTGTGCATTGGATATGCTGATTTTGACTATAAATCAAAGGCAAATATAAGAAGTAGCTGACTTGCTATGACAGTAATAATTGGTAGCACAAATGATGATAATAATTTTCATCATGAAACATGCTTGATTTACATAGAAATCGGCCATTGATTGACATGTATTTTCATGTTCCAACATATGAATATAGTTGCCAAAGTCCCTAATACGTGTTTTATCCTCATCATAACTTTTTTTTACAATGTTCCATCAAGCTTGTAATGTTTTTATTTTTGACCAGGTCCTTTAAGTCTATGTATTTTTGTTACTTGTATTTGGCCATATATTTGAGAAATTGACAAAAGTGCTCATAACATGGCATCAATTTGCAGTTTATTGCCATTCTAGCATCACATGTGATGTTAGATATGTCATCAAAAACCTTAAACAATGTGGAATAACAAATATTTAAAATAAAAAAATCAGAAAATGGGAGAGTCGATCAAGCGCGATGAGGGTCTTGCATCTCTCGTTAGGCTTCAGCAAATGTAGCGTGGCCTAGTGTTTTGAAAAAAAATGTGGAATTTATGGAATCTACAATAGTAGCTATGTGGCATACTTTATAATAGTAGTCAAGGAAAATTAAAAAAAAAAAAGTTAGACTCATTGATTTTTACTTCATCATTTACCAGCCATACTTGATTCTAACCAAATAACATTAGAAAAATCAAAGTAGATTTCTATCACTATTGCTCTTGATTTTAACCCTCTAGAGCAGAGCAATTGCTCCTTTAGCTTCAACCAAAGATATATTCGGAGCCATTCCTTGTCCAATCAGTAGATGCAATTGACAAAAGCAGCATTGGATCCCAAAGTGTGGGCCCCATACATCATCCATTGTCCCCTCTCTTTACCAATGATTCCTTGACAAGATCGTCTGTGCTGTCTTGATGTTGGCCTTGACTTGGAAGCCACAGCAACAACTTACATGGCCAACTCATAGCTCTATGATTTGGGCTTCAATAATTGCTCAATCCGATTAGGGAGGTTCGCTTTTACTAGGAGCCTGATTCACGTTGCAATTGATTGTAGGAATATCCAAACTGAGTTTAAAATGATTAAAATCGTGAACAAAAATATTTATTTATTTATTTATTTTATGCCCAAGAAACTCCATACAACCGCATGGCGAGGTAAGCGCGGTTAACGCTAATGGAGAACCCACCACTCCGACCGTGCTTAAGATTCCATACGTCCCGCGGGATTCAAACTCTTCCATCCTGAGTAAATATCATGGGAGCTCTTATCCAACTAGGCCACCGCAGGCGGTGGTATCTTTATTTATTTGTTAATCTTCTACTGATGAAATAAATTAGTTTCAATAGATTGATTACCTATACAAAGTTGACATCATATTTAGATCTTTGTATACAAACTATTATTTTGACATGCAGTAGATAGAATTAAAGACAAATTAGATCACTAATCCCAAACCTAACAACTATACCCCCAACTTTTGTGGGAAATCTAAAGTAACAATTATATGAACGAGAGACTCTATACGAGCTGTCTCTATGTCTTTTAAATAACCATCACTTTTGAATGACGTGGCTCTCGAAGGTGGACAATAGCATGTCGTTTTACTAAAGCAGCTTTTCTGAAATTCCACCAACGTGTTCTGACCTAGAACACAAATTTTGCATGACGGACCTATGTTTTTTTTTTTTTTTGAATCATTTTGTGATCTTAATTTGCAAAAATTCAACCTTTCTATTCAATGCAATCTCTCACAAACTTACGTTATTTTCAAGTAATGAGTCATGTGAATTGTGCAATTCTAAATAAATACAAGAAATTGACATTTGTATTGGTTCATATTCCTAAGATCTAAGGGACAAATTTTAAATGAATGCCAAAAATTATGCTTCTCATGCTTTTGATGACTATAATAAAGTATTTGGACTATTCGACTTAAACAAATGTCACGAACATACGTAGTTCACTTGTTCAAATGTATTTAGTAAAATTTCTACACAATGTGGTTAGTGATACTTATTTTGAAGGCGAGACATTACGATGAGATTTACCACATATAAATTAAACATTCAGCCAATAATTCAAGATTGCAAAACAAAATGATTTGATTGGAAGTTATCACTAAGTGGTTTTGATCATGGAGGCCTTTTGAACCGTCTTTTCTTGTATTAGATGCGAAGTCCATCACGCCCCCACTCTTTTGACCAAAGTAAAGTAACGCCGGTCACACAGCAAAAATTAAATATAGAAAAGTATCTGGGATTAATCTAAGGGGAGACTTTTATCTTTTTATGCTTGCTGCAGACAGAGTTGGCCCACCCCTGGACCGAAGGAAAAAAAAAAGGTAAGAACATGCTTCGCATGAGAGCGAGCTTAGTAGATCAGCAACTTTGATTTATTTGGGCTCCATATGACTTACCTTATCCGACAATTGAAATTCATCAAGATCTTGTGCACCTGATTCATGCAAGTGCGGCTTGGATCCACACTAAAACCACCGGGCCCAACGCCTGGCGACCAACAGGAGAGACTTGGTGACAGTGACACGACTCACAATGCTCTCTCAACGCACGAAGACTTCAAGTCGTCTCGAAGTCTTTCGGAGAACAGGACAACATGCCAGAGAAAAAGCATACAGGAGACGAGACGTTGTGGGGTTCTCTCTGTCATCCATCCGGAGGGTAACGAAATGAAACTAAAGCGAATTGAGGACGTCACACGGGAGATTCCACAGCGAGGAAAGGTGTATCACGCGAGCCGGTCGTCGCTCGGTTCATTGTCTATAGCCATGGACGAGCAATAGGAGTGCAGTAGGGGTCCACCCAAAGCGTTTCTCGTTCTCGTTGCATGTGAATTCGAAAAAGCAAGGAAACGCCACATTAAAAGGAGAAAATGACAAGAAAGAAAAAAAAAAGAAAAAAAAGGAGAAAATGACAACACCGCATGTGCTTCGAGCTGATTTGACCTCTCCACCTATTTTCTTCTATAGGAGGTCATCAAAGTTCACTGTCCATGATAATAAACCAGCCCATTGGCCCATACCGTTGCTTGATGAGCGGTAGTCTTCTTTTTCTTTCGAAATGAAATGTTGACAACACAGCATAAACTTAAAAAAGTTACTTTCTTCTCATATTAGAATCAATTGAATGTAATAGCAACGGGCACTCGATATATTAAGACTTAGTGAATACGATTTTTTAGATCATATAAATTTTATGTGAAATCCAAGCACTTGACCTGCCATTTTGTGTGGAAGCAATAACATCGCATCGAGTAAATATGAACTTTAAAAGGATCTCGGTAGGCGAAAAAACATAATCCTACCCTTCATCAAAATGCATATAATATGGTAACAATAAAAAGAAAAATAGGGCGAGGGGGGAGGGGTAATGGTGGGCACTAAAACAGATTTCAGGAAACGTCATTATCAACAAACTCCAAGGATGGGCCAATCAAATCACTTAACAGCCAAGCAAGGAAGTAGTGCATCCATACAAAACAGTCATTCAGATTTTTCTGCATACTCTGTGCTCCTTTTTATTCAAAAGAGACTTGTTTACATTATTGAGTTGAAGAGGACTGTCCAAAATCTTGCCCTCTAGCGTTAAAACAAAATCTTGTGCCATTTTGCATGCCAAATCCTTGTATCCCCTATTGTCCACCACTAAATATTCTTGTTGCCCATAATGATCTATGGGATTTTATTGATAATCTCTCAGTCTCATAGCAGGATGATCAAGCACAACAACAACACTAGTATCCAAAGAATATAATGATGATTTTTGCAACACCGTGGATACGTCTCCCTATTTTCATTTCAACAAGCTCTTGTTGCATGCCATTTTTTGTTAATTTAATTATGCTGCTTTTATAGGTTTTAAGTTATTATAATCTTGGAATGTTAAAAATGTTGAATTAATGATTATATATGTAGAACAATTAGTTTCTAGAAGAAGACACTTTGTCCCTCTCGAAGTAATAATGACCTTCGGATGCGTTACAACAAAGTAACCCTCTTATATGAATATTAAAAAATATCGGGTACTCTTCATGTAGACTTGACATATACCCATCATCATATTTGTTGTCACATAAAGATGTATTAAAATCATATAAAGAAAAACTTGCACTTATTTTTAGAAATTTTTTTTATTAATGAATTGCAATATTTATTTAAAAAAGATTGGCATCCCATAATACATTTGCAATTGTAGTTCCAAGCAAATATAAAAAGCAATTGACTTCGAATTTTGTGCTATGGGCAAATAAAAAAAGCAAACGATATGCTGTAAGAGTTATAATTGGGAACAAATATGATAATGGTAATTATCTTCATAAAATATGCTCGACTTACATAGAAATTGGCCACTAATAGACATTCTTTTTGTTTTTTTTTTTTTTGTGCCAACAAATGGATGTAGCTACCAAGTCTCCAATACGTGCTTTCTCCTTAGATTAATCTTTGGCATGATAGTATAACTATTGGATTAGAACTTTTACACAATGTCTAATCAAGCCTATAATTTTTTTATTGGGTCCTTCAAGTATATATATATATTTTTAATATTTGTATCAGTTCATCTATCTAAAAAATTACGAAAGTGTTGCCACTATGGCACTAAGTTATAGTTAATTGTTATCGTAGCACCACATGTGATATTAGATGTGGTTATTGAAAACCTTAAATAATATGAAAAGTTAAATATTTTTTGAATCCTAGGAAGGAGCAAAATGTGAGGAGTTTGCCACACGTGCAGTGAAAATCGGAATAGTTAGGGCTCAAAAGATGAAGGGAAATATTTATTTATGTATTTTGAAGAGAGAGAGAAAGAAAGAAGGAGAAGAAATGGGTGAGATTGGAGCCCTTAAATGCAACACTTTTGGCGCAGCACAGCTGCGGGAACTCCAACCCCAAATGTCACGCCACGTAGCCACCGAGGTCGCCTCAAGCGCAGGCTTTGAAACCAACCTTTCGTCGTTGCAGGAGAAATCGGCACGTGGCGTTTTCTTTGTTCCGGTACAGCACGAGCTCGCATTCTCTCGGGGCCATGAAGAAGAACCCAATACCGACCCGCTTACTGGGCTTTTCTGGGCCAGCCCATGTCTTGTTTTTAGGCCCACCCTCAGTTGATCCAACCTCCAATCCAAATTACCATCAAGACTTGAACTCAACTGGCACATTTTGGTGTCGAATCATCCTGATATGAAATTGTGGTATGCTCAACACATCCAACAATCTGGTCACACGAGACCCATTTGAATTAAGGGACGGAATGTACAGGATGTACGTGCACTCGCTCCCCAAAATAAAGTTCACGAAATTTCGGAAGACAATCATAGGTTATGCTTCCACTGCAACCTGTGCAGACGTCTTAGTTTTTTGGTTAAGATGTTAGACCACCTTGTGTTCGTGGGTACCCTGGAGGGATAAGGGCCATAGTTGCAATGTACAGAAGCATTATTTTAACTTCCTTTTCAATATAATGTGAGGAATTGTGGTGACTTGGTATGTAAGGAAGCCTTAGAAATACAACAAAGATGCATTACTCGAAGGTAAACTACAAGAAATACTTTTGTTTTCAATCTTTTGATAAGAGATTTTTTTTTGGTTATGCCCGCAAATCAATTAAAGTATAGTTTGAGGCTACTTATTTGCACTGTTGTTTGAGATATTATATAGGACCCCGGTCAATGACTAAAATATTAAATTAGTATGAGCCATAAGTATGTAAAGTTTCGGTAGATAGTACGAAAAAGTACTAGTTATTTCTATCGCCTTTTTAGAACCCAAAAAAAAAAGTCTATCAACTTTAATATAGGTTGTATATTCCTTGCTAGCTAGTGTTTTTCATCACAGTTTATTAGTACCAAACTTGTAAAACAATTAAGTTCGTTCATTCTAAAAATAAAACGAGTTTGTTCTAATATAAAGTTAATATCAAGTAAAGTCCCTATTACTTTATTGATCTTGTGATCCTCTCATCTAGGTTTGGATAAGAACATTTTGTTCTTGTTGAATTGACTAATATAGTGTTTTTAATCCCTTCATCATATTTATAAGTAATTATATCAAGGTTGCAAGATGTGGTAATTTCTAAGTTTTGAATCAGTTTGTCTTTCCCACTTTCACTGTAATTTAACACTAAATTGATTAAATGGACTTAAAAATAAAGAGAAAGTAAAGTAAATTGAGATTTTATTTTTGTTTTGCCATCATATCAAATTACGATCATATTACAAAAAAGGAAGAAAATTTGAAAAAAGATACTTTTCTACTTTTTAGAATCCTTTTGGCCAACAATTCTGTTATCTTTTTGTGGAAATGAAAATTATATTAAGATTAATTGCAATATAATTAGGGAAAAGTAAAGACTAAAAGTGAATGGAGATTCTTACTTGTCATAAAAGTGAACTGGGTTTATAATAAGATAAAAAGAAGATAAAAAGTCGTGAGTAGATTATTATTCTGACCTATTATTATCATATGCAAGGAAAAAGAGACAACTAGGAAAAGATAAGGGGAAAGAGAAATTATGATAATGTCAAAATGACCATATGTCAGCCTTCTATAAGTCTACCTCAGTGCACTATAATATTAGATTGTGACTATTAAACTTGCACAAATGCTTCCACAACTATAAGTCCAAAACAAATGGTAAACATAACATGTACATAGAATACACAATCAATCCTAGAAGTCCTTATGGACAATTAATGGACATGCCATTATAGTAACAAAGGATCGGATGTTGGAACCTACTAAATAGAAAAGAGAGCCCATCGTCCCATGTTAGCTCATCCTCGAAGTAGTTGAAGTCGCATGGGAGTAGGGGTTCATGCACCATGCTCTAGGTCTCTTCATTATTTTCTTCAACTATTGAGCTGTCAAGCTTATGGTTAATCCTTGCGAGTTGCTCAGCCACTTCCCTCATTGCCGGCCTCCTCGCACCACTTGGGTCCAAGCATTTCACTACAATCTTAGCAACCGTTCCTACTCTCTCCATTTCATCTTTAGTAGCAGGCTCGAAGCTTATGACATCAGAGAGTATCTTATCCTTCATGGAAGAGATGAAATAATGGATAATATTGATTGACTCTCTAGGCTTAGTAATAGAATTTGTGGGCTTCTTTCTGGCGAGCAACTTGATGAGGACAACTCCAAAGTTACGTACATCACTTTTAATTGTTAGTATACTAGTGGTTAAATATTTTGGATTGATGTAGCCCAACGTGCCTTGTATTTCATTAGCTATGACATGACTACACTCTGGTGATATAAGTACCAAAGTTCCAAAATCAAATACTTATATGGAGTAATTTTGATCCAAAAGTATGTTTACGAACTTGATGTTGCTGTGAAAGAGTGGGGCCGCACAAGATTGCATATACTCAAGTGCAAGAGTAGCTTCAGCGGGTATTCCGAGCTAGTTTTTCTGTGATCTTAAGATGGTCAACACATTCTGATGGATGTTTTGGAATAGGGTACCATTTGAAATGTATTCATAAACTAGCAAGGTTATTCTAGTCTCCAAACATATGCCATGGAGCTTCACCACATTTTTGTGGTTTATTTGCATCACAATTCGAATTTCATGTGGAAAATTGCCCTTGATTAGAGACCTGTGCACATCTTTAGGCTTCTCGACCACGACCAAGATGTCCTCTACTATTCTGGCTTTAGAGACTAAATCGAAACCGCCCTCACCAAGTATATTGCTATCATCGTAATTGTTGGTTGATTTTGCCAGCTCGGCCTCCGTAAATATTTGAACTCTTTGATGTTTCAAGAGCTCTCCTTTATTTCGGTTGAAGTTTTTCTTTTTGATTCTCCTTCTTTGCCACTTGTCAAAGACTAAAGTACCAATAGCCATGAAGAAGAAGGCCTCAATACTCGCTGCCAAAGTATATATTTCACTAGGTTGATGATTCAAGCACGTAATCCTTATCCCGTCCATAGAGTTCATAAAAGATATTAATTTCAAACGGACTACCCATTTAATCTATTATTACTTAATCCACGTCCATTACCATCTATTTGGATGATTGGTCCGTCTTTCAAAATACAACTACCCAATTTAACGGTGACAAAAGTGGTTTCTAAAACTAATGACTATTACTAGCGTCTTCTATTACTCCTCCCAATGTCTTTCCTTGATTATAATAAAGAAGGTTTGTAATAAAGAAAAAAGAGCAAGGAAGCATTCACCTCCAATAAATGGTATGAAAACTCAGTCAAATCTTTTAATTGCTTACGTTCGAACATACATATCGCTCAAATTTGTATCTAGTTAATATAAAATATGCCAATTAAAGACATGATTAAAGGATATATATACCCTAGCTAGAGATGAAAGAAAACATAACCATTTTCACTTACATATTAATTATGTCTCCAAAACTAATTTTAACCAGCTTGAAATGAAAAATCGCCCCGCCGCCTCCCCATGCCCCGTGTGGGGACACCACCATGGAATTAATCTCTCATATGGACGTCAAATATTTTCCTTATACTAATAAGAATTAATGGCTTCAGGACTGGATTTCATACAAAATGAGTGGGCTTATGGGCCGGTTTTATAGAGCTGAACAAGCTCCAATCTTCAAATATTAATCAACGTGGGATAATGTGAAGATGAAATATATAGAAAACAACCTCCCACGCATGGCTGCGCTGGTTGAGGCTTGACCTCCTAATCGCCAGGTCAGGGGTTTGACTCCCAGAATCCGCCATAACTCCCAGAGCAGTTCCGTGACTTAAGCAGGGGGTCCCAGTTGGTGCCGTAAGGTGAGCTAGATGCGGCAGTGTTACATCCAAGAGAAGAAAACAATAGAGGAGAATGCATACACTAGTGAGAAGAACAATGACCTAGTGACATCTCGCCTCTGTTCTGGGCAAACTTCAAGCAGCGTTTGGTGTCCAGCTCCTGTCCACGCCACATCGCCTGCTGCTGTTCTTGCACGATTCGGTTTGTCTTGCTGTCACGATACCAACTTTGGCGAGGTCGTCCAGTTCCATCACGTCCGGTTAACCAATGACTCCTGCTGTTACCGCGCTGCACGATCACCCGAGCCTCCAGCCCTAGGCTAACAACTTCAGCGAGCCCAAAGTGCTAGCAACGCCGCGTCTTCCTGCTGCACTGATTCCTGTCTTGGCCGGCGGTTTCCCCACGACTGGACAATTCTCTGTTTTGCAGGTTCTTTCCAGAGTTCCTTGGCTGAGTTGGCTTGCCGTTGATCACAGTGTAAAGCTTGCCGACCACCTCACCGTGAATCCCTCATCCTTCGCCATGAGCATCACCATCGGCCACACTGAGTCCACCACCGCCCGCAGTTGGAGCCAAACCGTCCGTCGGTCCAAGTTTGGAAACTCAATATTCAAATAGAGAATTTTCTAATCCATTATTTGAGTATTCGATTTTATTACCTCTTTTGAATTATTGTTATCTAACGTGCATAGAGTATCCTTAGAATTAGGAATAATTTTCTAATCCACAACGTGTGTATGGTCGACAATTCAATCTTATGCCTGAATACGATTTGTGATCATATGGAAAATCAACCAATCCAATCTCATACTTGAATACGATTCGTCAATTTTATTCGCTTCCAACTTTGAATGGAAGGATGCGGATGCTATCTTTAGTTGATTTGGTTCTATCTTTGCCATGTTTGATTTGATTTGGTTTTATTCTCATCCAAATAAAATAGCAATATATATATATCAAATAGGATTAAGGTAGATTTTAAAAAATCTTCTAGATAGACTTGCCTGCTTAGATCATATAATGTGTAAAACTAAGGTAGATCTTATTGGGTAACATTGCATTATTAATAAGATCGCATGTTAGGATAGACTTTATCTAGTTATGATAATATTCCAATTTAAATTAGGATTTGATCTAATAATTTTTAAATTGAGTTGGATAATATCTTAATCTGAGCAATTCATTTTAATTTTTATTTAGTTACAAATTTTCATGGAAAATACAACAAATGTCATGTGCCTGCATATAAAATTAGGTTCGTAAAATGGACATCATTTAGCAATTGCTTGCCAAGTTCATTTAATTAAATCTCATGTCATGTAGACTAATTTAATTAGAATAGCATGTCACACTAGGATAGTTGCATATCAATTTTGACAATCATTATAAATTATTTGTTAGGTCATTTAATTAAATTGCATGCCATCGAAATTGCATGTCGAGGTTCATTTAGTTAGGAAATTGCATGCCATGTTAAAATAGTACTTTATTTGTCCTTAGAATTAGGACATATGATAAGTCATATGCCGCATGTTATGTTACAATAATAGTTTGCATTGCATATAGTTTAATTTTCATTAAATAAGAAAAAAAAACCTTGAAACCGATTTGAGTGAAATTATGTGTGATGAGAAATAATATTTAGGTTGAAAATGTGATTTTCTAATTAACTTTGCAAATGCTTACATTACTTTGAGATAAGTAAATTCCTTCCTTGCCCTTGTAATTTATTCATTGCTTTGATTGTTGGATGTTTCATTTACTAGTTGTGCACCCTCGCGTGACCACCTTACATGTTAGTGGATAGCTTAAAATTATTCAAGTTGCCTGACAAAATATCTTTGAAAATAAATGAGAAAGGTACCGAAATGGCATTAGAGTATTGGATCCATAATTTCTAGTTTATAGGAGTAAAGTAAATCTCACAATACTTGGTTTTTTTAATTGACCCACCAAAAGTAGATTGTGACAACTCGTAATTGAAAATCATTTGCACGTTTAAGAACTTGAACATTAAATCATGAATTGGTATGAGCTTGAGAAAGCTCGAACTAAGTTTAGAGTTCGGTGGTGCATTGTTTGGGAAGATCGCCACAATGTGATAAGTTAGTCATTGTGTCCAAGTGAGACGAATTCTAGTCAACCTCGTGTTTGAGTTTTGAAAAATTGATGCCACCTGGTTATGGAGAAGGATTTGATTTATAAATAGCAATTACACATAAAAAAATCAATATAAATATAAAAAATTATTAATATATATATATACTTTTTGGTTACTTAGCAAGTGTCAAGAGTGACACCTTATTAATATCTGAAAATTTATAAAATTGTGGTGCATGAAGGTGCAATTTTAGAGTTTATTTGGTAATCGACCAATTCTTGGTTATTTATGTTCTCTAGTTCCCTTGAACAAAAAGATAATAGAAGTCTATTTGGTTACATCAACTAGTTTTTTTTTTTAACTCTTGAGAACAAATTTGTTTTCGGAAATAGATTTGGAATATAATCAAGAAGTAGGAAAAAGTTACTTTTTTGTTTTCAAGGAACAATTCTAGAATCAAGTTGATTTATTTTTTTTGTCTTTTCTTTGCTTCTTTTTTCTTTTATTCTTCTTCTTCCTCTAGTTGATCACCAGAGCCTCTCTAGCCCTTGGTGAGGGTGAGGCTTAGCCTCGCCATGGTTGAGTGAGGTGGCCACTTCGCAATGGCTAGGCGAGGCTTGACCTCATTGGCGGCCACCTCTCGTCTAGCCAATCATCGGCCATCGCCGAGGCTAGCGACTGGCAAAAAATCTCATAAATTTATTTAAAATTTTTAAAATAAATTCTATGGCACAAAAAAAAATGAGGACTGTACCAAATTTATTTATTCTTTTTTTTTTTATTTTAGGAATAATTTTTTTTTTTTTTTTTTTTTGTAGTTAACAAACGCCTTCGAATGTTTAAAAACTCATTCGGGGAATATAATCAAAATAAGCTATTTTTGAGCAAAAATTAATCACGAGAATAGAATGGTTACCAAACAGGGCATAAGTCTCTAAACTATTAGTAGTACTTTGTGCAGTAATTAAGATCAGTTATAAGAGAAGACCCTGCTTAGGCGGTGAGTAAAATTGCAATCGTACATCAATTTTGATTAAATTCATCCTATTATGGAAGGGTAATTAACTTGCTATCACAACCCTGAAAGTCTTGTGATGTAGTCCAAAACAAGTTATTAGCATTTTTTTATTCTTTTTAGTACAAAGTATTGCATCTAGTAAAGCTTCTTCCCGATTGGCTGGTGAGACTCATTCAAAATGTGAGACATTATGACGGAATTTATTGCACAGTATAAACAGAATCAATAGCTCGCCAGTGAAATCATCGATGACACACAATGTAAAGTTATCAACAAGAAACTTGGAGTTGATCGACGAAGTCATCAATATTGATAGCAAGCAATTGACCATAGAATAACCACTGGTTGGTATTGTCCTAATTTCTCATAACCCCTAGGAAATTATTTCCTTTTTAGTAAGCGTTTGTAACTTCTATTTATAACCTCTGTTTGTAATTTCCATTCGTAATCTCCATTGGTAATCATTTATTATAGGCTTTAGATAGCCACATGGAGGTCCCCTGCATAATACCCAAAAAACTTGTTAAGTTACCTTTTAACTTTTGTGCTATAGTTATGGCCGCAATGCTCAAATATTGTATCGTCAATTAAATTCCAGTGTTGTATCTTTATATCCTCATATTTCGTTGCTGATTAAGTTTCAGCAAAATTTGTGTACTTTCAGTTTCATTTGAAATGAAATCATCAGTTTTTTTATGTTCCTATCATATTTCTTGCCCGGAGTTATCACAAAATCTATCTCCTCTCATAAAAAATCGAAGAACAACTTTCGATGAAAGTTATTTTATTACAAAAGGAATTTCAGTGGAACAGTTCCACAGTGTTTCTCAGTCCTCTTAGCTAACCTACGGGATTTTGTGGATCATCACAAGATGATGAAGTTCAACTATAGTGGCACCCCAAAAAAGATAACATGTTTTTCGCAATACTGTGAATGTGCATTCCTATGTTTTTGTCGATGAGCTTTTGTCAAGTAAGATCGTTGTATATTTCAACTATACTACTTCTGTAAGTTTTAAGTTGTCCGAATGTTAGAATTCATATGCTGAATTCATATGTTATAGGTGTATGGCTACACTAGAAAAAAGAATTAATGATTATCTATGCAGTGAATTATTATCTTTTCACTCTAGGAACTATTATTATCTAGAAGGAGTCACCTTTTACATCTCAGAATATGAATATAATGACATTCGAGGGTTTAAAAAAAGTAGCCCTCCCTATGAATATTAGCAAATATAGTATAATTATCATGTAGACTCAATATGCACTCATAACCATTTTTATAGCCATATATAAAGATGTATTAAAATCATAAAAAGAAAATAATCTTGCAATAATTTTGAGATTTGTTTAAAAACACATGGAAATATTTCATTAAATAAGATTAACATCCAAAAGTACATTTGTAATTGCGGTTCCAAATAAATATAAAAGGTAATCGACTTGGAATTGGGCCTTGGATATACTGATTTTGACTATCAATCAAGGAAAAATGTAAGAAGCAGTTGGCTTGCTGTAATATATGATATTACTAACTTTCATCATCAAATGTTCTCAACTTCCATGTTTTTTGTGTGCCAACAGATGATTAGAGATTATTCTATGGTTTGATGGGATGGTGTATCTATTGCCGACACCTAAATTTCAGCGATTTGTTCGAAAATTAGGGATGGACTCAATCCTATTAAGATAATTTTTCATTAAATTACACAGCATGTAGGCATTAGAATAATTTACATCAATAGTGCCAAATTTCACTAATATTGTATTAATAATTAATAATTAAAAAATTAATTAATATAATAAGGAGCTGGGCTAGGCCGACCTACTCCCCATATCCTCTTCTTTCTTACCGCCTAGGCTAGGCCCATTCTCCTTATTTCTTCCTCGGCCCGGCCGCTCCTTCCTCCCCTCCTGCTATTCACACGCGCAATGGAGGACAGCACGTCCAAAGGACCGGCAACGGCAAAAGGGACCGCCGATTAAAAGGGAAGAATGGGCTGCAAAGTAACAAGTCAAGCTGTCAATTTCGAGGAGGAGCTCAAGGCCGCAATCTATCCAGGGTAGAGGACAGATCGGCGGCAGAGCAGAGAGCAAGGAGAGGACCGACCAGCTTGTGCACAAGAGACCAGAGGGCGAAGGGCCCTCCTCCAACTGGACTGTTCAACAAATTGATCTGTGGAGGAGTACAATAAAAGAGGAAGAGGGAGAGAGAGAGAATTGGGCGCACAACCAAAAGAAAACGAGGAGGCCAAGAGATAAATCTTGAAAGAGAGACCTAGAGGGAGAGAAATGAAATCATCCCCGACTAAGCGTTGTTCAGCTGCCCTCGATGCAAACTGGCACCTCCTATAACCTAATTAGCAGTGACTCAATAGATTAAAATAAATTTGCATGTTAGCTGCAAATTGATACAAACCTAGAGAGCCCCAACTAAGTCTACACTTAATAATCTATGAGCCAAATCTTAAGCGACTCACCCGAGATTAGGTCGCGACAAGTTAGGTTGCGACAACTATTTCTGCACAATGTTTTTTAGTCTGTAATGTTTGTTTGTACTGGGCCTTTAAGTTTAATTGTTTTATCTATATTGGCCCATTTATTTAAAAAAAAATTGACAAAAGCGTTGTAACATGGCACTAAGTTGCAGTTAATTGCCATTCTAGCACCACAAGTGCCATCAGATGTGGTTATCAAAAAACCTTAAATAGCATGAAAAAAAAAATCATCTTTATTTTTTTGAAGAATTCAAAGATGCATTATTCAAAGGTAAACTGCATGAAAAACTATCAGAAAAAGCATTCAAATATAATCTTTATTTTAAATGTGGCCATCATATGTGGCTATCAAAAACCTTAAATAGTATGAAAAAAATTATCTTTATTTTTTAAAAGAATTCAAAGATGCATTACTCGAAGGTAAACTACAAGAAAAATTATCAGAAAAAAGCATCCAACTGAAACACACTTGGGATGTCTTTGCATTCGACTATAATTTTAGCCTTAGCACGGGACTAGAAAAATCTGGTGATTACTTTAATATTTCTCCCATAATTTCATAAATCTTTTTTTTAATTTTCAATCTCTTGTTGAGAGATGCTTTCTTGAAATACTCCGGAGAAAACAAATGCCAGGTTCAAATTACCCTTGAAAACCAATTAAAAGTACAGATTTTATCTCTTTGTCGATTTTGTTTATGGTTATTCGATAGAACATAATTGCGATTGGTTCTTTACGCTGTAATTCTGAGATATTACATAAAGTCACTGTCAATTACTAAAAAATAAATTTTCTAAGCCTTTTTCTTTTGCTTGAAAAATTGTCTAAGCCTTTAATTTGTAAAATTTAGGCAAAAATACAAAAAGTTCGATTTACGATAAAAGAGGTTAGGCCTCCCTTGCTAGTTAGTGTCTTTCATCACGATTTTTAAGTATCAAACTTATAACACAATTCAAGTTCTTTCATCTTAAATGGCAGATTGTATGTCTTGTTGTAAATGTTGTAAAAGTCATTTCTTTATCTTTCTTTAAAAAAAAAAAAAAATCTACCCTACAATAAAGTTATTATCAAGTAAATTCCCTTTTTCTCGATCAAATGATCCTCTCACAGGTTTGGATAAGATCTTTTTGTTCTTATTGAATCAACTAAGATAATGTAGATCTAAGAGCCGAATAGGATTGACTCTCACCCTTTATCATATTTATGAGTAATCTTATCATAGTTGGAATATGTGGCATTTTTTTTAGTTGTGAATCTTTTTGACTTTCCCACTCTCACTCCAAATTTAACATCTAACCTCAAATTAGATTAAATGAACTATAAATAAGAGAAAGGTGCATTTTGGCAAGTATGGATCAATGTGGAAGCCACTAAAAAGTTCCTGGGCCAGCAAGATATTGTCACTGATTCCACAGCCTTTAACAAAGGCATTCTGAGGAGTACTGATAATAGATGGAAGGACAGCCACCAATCTATTGGCTATAATCTTTGTGATGCACTTGTAAATAGTGTTGCAACACACAATCGGTCTATAGTCTGAAACTGAAGATGCATTGGGAAATTTGGGCACAAGAGCCAAGATTGTATTGTTTACCTTGCGCAATAAGTTCCCGAAGGTAAAGAAATCCTTGACCGCTACCAAAACTGAAGGCCCTAATATATCCCAGTTGAGTTTTTAAAACTCAACATTATACCCATCTGAACCGGGAGCCTTGCCCACCGCTAGAGAGAACAAGGTGTCATGAATTTCCATCTCAGAGACGGGCCAAGAAAGAGTATGAATCTAATCCTCGTTCAGGTGTACTAAAGTACTTCTTGGATCTCCTATAAAGATGGCCGAGTGGAAGATCTAAAGGAGCCAGGAGGTCCTGAAAGTGAGAAACAAATAAATTCTGCACCATGCTCGGATCAGTGACTAGATTACTAGCATTGTCCAAAACCGAAATAATTCTATCCCTCAGATGTCTTTTGTTGACCGAATGGTGGAAAAACTTGGTGTTTTGATCACCTTCCTTCAACCAACAAACTCTGGATTTCTTCCTATAGAATGATTCCTCTTGCAGCCGAAGATCCATGAAGGCCTGAAGTTGAAACCTTTCTAGATCCGCAAGAGAGCTATTACTGGGGTCCTGTTGGAGAGCATCTTGAGTGAGCCGAAGAGCTTGCCATGCATTGGCCGTTCTAATTGAGATATCTGAAAAGGACTCCCTATTAAGTTGCTTGAGGCGGCCTTTAAGGGTTTTTAACTTGCAGCATAGCCTGTACATGGGGGTACCCACCCCTTGGTTATCCCACACCTGAGTGATCATTGCATGAAAAGTCGGATGCTTCGACCAAAAGTTGAATAACTTGAAAGGTTTCCTATAAGTAGAAGGAGCCAAAACTCTTACAACCATAGGAGTGTGATCGGAAATGCCCGGAGAGAGGAAAGAGGCTTCCGAAAAGGAGAAGTCCTGGCACCATTTTGTATTAACGAGTACCCTGTCATTCTTCCTCAACTTTCGATTGGCACCCAAAGAAGAAGACCAAGTAAAACGGTAACCCACATAACTTAAGTCCTCAAGCTCCTCCTGGGCTAAGCATAACCTGAATTCATCAAAAGAAGGAAGCAATGTATCCGAACTCCCTATGCAGTCGGAGGGGTCCCGTATAGCGTTAAAATCCCCAACCACCAACCAAGGAGTATCCAACAAAGTGGTGCTTAGATGGGTAAGCTCCTCTCATAATGGCCGTCGAGAAACAAAAGTGTGCTCTGCGTATATAATGGAGAAGCAGAACTCAGACCCTGTGAATAGGGATCTAAGCTTGCCATGTACAGCTTGGGCATTGGAAGAATACACATAAAAAATCATCAGGTTTGGATTCCACCCAACCCAGATCCTCCCTCTTGGGAAATATTCAGAATTAGAATGCCAATTTCATCCCAACAAAAGTCCTGATGATATGGACAAGAAGAGGGAAGCAGGGACTTTGGTTTCAAGAAGCCCAATACAACAAATACTATTAGAGATAACCAAGCTTCTAACTTCTGCTTGTTTAACTGGATGCATAAGACCCCTAATATTCCATACTCCTATATTCATATATAGCTATATACATAGACCAAAGAGGAGATTACCTTCACTTGCTCACTCGCCTACAATTGGCCACTAGCCTTTGGGCAGAGGACTTAGGAGCAGACGATGCTGGATCTAGGCTTGGATCCTGCCTTGGCTTAGCCTGTTGGTGGGTAGGCTTAATAGCTTGCCGGATAAAATCCTTTAAAGTTTCTTCCTGTGGAGCAGGGGGGCTATCCGACAGGTGATCCTCCTCTTCAGAACTGCTTACATTATTTACGTCATCCAAGTCTTCACCCAAGCTAGATGAAGTATCCGGGTTGGGACGATCCTCTCTACAAGCGATGTTGGGAGAGGAGAACGAAACCAGAGCATCCTTCTTCTGTGTCGTAGTAGAAACAAGAGACTGCTGTGCACTAGGCAGAACTTCACCAATCTTAATAGATGGAGAGGGCGGTACTTCCTTTGGCCTCAAGACAGGCTTTTTCTTTTTAGACCAAACTTGATTCCAATCTCCCACATAAGCACCATGAATTGGGACCGGTTCTAGAAAAGGGGCAGGATCAAGACTTTGAGTGGTAGGAGCATCACAAATAATAGGAAGCTGTGGGGCCTCAACAGGACCAACAAGGCTTACTTGGGCCGGGCATTTGTGGCCGAAGGTACCACAACTCGGGCATGAACAATTGTTTACCTTTTTGTTAAAATTCAAAATATTATTTAAGTACAAAGTATACACATAATTTGGTTTCGCAAATAACATACAATAAAATGAAGGAATGTAATTATGATGATGAGAGTTGATTGTGTTTTCTTAAGACTAGTTTGTTTATGCATTTTAAAATGCTAAAAAAATAAATTAAAATGTTATATAAATGTTAAAAGATTTTGAAAAGAATTATGCACAAACTATAAATCAAAATTTAATGGTTGTGAAAATTCAACAGATTTCAAGCCCAAAAAAAAAGTGTAAAAACTTGTTCCAGACTATACATACATACATACATACATACATACATACATACATACATACATACATATGTATATGTATATATATATTATGTATGTAATAACATAACCCTTTAGATATCTTGCTAAGGTTAATGAGAGGGAGAGGTTTAAATCACCATAGCTGGTATTATTGTCCTATGATTTGATGTGTCTTCTTTTATCCTTTTCCTTGTTTCTTTCTTTCTCTTTTTTTTTTTAAACGAACCAGATAAGATAATGTGTTGGTGATTCCCTTATTACGTGGTGACTCTGGATTGGACAACCTATACTAGAAGATAGATAGGACAAGTACAGTGGATTGGGTCCCATGGCTATTCACTAAGGTTTAACTAGTGGGTCCAAGTCTAAGAAGTTGTACGACCATCTACGATATAAGGTTGACAGAAGAGGAAGCATAATAATTGCCGACTAACAACCAAAAAGTAACTTAACTCGATCATGATTAATTATTAATAGTCACTTTGTTCTTTTGTTTTAGGTTTTCTCACGCGCCACATCTCTTTTTCTCCTCCCTCCGGGCATTAGGGAGAGACCATGTGCTTTGGAAACTTCAGAAATTAAAAAGTTAATCTAGAAATTGATAGTCAAATCTTTGACTTGTTAATGGTCCTCATTGATAAATGAGCTTTTTTTAAGTCAATTCCAGTATGGTGATGAAAAAAACCATAAAGATGAATAGATAGGCTTCAACAGTTGGATAACACATAATCTTGGTAATAAGTTTGGATACTCCAAGACTAAATCTTGACCATTAATCTCATTCTTCATGTTGGCTCCACACAAGAATAAGGGAGTGAGATGGGCATCTTTTAAGAGACAGACGAAGCCTCAAACCAATCTCGCTACACCAAAAACATGCACATATAGGCCAAAGGCTAACACCAAAAGAATATAGCCCAATATCCACATGTCAAAGCTTTTAAGTGACTTTACTCTCATTTTGTGTATACAGCTCTTTGCGAAGTTGGGCCATTCCAACTTGAGTTTTGCTATGTGAAAATTAGAGATGCAACTTAACAACTCATTACATCAACTGCTTGAAGCAAGAGTGCACACCATTTTCCATTCACATATGGTGCAAAAATATGTTCCAAATTCTAATCTGGTCACTTCAAGCTGCTATAATTCAATGTAAACAATGCTTACGACCAGCAATTGGTTAGTGTTGTGGAATGAAGAGACAAGTGGTGACGCATCTCATCACTCCTTATAATGAAGTGTCACGACAAAATCACACTGGAAGAGAAGTGACTTGAGACTTGAGAAAGACATGAAACAAAGTATCCGTATTCACTCAAAGGTTCAAGTCTAGCATATATCGATGATGAAATGGGTCGATTTTTATATTCCAAGCCATAAAGGGAATTTCATAATATTGAAAAAAGAAAAGGAAAAGATGAAACATTCGGATTATTTTGAGAAGCAAGAAACGATTTTGGGAGGTAATTAGGGAACTTGTCTTTGCATAGCTTGGCTTGTTGTCTCTTATGATATTCCTAGGATTGGCATTTGCCATTATTGCTCAAAATTAAAGAGAGAGGCAAGAGGGCAGAGAGGACAGCGACGCTGGAGGCCCAAGGCTCGTCGGGGAGTGCCCTTTATTGCTGGAAAACTTGGCGATATCCATGGCTTGAACCGATATTTCCTTTGACCTCGAATCCCTGGAATTAGGCATTGCGTGTTATCGGTGTTTTGTTCGGAAATTACACCCTTCCAAAGTCGCGGTTGCTGGCTGGTAAACAAGTATAACTTTCATGTATAAACACAAACTATTTGGATTATTTTCAAGGTTGATCCTTTTTACAAAATTGTAGTGTTACATCAAGTCTTTCAAACAACACAAAAACCACTAGATTCAATTATCTGTAGAGTGAGAATTGAGTGCACAAAGCCTACACCTCTTGTAATATGGGTTTTTACGAATGCAATTCCTTTCGACAGCTCGCCCAATCCATCCAGAAGTCTTATTGCGACACCGTTTTCTCCATTAAACTCAAAGCAAATACTACTATGTCAATCATCGCTCGCGGTGGCGTAGCTGGCTTCGCACTCTCTCCCCCTCACAAAGAAGAGGTGTGACATCCCGATTTTCCAATTCTATTTTCAATAAATTGAGACGGGCATTTCGTTGGCATGCATATAGTTCATTTCCTTGAGTTGGCCACTCATGTGAAAACTAGTCTATTAGGTGAAGCCGCTAAGAAATTCTAATGCATCGGACTCGAGAATTTGACTAGGAAACGACCTTTCGACCAAGTTAATATGCAAGGGTCATTACGGCACAATTAAAAATCGATTAGAGATCGAAGATAGGTCGACTCAACAGAGGCATGTGATCAGGTGTGGGTGATTCCACCAGATCGCACAATTCTTGTCGATCGGCACTAAACCGACTTTTCTATCGATTGGGTACCCTGTGTTCGTATTTGAAATCTTGAGATTACCCCGACAACCGAAAGTCGCCAATATTTCAAAGATGTACATTGTGGCTTGAGATGATCAACCACAGGTCAAATGCATGAAAATTTCTAAAGGCTACCCGGTAGGTTGGGCCACGCTAATATCGTGTCAAAGTGAAATTAACCGTGAAATTGATGTCAAATTCAGAAATTGGAAGTCATGTTGTGTCACAAATCATTTTAGGATCATTGACTCATCTTTAGAAGATTTTTTTATGTAAGCTGAGTTTTTTTTAGCAAAATAATCAGAGAATGGCTAATTTGGCTCGAGAAATTAGTAGGCCCGCATTTGGTCGCGCTTTTGGGACTTAAGTTGGTTCTATGGACAAGTGATGATGTGAATTAAAGTGTGGTGACATTGGATTAATTTTATGGACTTCAATTGGACTCAATTGGAAGAGAATTGATGGAAATTAAAGAAATTGGATGTACAAGAATTGGACCCCGGCGGAAAATGAAATTGCAACCATTGGAAGAGGTTGTGAAGGATTGGGTGAGTGGATTGTGAGGTCATCCTAGGTCATGGTGGGCCACCTTGGTTGGATGAAGGAAAAAGAAAAAAAAGGAGGAAAAGAAAAGGAATGCTCTCTCTCCTTCTCTCTCCTCCCTCTCTTCTTCCTCTCTCCCGTGCGACTCCTCCATTTGCATCTTCTTCTTCTTCTTCGGACATCACCGGAGCAGCAGCAATCGTCGCAGCCACCGCCGGAGCGAGATCCACTGCCGCTCACGCCACCGAGCTGCTCGCCGTTCGCCCGCACCATCACCCGCGCCACCATCGCCCTCTCTCCTCCATCTCCGCTACAGCTCGACGCACCAGCAGATCTGAAGACGCCCGAGCAGCCAAGGCCGTCACACATCGCTAGCCGGAGCTCCTCGCCGTCACGGTCACCGCTCGTTCGCACGCGCCCCTCGCAGGCCAGCTCGTCGTTCCGCCTCCGCCCGAGTCTCCAGCACCATCACCTACGTCGTCCAGCTGCACCTCGTTGTTGCCAAGGCTGCCGGAGGTCTTCCCTGGCCGTCGTGAGTCACCGCTTGAGCCACCGCTACCTCTCTCCGCAGTTCCTCCGCTCGAACCACCGCCGAACCACCTTCGTCCGACCCCAACCAGCAGCTGCAGAAAATGGGTATGACAGCCCATGTTTGGCCCATTTTGGCCGCCTTTTCGAGCCTGGATGCTCGGGCCGCCTTGAGGAAAGTCGATCCTTGCGTCGTCCTCGTCATTTTGGTTCGCTCGGTTCGTTAATTCGGTGAGTTTAGCTCACTAAACTTCACTTAAAGGGTTAACTATGCTTTAGCTATGCTTAGCTTAAGTTAATTAAGCTTAGGTGGTTAGTTTGGTTTATTTAATTGTGAGTTAGATTAAGAGGATGGTTTAACTTAAAGTATGTTTAGTTAATGTTAAATTGATGTTTATATTAGTATAATGGTGATTTGACATAAATGAATTACTTTTAGGATTAAATAAATATTTCGAAATTTTTTAATAATTTAATAATATTATATTATTCGAAATTATTAAAATATTATTATTTAATTATTTTCGGAATAAATTTAATTATTTATTAAATTCCGAAAATTTTATTAGGACCATAAATTCTCATAATTTTGTGCCGGATTCGCTGCTGTGTAGTCAGATTTTGAAATTGATAATTGGATATTATAAATTAAGTGTGGATCATGAAAGATATGGATATTATTATTTAATTAATTTTCGGAATAAATTTAATTATTTAATAAATTCTAAAAATTATTTTGGAACCTTATTTTCTTAGAATTTCGTGCTGATTGCTGCTGTACATTTAGAATTTGAATTTGATGAATGTATGTGGCACATTGAGTTTTGATTGTGATAAATAAGGATTTCATTCATAAAAACCCAAGTGTCGAGTTTTGATGCAAAAATTGGATTTTAATGATTATATTAAATAGTGGGGTTTGAAAAAGTGAGATATTGGCTTTTTAATTCGAAATTAGCGTGTCCCCACACACGTGAGTAATTTCTAGAAAGTTTTTAAAATGAAGAAAAATGGCGGGATCACTATTTTAAGTGGAAGCATTGAATGAAATATAAAGTGTCTTGGGACCGAGTATATTTTGGCTATGTGATAACTAAGAGGAATCTTCCTGGGTTGTTGAGCCGGACTTGCCCCTATACGGGATGCCCACGCGGTGGATGCCGATCGCAGTAGAGGTTGGGCCGACTGGATCGATGCTCCTTCGGGAATGCTGTTGACGTAGTGACGAAGCCACGCTCCAAGGGGGGAGGCGATGCTTAGCATTAATGTTAGAAGATAGCCGAACTGCGAGTAGGCTATGCCTTTGTGTGGCAGTGAATAATAATTGGAATGCGTGCTAAGTGCGACCGTGATTTATGTGAAAGTGATGGCATTCCAATTGTTTGAATTATCATTACTACCTGAGATTGTGTGATACAAATTGTGCTAACCTGTAGGAAGGAATTGAGGCGAGGTAAGTTCTCTATATGATGTGGCTAGGCCACCCTTGGGCATATTTTCTTTCTAATAGGGGTTTAGGGGGTTGAACTTACTGAGACATTGTCTCATCCCGATTTGGGGATTAAAATTTCAGGTCCCTGGTGGGCGGAGCGGCCAAATGGTTTTGGTTAACCTTAAGGAGTTGCAGAGGTGAAGTCATAAGGATTGGAGAGCGTATCCGACTTGTAGGTTGTAGGATAGTTCTTTTTTAAGAGCCAGTCTTTGTAGACTTTTGACCGTAGACCCCTATTTGGAATTCTGTTGAATTATGAAAGTGTTATGTTGTGGTTTTGCTTCCTGCTTTTCCATCACGTATTTCATTGTCAGGGGTTTATAATACGTTCCACTTGCGCAATAATAAATGAATGGGGTCGGCGACACTACCTGGGAATGTCATATTTGCATGACCAAGGTGGGATGTTGGCGCGCTCGAGGTTCGGGGCGTGATAGGAGGAGTTCGAATCCCAGAGGCATCGCATTCACCTGACTCACCCGTGGCTAGGTTTACCGACCGTACGGTGGTTCCCGGGTCACAAAAAAAAAAAAAAAGACTACTATGTCATGTGAAATTTTAATGATTTTTGAAAATACATAAATTTCTATTATTACTTAGAAATTATGAGAATTGTGAAATTAGGGAACATGGTCTACAGGAGGTACAAAAAATTTCTAGTCGATCTAGTTAGTCCAAATATAGATATTAATTGTGGAAAATTCTAATTCCTTTGAAAAGTTTGGTGCAATCATTGAAGAAAAAGAGTTAGCACATGTGACATTGGAAAGACCTAGTTTTTTTGGTTTTCTAAAATATAAAATTAAGTAATTTTTTATACCAAAAAAAAATTAAGTAATTTGCGCAAAAATATAATTATTTCAGATGATTGAAAGAGTAAAATATATGTTGGGTCATGTGGGGGGGGGGTCCAAGGTGGGTAAGGTCCAGACCTGAACCCTATACCTGACCCTATTATAATCGGTTCCTCTTTTCTGGACCCTATATCATACCTTGTTTACACTAGACCCTGTACATGAACCACCCTATTTTTTCGGTCTAGTTCTAAGGCAGCCATGTTTCCACCGAAACCTATTTTACAACCGCCCGACATCCTATATGACTTTGAATTTATATTAATACACAAGAAAATAACGTAATCTTCCTAATTTATATTGAAACATTAAGCACTTGTAATTAATAAGTACATAAACTTTTTGACTAGACGAAAAATTAAAGATCCATAAGGCTAACTATCATAAATAAAATTATAAGGCAAAGCAAAAATCATAACATCGCATAAACATTAGCAACAAACATGTTAGTCTCATTCCCACAACTACTACTTATCTAAAACAGTTAACAAATCTCTGTTGCAAGCATAACTCTTCCTCCAAAAGTGAAATCGACATAACTTCTCCTCCAAAAAAGAAATTAGGCAAGCCAATCCACACGGTACACAGAAATTTGGAGGCAATGGACACCGTCCGTCAGTCGAATGGTGCGAGTCAAAGTCGATGAGGGAGGGAAGCGAGCAAGGAAGAGGAACGACAAAGGAGGAGCACTATGCATGTCTAAGAGAGTCGAGAGGAAAAATGTCGTGCAACTGCGGGAGTAAGAATAAAAATTAGGGGAAAGATAGGGTTTTGAACCTCTGCTTATAAAACCGGTTCCCAAACTGGTTCTCAGGTGGATAATCACTTGTAACCGGTTCCTGGACTGGTTCAAATTGGTTCCAAATTCTATTTTTTCAGATGGGCCGGTCCGGTTTTCGAGTGTACCCTGTCCAGTTGCACACCCCTAATGGGGTGCGTGTAAGAGCCCATGCACTTGAAATCGAGCCTCAAAAGGCATTTACATAATTTTTGCCTGAACGAGCTTTTCGGCCCAAGTGCATTCAGTCGTTGTCTAGGGGCAGAGGAAATATGAGATTAAGTTGTATGGCTTGACTTAGCGATTTATCAAGGTATGTAATTTCCACCACTTCCATATGTTGAAAAAGTGCATGACATGATTTGCCGAGAAGAAGCTACAATGCGACATGGTTTGTTTGTGTGTGTGTGTTTTTTTTTTCAAAGGTATATGAATAGATATTCTTATATGGCATGCTCTTTTAAAAAGTTAGATCAAGTATTGGACATTTTTTAGCCCCTCTAGTTTGGAAATATTCTAACCCGAAATGCTCTAACACCCACTGTAGGCGTGCAAAATAAATACTATTCTGAGATTTAATCGTGGCCAGCTTGATTCGCGAGATTCAATCGTAACTAATGTGATTTTTGGGCCTTGATCATAGTCGATGATAATTTTGGGCCTTGTCATGAGCAAAGTGTGACCGTAGGATTTCTTCAAATTAAGTTTGATTTATGCTGGTTACAATACGTGGGTTATGATATGGTGCATAATTTTTTATTCATTGGAGTAAGCATTCCGCATGTTATATGGAAAAATGCAATGAATGTGATCGTCTTGATATATTGATGCAAACTTGTTTGTAATGGTACAATAGTCTTTGCTTGATTCCATTGAAGTGTTGCGATTTTACTCACAAATTTTTACTACCATTTCAGGTTTTGAACACTAGAGAGTTTAATTGAACGCACGTGGAAAATAATTCGAGAATAGCATTGGAATTTATTATAGACTATTTGAAGAAAGGTTATCAAATTGGTTTTATGAATTTTTAATAATTGGTTAATTCGTGAATCATTGGAATTTATTATGGTTATCATTAAATGAAATGTTTCGCCGGGTCAATAAGTTTATTTTTAAAAAATCACTAATTTTGGGTGAAGGATTGGTCCTTCATTTTTTAAAAAGGATGGCTGGTCAATCTCTTACTTCTCGCTATGGATGAGAGTTACGGCGACTATCGGAAGATATGAAAAAGATCGGGAGTATTCTCTAGGCTGCATGCAAAATGACACAGTTAGGGGTCTATTACTAGAGCAGACTCGGCTCATATAAATGTTCGATTTATAGTTCTATGTGTGTGCTTAGAATGGCGAGATTGAATTTGGAGTTATGCCAAATGGTCTTTGAATTGAAAAAATCGCCCGGTTTGATTAATACCTATGTCCCCATGTGAGGTAACTTGCCGAATCAAAATGCAAGTTGGCCTTCGAAGCGTTGGTCTCTAAAACGGTATGAGCCAGACCTGGGGTCCATCGTCTTCTTTCACGGAAGCCTTCAATTCCCCTCGGAGATCAATAAAAAACCAGAGCCGACCAAGTAAACTGGAAAATCCTCCGAGGGAAAGCGGAGATGGTGGGAGCTGTGCGAGGAGCGAGCAAGAGGCGACCGGATGCTGTCCGGACGCAGGCATTGATCGTGAGCTCTCGCGAGAGAATTGGACGACGTCGTCGCGCAAATGGGGAGAGAGAGAGCCACGCGACCTCAAAACGCACAAGAATCGGAGCAAAAAAAGCCGGTTGGATCCACCAGCTTCGATCATCGCTGCCGACGCCGTCCGAGAGTCCGTCTGGTTAGTTGAACAACCGATCGTGACCGATGATCGCTCCTCGCTGAGATAAAAGCTCTCTGTTCTGTTTTTGAGTGTCGCACGTGTGAAATAGAGACCGAGAGCTTTGTTGTTTGCCAGCAATGAAAATTGTTCACGTCCGAGATTATATTACTAACAACTGCGATTCGGTCATGATGATCTCGTGCTGATTGGGTCGTGATTCTCGCCCTCTCGTTGCTGGACTGTGCCATTTCATCGAATGCACATTAAGTGTCTGGTGAAATGCCTGAGCCGTACTAGTCTGAATACGGCTTTGAATCTGACTGACATCGTCTTTGTCTGCTTGAATGATTCACCGTACCAGTTGCATAGGTTAAGTAGATCTAAACTGATATCCACTTTTGAGTCCATTCCCGAATGTCTCGGTCTTGACAGGCTTCTGGTGTTCTAAGGCGGATAAACTCGACTCTGTGAAATTAGCTAAAAATGATCATATGCTGAATTGTAAATACTCTGTCGATGGTTGCTGGCGTGCTCATGAAGCATAGGCTGATCATGTAGACTAATACATGGTAGTGCAGATCCCATTCGCTGTACATACCTTTTCCTAATAGTGAATTCCAAATCATGTCTTCTCTGCGAGTGGACGTGAATATGTCTTCAGCGGATGTAAAAATGCAATGTGAATTTGTGTTTGCATTCATGCTGGATTGTGGTTGTTGCTTGCTGGTTATATGTTATCTAATGATGTTGAGGTTTTACTTGGAGCTCTTGCATGAATAACTGGGAAATTTGACCATGTACGGTTTATACCATTATTTGTACAATGTGATGAAGATAATCACCCCCATTTTTTATTTTCAAAGATTTTGAAAAGAAAATGTTATTTTTATTATGAATTAATTTAACTAGTGTCGTAGGAATGTTGTCGATAATCACCCCATTTTCTTGTTATAATAAGTAACTTAATCTGCTGAGGACATCAAATTCTTTTATGCTGTTGATGTACAGATGGGTTGTTGGAGGAGTCTTTTCTGGGCCCAAGGCAGATCTAGGTTTTCCTGCAGTCAGTTTGGTGATGCCATCATTTTTTATACCTCCTAAAAGCAAAACAATTATGTGTTGCCATTTGCTACTTCTGTTGTTGTCAATCATCACAAGCACCTGGTTGGGTGTGCTCTAGTTGCTGATGAATCAAAGGAGCCCTTCATATGGTTGTTTGAGACATGGCTCAGGGCAATGTCTGGCTGCCATCCCAGGTTGATAATAGCTGATCATGATGATTCCATTCTGCAAGCGCCTGAACAGGTTTTTCCTTCGAGTCATCATCGATTCTCAATGTGACAAATTAAGACAAAAGAACATGAGTATTTGAGTCCACTGAGTAGTGATTGTAAATGTGAATATGAGAAGTGTGTTTATCAAAGTCATACTGTTGTGAATTTGATGCTGCATGCGGTGCTCTTCTCAGCAAATATGGCTTAAGGAAAAATGCTTGGCTGAAGGAAATGTATGAAAAGCGTGAAAATTGGGTTCCTCTGTCCTTACGTAGAACATGTTTTGCTGGAATTCCCATTGATGGAAGTCTAGATGTGTTTTTTAATCCATATTTAGATTCTCAAGCGTCACTTGAAAAATTGTAGTGAGATATGAGCAAGGTTTGGAGCAATGTTGTGGCAATGAAAGGAAAGAAGATCATAATTCAATCAACTTGCAGCATTTTTGCAGACAAATGGACAGATGGAAGAGCAATGTAGGAGGCTTAATACCCTTTCCGTTTTCGAAGTCTTCTAGAGGGAACTTTAACAAAGCTACAGTTATCTGGGTGCCAAGATTCATGAACAAGGGGCCATCAACAGATATTTGATCTGTAAGGGCGGCAATGAGAATGAGAAACATATCATTACTTTTTGTTCATCCAATCTCAATGTGAGTTGTGGCTGTCAAATGTTTGAATCGGAGGGTGTATTGTGTAGACATGCTTTGAGATTGTTCCAGATTCTGGATATTAGGAAGCTTCCATCTCGCTATATCTTACATAGCTGGATGAGGAGTGCTGAGTATTGGCACTGTATGTGATTTTTAATCAGGAGTAGCTCCCACAAAATTAAGGCTAAGATGGTCTGGAGTCTTTGTAAAATTGCTGCCAAATATGTAGAGTTTGGTGCCCCATCTTTTGAAAAATATCAAATTGCTTATGAAATTAAGCATGAGGATGGGAGGAAACTTTGCTGGCAGAGGTAAGTATAGGATAATTTTGTAGTTTGGATTGCGTCTATAATTTCTTTTCCAGCAGGCCTGACTTTTGTAACTAGATGGCATCAACTTGTTTAATAAGGTAGAAATGCTTTCTGAATCAGAAGTGGAATTATGTAGATATGAAATTATGCATTCTATTAGTTCTTTTTGTTGGTTTCTTCTGTTTATCTCACTCAGAGGCTGTGGGAAAGGGAGGGGATAAATTGAGGAGAGCCAATGAAGAACTATGCTTAAAAATTGTACCTTCAGTTTCAAAAGGCAAATTTCAACAAACGTCTAGCGGGTAAAGCCATCACAAGTCCTTTGACTGAGTGTCTTTGAGAAGCTGACCTGATATTTGAAGAACCTGGACCTGTACTCTGGTGTAATTTCTGCCAAGTTATCCAATCTCTCTCTGTGTTGTATAACTTTTGGCAAAAGGAATTGGAGACATGGATGACTATTAGTTCTGGTGCAGAAGTTAGCAAGAGACCCCTGCTGGTCTGGCCTTTTAATGAGCTACTCATAGTGAAGTTAGTGATATACATGAGTTGTGGTGATTTGCATTTCAATCCTCACTCTAAATAATCTGACATGATCATAAAAAGAAATAGTGAAGTTCATATCATAGAAATATCTGATTCAATAATCAATCACACTCAAGCACCTCAGTTGCAGTTGCAGAAAATTAATTGGTGGATGTGATTTTCTATGTGGTAATGATTTTTTCCAGCAATATTTGGAAATGTCACATGACATTCCATGATGTGGCTGATCTTTTGTATCATTTTTGTATTTCATCTTATTTCTTGGCCATACATTTGCAATAGGACATATCATAGCCGGCAAACTTCTGTTGTTTAACGATGTTGAAATGCTCCACTAAAATGGAGTGTGCTGAATATCTCTCCTAGTACATATCTGTGTATGAAGAGCAATACTGATGAAGACAATGCAAAATGAAATATCTCACGGAAGTATAGTAGAAACTCTCAGTCCTGTGTGATACTGGCCCATGAAGCATCGCAGTTTGCTCTTTAATATGCACAAGTTGCTCTTTAATGCATATCTGTCCGTTAGCATTTAAATATACGAGAAAACTAGGGCAATCACAACTGTGCACAGTTAGATTTGTCCTTATGGAAACAGAAATGAGCTTCTTCTTGTTATAGCAAGTTAGGTTACTCTCACCAGGGAAATTCGTGAGAGAATATTTGGCCGAGGGACCATGTGGCATATATAGCTAGCTTAGAGTGGAATCATTGAAGATATGTAGCTTAGATTACTGAGGCTGAAGCTGATGTACGACGCTTGTAGCAAGACAAGATTCAGAATTGCATGAATTGAGATTTGCCTGACTGATTGCTTCATAGAGGACATGTCCATATCATATACGGCGGCCAAGAAAAATTGCAGGAACACTTTGGTATGGTATGATATGTTAACATTGTCTCTTGATGCCTCGACTTGAAACCTTGAGCTTAAATAGTATTTGAGATCTGAATGTGCCTAATGCTTTGTAAAAATCATAGATCAAGAATAAATCATGATCTCCTGATTCCTTGACTTGAAACCTTGAGCTTAAATATTATTTGAGATCTGAACATGCCTAGTGCTTTGTAAAAATCATAGATCAAGAATAAATCATGATCTCCTGATGCCTTGACTTGAAACCTTAAGCTTAAATATTATTTGAGATCTGAACATGCCTGGTGCTTTGTGAAAATCATAGTCCAAGAATAAATCATGATCTCCCCAAATTAAATTCAGGTTGCATTTTCTTTTTCAGTTGTATACTCTTAATTAGGCTTGATATATTTCAACTGAAACTAGCTGAAATCATACAAAGAGAACATAGTTCTCATTATTCTCATGAATTTTTCTTTCAAGCCATGTCAGAGTATGTTTTGATTGTTAGGTCACTGTCCACACATCTCTTTAAAAGTATCCTAGTAAAACAGGTGACTAATGCCATTCTGAGAAGAAAACCGAGTCGTTGAGCCACCTTGCTTTTGAGAGTGTATAGGGTACAGTTATCGGTCCGAAATCCCAAATCATGTCAGAAACTTAAAAGAGATAATAGAATAACTGTAGCTAGAGTTCTATGTGGTTGTAAAGTTTCAAAATGAGAACAAGTTTCCAGCAAAAAGAATAGCTAGAGTTGGCTCTGTAGCTAGCATCAGCTGTCTCGGAGAAAGGTCTTACCTGCTTGTCCAAATCTGTTCTGGGTAGGATAGTCTAAAGACTTAGGTTTTATCTGTCCATCTTCATTTTCTCTTTGTTTTTCTTTACCTTTTTAGAACGTGAGCAGCAACATAGAATGCTTCTGAGTTCAGTTCTGATTTTTTTTAATACTTTAAAAGGAATTTGTAGGAGTTATCAGCCATGGCCTTCTTAGAGTAATTGAATAGACAAAACATCATTTTAGGGTTGTCACGATGATTACGATAACTACTTGTCAGAAGAAATGGCCCGAGTCCTGCTGAATGCCACTCT
Source organism: Eucalyptus polyanthemos subsp. polyanthemos (assembly GCA_017140185.1). NCBI lineage: Eukaryota > Viridiplantae > Streptophyta > Magnoliopsida > Myrtales > Myrtaceae > Eucalyptus > Eucalyptus polyanthemos. Next base: position 23,554,718 of record CM029462.1, read on the forward strand.
GCGGGGTCATCCCTAGTTACCTCTTACTGTGGAAATTGTTTAGTTGTTCTCAATCAGGAGACTATCATGAGCCTGTTGGATTAGTTGGGTGCTCTGGAATTCCTAACACCAAATTACAGAACACCATCATGAATTGACAGGTAACATTTGTTGCAATTGTTGTAACCGTAAAATCCTACGAAGCATGTGATTCATCTGAAGCATCCTTACTACTGTCGGCCAATGAAATCACAAGTTCGTCTTGGTTTGGCTGCTGTATTGCTGGGTTGTGCTGTCGAAGTGAAATTTTTCTGCTTCATCGGATTTGGTTTAAATATCGGCAACTCAATAATGATTGAGATGGTCAAGTCTGATGAGAAAATACGGTGGATAGTGAATGAACATGGTAAAGCATTGATACATGGTGAGATTTCTAATTGAACATGACAATATTGCAGAGTGAATGAGCTTTTTGAAAGAGTTGGTCAAGCTTGTGGAGATTATATGAGGAGAACTTTATTAATGAAAAATTGCAGGCTGAACTTTAGCACTGGACAAGGATTTAGATGCTCTCATGCATCAGGTATGATTGTACATTCCTTTTTGAATTCATACTGCGATGCCAATCGAGACTGCTGCATTATTTTCATATTTGTATTCTAAGATGATCTACTTCATTGTCTTATCTTCTACTGCATAATCGATGATATAAATAACTTGTATCTAAAGAAAAACGTGTACCCCCCCCAACCCAGAAAAAAACAAAAACCAATATGGGAATTTTGTTGTTATTTTGAGATATGATATTAGATTTTTTGCGACTAGTCACGATTCATTACATTGAGAACTTTTTAGTTGAGACTCATGCCCATTTTGTTTCCTAGATGGATGATTGAAGGAGGTTTTCCAAGAGAAATTGCCCGAAAAAGTTGGGAAAATAAGCAAGAAGTTTCTTTTTCCATGGGCTCATAACTTCAATAGAAGATATGATACCTATAGATGTAAATGGACTTGCTGCTAAATCTACGACATGAAAAAGCGCATCACCAATTCACCGATACTCTGTTTGTTTCCACATCATACACATTAAAGCTTTCTTTTAGTCGATTCCAAAATGATGATACAAAAATTGTAAAGATCAATAGATGGGCTTGAGCAACCGAAGACAAATATGATCTTGGGAAAGGTTTTGGGTATTCCAAGACTCAGTCATGACCATCAATCTCTTTCATCATTTGGTCCTTCCCCTTTATTGCATAGCGGCTCTAATTTCTGCACAAGAAAAAGGGAGTGACATGATCGGTTTTCAAGAGAAGGACGAAGCGTCAGACCAATCTCGCCACATGCCACCTATACCAAAAAGCCACAATCTAATACCAATAGAATTTAGCCCCAATAATTTGAACGTTGAAGTTGCTCCTCTTATGCGTCATGGGGGAAGGAACTTGAATGGTCAAAGAAAAGGAGGGAATAAATTGCAGCTCGTTGAGTGATAATTATCTCTCTATGTGATTGGGCACCAACTTTGCACATTTTATAAGCACCACCTAAAATCAATTAACCAAAATTATACAACCAAAGCAAAATGCTTGTATTAAATAGATCAATATATTTACTAAGCAAAGCAATTCGGCATAAAACAAAACTAGATAGGCCATGGAATGTCATATGAACAATAGCATTATTTTCCTTGGTTTATATATGGATTGTTCATCAAATTTGTTTGGACATAATAACGCGCACTTATGCTGTTACATGAGTCCATCCTACATAACTTGTCATTATTTCCAATATCTATCTGGATAGAAAAAATAAATTCACAATAGTATCGATAACATATCGTAACCTCTATGACAATATGTTGTAACTAAGGATTCTTTAGTTGGAACATGCTCATTTCTTCAATCAGCAAATATTTATGTTAGTCAATTTATCCATACTTCATTAAAAAGGGTAAGAGTAACGAAATTAGTAAATCCCCACATGTTACAAAACATTATGTGACGGCTTACAACAACCCTTCACAATGCCATGAAAAACCTACGAATGAAAAACCTACGATGAGAGTAGACTTGGTTACGAGAAATTACACAGAATCTTAAGACATTTTATAGCACCACTTCACAGTGCCTTGAATAAGTTATAACAAGAACGGTGGGATTTTGCATATTAATTAGAAAGTCCATTATATTTTCACCAATCAATTTATTTGATCTTTTGAATTTAATTTGTATTTGAAATTGATCCAATACAATTAACTTGAAAACGCTTTTGGTTCTTTTCTATTATAACACAATGGATGAAAGTCATGATAGATCTTGTTGGATCATGCTTCAGTTCAATCATGTTACAATCAATCTACTCATTTTTATGTGTGTGTTTTTTTTTTCTTTGGGGGGGAGGGGGGGTCAATCAATGGCTATTTGGTTTGAGATGATTACCTTTGAAATGAGAAAAATGGACGAAACAAGCCAAAGGCATTGTAACAATGGCTATATACATAGTAAAAAGTTCTAAACCGTTTAGGTAATTTTGTAACTCAGTCTTAGAGGTTAGGTTTATGACACATTTCAAGTGCAATAAGTCCAATACCATTAAGTTATGACCGAAATCACTTTGATTATGATGAATACTGTCTAAGTTTATGACCTATTACAAGTGAGATACATTGAAAATGACAAGGTAGCAACGGCAATGCCCATTGGCCACATACATCTACTTCCAACTTATTACCTATTACATGTGTCGTATATTGAAAATCAGTAAATCACAACAGAGAAGGCCTTCGTCATGAAATGTTTGCTTTGAGTTGACGACTTTTTGTGATGCACCTGTCCATGGTCTTTGGTTTTGGGGACATGTGGAAGCATCATTTCAAATTTTAACAATCATAACAAGTCGTAAATTTAATTACGTATTTTTGTAATATTAGAATAAATGCACCATAACAATAGATTATTCTTCTTACCAAAAAAAAAATATATAGATTATTCACATCCTAACAGGTTGGCAACCGTATTAGCTTGTTTTGAAACCTAGACCAATTTGTCGGTGGGTACAAGAAAATAAAGAATATTAAATACAAGATTATTTTTTCACTGTGAGGAAGGAGCGAAATTATTTTTAATAAAAAGAAAATGTGAAATTTCAAGAAGAATTACTAGGAACGCAAAATATGTAAATCATTAAACCATCACGACATGAAATAAAAAATTGAACGACACATACGGTCAGTACCGATAGTTCTCCATAGCGAAATATTGCGCTTATCTCCTATTTTTAATAAAGCTTTATATGTTATAATTTAGAGGGACAGTTTTAAATTAAGATGATAATGGATCTTTAACATTGTGTCTCTTTATTAATGTGTAATGGGCTTTTTCAAGCTAGCATGTAAGAGTCCTTATTCAATGAGACATTAGTAAATTCCTTATAGGAACGGTATTTTACCAACCATCCTTGTAAACTTTTAAAGAATTTGGACTAATTTAATGGGATGTTAGTAAAGTCTCTTATATATTGGCAGTTTTACTAACCACGCACTTGTAAAATGTGTAAGAACTTGCTAACTTACTAACTTATTGAGATGTTTGGTAAATTTGTTCTAGCATTGGTATCTTACGAATGACTTGTAAAATTTAATTGAAGTTGATACTAATATATTAAAATTTCATTAAATTCACTATGATGTTGGTAGTTTAGCACTCAATCCTGTAAATTTTAAAGAAATCGGTTAGCAATGGTATGTTTGCAAATTCCTTATAGGGTTGGTATTTTATGTAAATTTTTAAGAATGTGGTAATTTATTAAATTATTAAGTGTTAGTAAATTCCTTATAGTGCAAGTATTTTACTACTAACAATGTCAGAATTTAAACGAAGTTGGTGGCTTACTCATTTGTTGAATATTGGTAACTTTTTTGTGGGGGTTGATACTTTAGTAATTACACTTGTAACAGTTCAAAAAAGTTGATATATTACTAACTTATTGCAATATTAGTTACTGAATCCCGGAATCATCTGAGAAATCCAATCAGCGTGTCTTCTCTTCCATATTTCAAGAGAAACGCCAATCCTACTTAAATTTTCAGTTTGCTAGACGCGGCAAGATAAATACGTTAGCATAAGTATCATTGTTAATTATTTGTTCTATTGTTGAATAAGATAGTTGTATAGGTTTTTGAGGAGATGAAAAGAAAAAGGATGCCAGTAACTTTCAGTTTTGTAGAAGCAAAATGTCAGGTACTGTCATATTGCCCTTTTTATGTTTGCACTGCACTTTTCATGTGAATGAGAACATTCCTTTGACTCACACAGAGACAAGAAATGCCAAGTTGCACAAGACAAACTTGCGCAACCCCAAGGGCAATGGTCCGTTCATACTTCCCAAAGTTCTCTTGATAAGACATTGGAAGAGATGAAACAAACCGGTGCATCGCATATTTACTGAAGTAGAAGTCAAACTGCCTTTCATTCGAAAGAAAGTCGGACATGCCAAATGGAATGAGTTCAGCATATGACGACACTGAATTTGGACAAATTGCATTGAAATGTCTTCATTTTATACATATGTTTGTAAAGCACTTCCCTAAGTTTCAAGGCACAAAGATAAATAAAAATACCAATTCAAACTGACAATTCAAACAAAGCAAGATGTCCATGACTCTAAAGGGTAATGTTGAACTCAAATACCAAAACATTGAGACTACTCGCGAATGTAGTATGAAAACAATGTGCGGAAGATCAGGTTTGAGCTTGGACGCCTAATTTTCTCTCCGTTGGAAGCTTTACTTATATGAGGATCTTCTCTCAATGACCTAAATGTGGAGAAAAAGAGGTTCACAGTCTCTCATCTTGTGGGTTCTCCCTGATTTGATTAATGCATTCAGCCTTTCTTAACCAGCAACTTGAATTTTAGACCTTCAATGCAAACTTAGGAGCAGCAAGAGCTTCGACTTCAAGGGTGGGCTCTCATAAAATTGTTGTTTCTGCATGTAACAAGGTCACAACGTATGGGTTCATGTTTGAGGCAGGACGCCCATCTTCCAAGTAACCTGTATATCATTTTAAGCCATTAATTGATTGAGCAAGGAATGTGAACTTTCTATGTTCTATCAATACTCAGAAATAATGGAGCAATCCAAAATAACTGAGATGTTCAAGTCTTAACTTTAACAGCTTCTGTAAATATTGAATTAATAAGGACTGATATGAAGATTTACATTTGTTTAATAAGCAAAACTGGGGGTATGCTTTATGAGTGTCAAAAGTTAAAATTCCTTTCATAGTAACAATCATAAAATCAATTGAGACCAAAATGAACAATTACTTTCTATGTACTTTTTTTTTTTTTTGGTAGAGTTCTTTGAATCATCCATGAAAGTAAAGGGTCTTCGATTGATATTCAGACAACACAAAAGGGACCTGGTATGGTCATTGTTATAGTACCTTTTCCTTGCCTCTTAGTGTCACAGCCCTCACGGAATGAGTAGCCACGATTGGCAACTACCTGCATAATTGATTTCAAGTAATTCCGGCATCCCAAGATTCAATTGAATGGGCAATCTTAGAATTTGAGTAGGATTTGGTACGCTTCTTCTGAGCATTACCCAAGAAAATGTGTCAATGCCGGTTGTTTCATGCTTGCCCGTTAACCTTCTCCCATTTCCCTCTCCATGTGAGAGATTCAGAATTGCCTTCTTTATCACTTCAAAGCCTCCCTCTTCTCCCATGCTTTTGGTATTGCAGAATGGAGGGGAAATGCACTATTAAAGTCCTTGAATAAACAAAAATACTTAATCAAGTCCCTGTTATTTATATGGTGTGAACCTGCAATTAGTGTGGCATCTTACACCATTGCAGTTACCCCGAGAAAGAAGATAATAATTTACATCAACTTTAAGATAATATATTGTGTAAATGGTGATGGTGAAGTCAGCTACCTTTATCGGCATTGGAGCTAAAGTGAGGACAACACCAACTTGCTCAATAATTCTCTGTTATATAAGCATAAACAATTAAGTATTTAAATACTGCAGAACATGTCTGTAAGCACTTATTTTGTTTGCTGTTAATGGCATACCATTATTTTTTGAAGCAAATAATTGAAATTTCACCTCAAGAAGGTATCTTGAACCCCATATATGATCTCCTGCTTCAATTCCCATGCTTGGTCCCACTTGGTATTCTTACTGCACGATAGAAGCCAATGTTGATGGTAAACGTTCTATGTTTTTCTTTTTGTCCTTTCGAAAAAACTACAAGATGGAGGTCAGATATTACCTGGCTAGCATCACCTCTCCATTGGTGCTACTAATGTTGATGCTAGCATATAAGCAAGCCTTGTAGTGAGCATCTATATGTCTTGGCCAAATGACTTATTAGCCCTAACACCACAATAATAAGGCCCTATATGGACATAAATCCTCATATCATTACAAATTTCTCATCAACTTGGCCTAGGGAAATTCATTGTGAAATAATTTCTCACCTGGGGTCCTCAATATCCTCCAACAGGCCAACCCAATGGGCATTGAACATTTGTCTGCAGTAGGGTGTTTTCTTTGCTCAATCCCATACCTAATGTGAACATGTAGCCAAATTCATGAACCTGTCCATTTCAAAACTTTCTAGCTCATAATAGAAAACTCATGTTTCTGGATCTCCTACTATTAAACTTCATTGAAAACTTTTGGATTGCTGAAAATTTCAGCACATCTGTTTGTTGGGATTGGCTCATGCAGCTAGTGTGTATGAATCACATAAAGCATGCAGACGAACGATAATTCTCTGTAAACTAATTGAAATGTCATTTCTCATTTGATTAACCTGCTCAGATGATCTTATGGATGAACGATATTTGACAACATAATACCTTTTCCGGGGATGATCACCAAGATACTTTTGCCATCTCTAAAAGGATCCTTGACAATTGCTTGAGGGTTGTTAAAAAATCACAAACTTGATGGAATGATGTGAAGGTAAATATAGTAAGACAGTTTGGGGTTAATGTCATCTTACTATAAGATCACTTCACAATCCTCCCTTGGAGCTTGACCAGTACTTGAACCATCAAAGTTCACTAGGGTAAGTTCATACAAGTGCTCAACATGTCTAGGGATCATATGATAATTCAGGAATCAATAGATCAGTAGCATGTAGCTTGTAAAAATAAAAAGCTACATATTGTATTGTCGCCATTCATACCCTTGATTTGCTGTGTATATCTATGCTAGAACCTCCAATCCTGTCTCGCAGTTAGAATAACATCAAAACGCAAAACAAGATTTGCTAACATAGATTTTTTTTAAAAACAAATGGTGTCACTTGTAGAATGTGCATAAAACACATGACATACTTATTCTGATGGAGATCGAAGAAAAATGCGAACTTATAAACTCTGAACATAATAGTTCTAGTATTGTTCATCTTTTTGTGCACCATACTCAAGGTTTTCGTGCATGAAAACATACCAAATGTATTCTACAATTACCGTTTTAGTGTAAGGCATCACATCCAAGTTGAGAAGACTCTCAAGCCTATAGTAGTATTGTTCTTGGACTTCAAAGCATACACCCTGAACTCAGAAAAGCTCTTGGTGTTTCCACTCTTCTTCTGTTTCGACAAGAGAGAAATCCACGTGTTTGCTATCATGGGACTGCCAGTCAGTGACTTCTTTGTGATGCTTATCTGGCATTGTCTTTGGTGCCAAAATCAGCACCATTTTCACCAAGTCTGAAAAGCAAAGTAGCGTGAGTAATAGACATATCTATTGAAACAAAAATCCTGGGAACTTAATCTTATGGAAGATAGTTCAAACAACAAGCACTATTTGTATGACCTAGCCTTCTGGTATTCATAAGAGTTTTGTTTTGAAATGATAAAAGAATAAATTGGGTATTTCAAAGAAGGGTTTCTTTAGCAAGTGCAAGCACCGCAAAGTAGAAAACCACTTTTTGATGACTAGTTTCAAGTAGGAAAACTTCACATTTTTGAAGCATAAATGACGAATCTTATCGATTTCCTAAGGACGCTACCACATTCTCCTTGAAAAATAAACTAAAACAGTGGCATAACTATACTTTTTCTTTTAAAACTATTTCAAGGTTATTCTTAGGCCTCATTCCCAAAAGAGAACTTGTGAACAAGTAAAAGGAAGGTCAGACTACAGAGTGCAACAATTTAAGAAATTAATGAAATTTTACCTTACCAAGGATCAATCAGCAAACATGTTATTCTACTATATCATTAGATCTAATGGATGATAGATTGACTAGTCAATCTTGAAAGTGCACCTAAATCTTTCCCTTGCAATCAAAAGATAATCACATTGAAGTCCTTTCTTCTTTCGAAAACTTGGCATCATTACAAATCACTTTAGCCAACTGCCTTGGCGAAAATATCCATTAGATATCTTACAAAATATATATATATATATATATATATATATATATATATATCCATTAGATATTGCCATGGCAGAGCAATACTACCAAGTACAGCCAAAACCAGTATGACCAATTAAAGTCACTAAACAAGAAAAATCTAAGACAATAGTGAAGACGAGAAATTGAATCTACATGAAGTCCACAACGTAGACTTAAAATTGGCAATGATCGATCTTGTTATCAAAAGAAATGGCAACAAAGACTACTGCTCCGTTCATTAATCCTGCCTCACACAAATGCATTTCTTTTGTAGGCATTGTTGTCAAAAGGAGATGAAGAAAACGTCAATTGTCAACCAACAAAATGTGCAGGACAACCTTGCAGTGATCAAAATGGAGAAGTCATGGAGTAGACTCCCAGTCCAACTATCATAAGACCTCTTTGAATGTAAGATATTTACTCAATTGCTTAAGACTGTGCTCAAAATCGGCAAGTATTTACCCGAGAACCTCTGTAGAATGACTGAACAGCAAACCAAGAATGTGCATTTCCCTTCTCTCTCCCTCTCCCCACCATTGCATTTCCCTTCTAAGTCTTCAGTGAGAGACTTTAGAAAATACAAAACCATTTGCAGCTTTTAGTTTACATAATGTTGCTGTCAAATGCTAACAATAAGATCACTTCACTTTCCTACCTTGGAGCTTGACCAGCATTTGATCCATAGTAATTTCACTTTGGAAGTCCAGACGGGCGCGCAACAGGTCTAGGGATCACTTGATTTACAAATTAATAGATTAGTAGCATGTAGGATGTGAAAAGAAAAATGCAACATATATTCATTGCTGCAATTCATACCCTTGATTTGCTGTGCAAATCTATGCCAGAATCTCCGATACTTTGGGAACACGTTGAGATAAAGTTCTTGAGAGGAACATTTCATCACTCCATCAATGAGATTTTTCCCAAATCATCAGACCATGCAAGCATTTCACTCCTTGTGAAATCAAATAAGCAGATTGAACACTATATCTACAGCCTAACTCCCAATGGGAATAAAGCCAAGTTCCCACACCCTGTAAATACCTGCATTTAAGGATATGTCCAAACCTTTCAATGATCTGTCCATGTCTCCCAATTGAATCATGTAGCGTTGATAGATACCTTTATCAACTTTATGTGCAGGATATGAGACATCTTGTACTAGTCCTTGCCTGCATCTTTTTGGCACCTCTCCTCCAATTTTGGGTGACCTGCAATTCTTAGGTGAGTACATAATAGTTCTAGTCTTGTTCATCTTTTTGTGCATTGCACTTAAAGATTTTAGTGCATGAAAACATACCAAATGTATTCTGCAATTATCGTATTGGCATAGGGCGTGACATCCAAGTTGAGAAGACGATAGAGCATGTAGTAGTATTGTTCTCGGACTTCAAAGCATACATCCTGAACTTAGAAAAGCTCTAGGCGTTTCCATTATTTTTATGTTTTAGCAAGAGAGAAATCCATGTTTTTCTTGCCACGGGACTAGCGGTCGGTGAGTTCTTTGTGATCCTCAACTGCCAACATGTCATCGGTGCCAAAATCTACGCCATATCTGTCTAGCCTGAAAAATAAAGTAGCGTGAGCAACAAATGTATCTACTGAAACAAAAAAACCTGGGAGCTTAATCTCATGGAAGAAAGTTCAAACAACAAGCTCTATTTGTACAAGATGGCCTTCTGGTATGCATTAGAGTTTAGTTTTGAAAAGATAAAAGAATGGACTGGGTACTTCAAAAGAAAGGGTCTATTTAGCAAGTGCTAGCAATTTTTCCCTAAGCTTAATCTCATGAAACCACTTTTGAAGACTAGTTTCAAGTGGGAAAAACTTGCATTTTTTAAGCATAAATAGCAAGGTTTAAACACAATTGTCATGAACAATTTTATACAAACAGACCCCCACTCATCAAATGCAGAGCATGATGATCCCAAACCAAAATGCCATTGAAAATTTGAAATAGCAGCCACCGACCAAACATCATAATAGTTTTTCGAGCTGCAAGAGTCCAGTTCGAGGAGCCAAACCAGGCTCATATTCACCAGATCAGGCAATGAATCAAAATATACAAAAACAAATTCGGATGGCACCAAGCAGATGTATTTAACTTCGCTCAGAAGCCGGAACAGAGTGAGAAATTCTCTGAAAGCACCAACAACTCAAAGTCAAAAACCGCATGCTAAATCCACGGCATCGTCCTCTCTCCATAACCAAATAACGTCGTAAACCTTCTCTCCCCCCCCCCCCCCACCAAGCGATATGTCAATGTCCCCCAATCAAAATCAAAGTATCGAAACACAATTCGAAAAATTATTCATGTAAAATCTGGGAAACAAGGTCGCACGTACCTTCAGAAAGAGAATTAGGGCCTGATATATATGTCGGGGATATGAGCGATCTTGTACCAGTCATCGCCTGCATCTCTTTTGCACCTCTTCTCCAATTCTGGGCAATTGTAGATTTCTAGGTAAGTAAGGGATGTGAGCCTTTGCAATCCTTGAGGCAACGATGTCAACGAGGGGCAGGCGTCGATAAAAAGTTGTTGAAGTGATTCAAGGTCCTCTATTTTCTCTGATAATGCCTTAAAATTAGGGCAATTGGAAATTTCGAGACGCTCGAGATTGCGGAGCTGTAGAATCCACTGTGGGAGAGATTCTAGTTTGGGAAAATTACGGATCTCTAGAGACTGGAGACTCTGAAGCCCATGGAAATCCAAGATGATTTTTCCGCTTTCATCTTTGGATAAATCGAGCTCCTTGCAATCCCTAATAGAGAGATCCACGAGCTTCGATAGATGCCACAAACCAAGTGGAAGGGAAGTTAACCGAGGAAGATAGATGATTTTGAGAGATTCGAGTGAGGTAAGACTTTCCAAACACACCCTATGCAAATGTTCTAGAAGCTTCATCCCATAGATGTAGAGTCGCTTCAACTTACTAAGGCCAAATTGGGGGAAATGTTTACATCTTTCGCACCGCGTCAATGTTAACTCAACTAAATTGGGCAACTCAGTCATCCACCTCGGGAAACTCTCGCCATTATAATCAAATATAGTCAGCTTCTGCAGATTGTCGGGTGGCACCAATCCATCTAATAGTGCTTCATCTCTCTTTGTAATCATTGCTTCATCAGTAATATCAAAAATGCCCCATGAAAGAACCAAGCATTCCAGAGAATGCTTCTCTCTCAAGTTCGCAGCCTTGGATTCTTTTACTGCATCTATCACGCTTCCCAAATTTTTAATAGAAAGTTCTCCCCGAATGTTATTAAGCCTATTTAGCTCCCCAAGTCCGCAATATTTCTTAGCAAGAGCTTTACTTTCGGGCAAAATGAAGTGCGTTAGCCTATGCAAGGAATTCAATTGCCCTAGTCCACTTGGCATATAACTAAGTTTATAACAACCATCTATGTTTAGATTTCGAAGGTTGACTAACTTCCTTATACCCCTTGGCAATTCTTCGAGGGATGTACAATAGGGGAGATTAAGTGTTTGCAAATTCTGCAATCTCGTAATGGAGTTAGGAAGCCTTTTGAGTGCATAATTGTCAGAGAGATCGAGGTATGTAAGATGCTTCAACTTATAAATGGACCTTGGCACATTCTCAAAATACGTGGCATGCAAATCCAAGATACGTAATCTTTTGAAACTTTGAATGAGTTGGCATATTTGTGCTTCACTTGGTGGCTCCATTCTCTCAGATCTAGCAACGGACAAAAATGTTCTCAATGCACTTGCTTTCAATTGTGAGATTAAAAGTTTACCCATCAACTTGGAAGTTAAATCACGAGATATATGACGAGTTCTTTCATGTATGGGTTTTGTATCATCCCATGCCACCCAACACTCGGTCCCAGCAACTGAGCAAGCTAGCTCATGCATCAAATTATGCATCTTGCAAGTTCCCGCACCCTCTTGAAATTCTTGGAAGAAGTTGCTCCAAAGTAGATCCATGAAATATCCATGAGCAATGTCTTCTAAATGTTGACCTCTATCCGAAGGCCGGATAAATCCTTCTGCCATCCAAAGATCGACCAAAGTCTGCTTCTTAAACTCATAATCTTTGGGATACAATGAACAAATTGCAAAACATTGTTTCAAATGTGAAGGAAGATGGTCATAACTTAGCTTCAGAACCAATTTTATGCGGTCTTCCCTTTGAGACACTTCTGGGAGCTCATAATCTTTGAAATGTAACCATTCGGGTTTAGTTTTCTTAAAGAATAGTAAACTCCCAACAGTTCGAACAATTAATGGAACACCACAACACTTTCTAACTATATCTTTACCAATAGCTAGCATGTCAGGATCTTGTAACTCCTCTTCGTTACAACAAGCCATTTGCTTTAGTAAATCAAAAGATGTACTTTCAGATAAGCCTTCGAGAAAATGAGGCGAAGTAGTACCGGTGATCTTTGCCACCAAAGGAAGGCGTGTAGTTATAAGGATCTTGCTTCCTTTAGCACCTCCGACTAATAAAGTTTTGAAGCTCAACCATGTTTCTGGTTCCATAGTCCACAAATCATCTAAAACTAAAATATATCTCTTTCCATCTATTGCTCCCCTCAATTCACTTTGCAATCGTTCCATTGCACCCTCAATTGGTTCTTTCTTTTCTACACAACCTATGATATTTTTCACTATTTTTTTCATGTCAAAGTTATTAGAGACACAAACCCACATTTTCAAATTAAATTGTTTACTGACCGCCTCATCATTAAATACATATTGAGCGAGAGTTGTTTTTCCAAGCCCACCAATACCAACTATCGGAAGGATGGAAACGTTCTCATTCATGTTTGAATTTAATAAGAATTCCATGATGGTCTTCTTATCACCATCTCTCCCTCTAATATCCTCCTCACGTATAAATGAATGCGTCTCCCCTCTCTTCCCCTGCTCTCTCTCTACTTGCAAATCCACAGGGCGCTCGTTCAAGTGGAATCTCTTCCCAGCATTAATGGCTTCTATTCTTTCCCTCACTGCTCTTACTTTGTAACTCATCTTCAATTTAAAAGCAAGCTGATTTGAATTTGAGAAAAATGTCCGTACCTCCATCATTTCCTGGTGACCCCTCAACTCTCGTCGCATAGCTTCTATATTGAATTCTTCAAGCACGTCCTGTGCATCATATAAAGCGTTTTTCATCTTACTAAGCCAAACTTGGATTTCGTGACTTTGGTAATATTGCTCTTCCGCAGCGTCTAGTACTGCTTGAACCGTGGAGACGATGTCCCTGAGCATCTCGAGGTCATGCTTGATGCCCCATAACTTTCCAATCTTTCCTAGTGCTTGAGGAACTAGATTAGCAATGATCTCTGTAGCAATGTCGATGATGATAGCTTCCGCCATTTTTTCTCTCTCTTTCTAGGTCTCTTTCTCTCTCTCTTTTTGTGGATCAGAAGATGTTAGCCCAGTCGTTCCAAAGCTAGATATATAAGAAGTCTACGTTGATGCTCACTGAAAATTGGCAAATCAAAATCTCGGCAAATCCAAGCTTTTTGACCGACTTGAGCAGCTGAAGGTAAGAGTTCTCATCATCCACGCAAAGTCTAAATCAATAATGCATCATCTGGGACCCATCAAGGTTGGGTCCGTCTAAGGACTTTTCGTGCTTTCAGGGTTTAATAGTCTAGCATGCTCGCAAGGGCAATGAAAACGCTGGTGTTGAAAGTGATGGAGATATTTATTTAGCAGATTGGCTTTATGTGACTGTTTCCAAGGCCCAAAAGCAAAGGAGAGTATGACTAAAGTTGTGAAAGCAAATTGCGTCTCCAAGGACAGACCTTTACATTTTTTTTCCCAAATGAAAAAATATATTTGTTTTAAATGATGGAGATCATACTATAATTTCAGGGGATGGATTTGTGGTATGACAAAATTGGTAACAATACTTACTTTATAAACTGAGGGATTGTTAGCTTGCTTTGATTCGGGCACGGTGAGATGTGATGAGCTGCTATTAATTAGTAATTGATATATATGTGTAGATATATTGATACATACGCAACATACATTAAGACAAACATTCTATCCCTTAAAATAAAATGTTCTAAATGAGTAACATAATAGATTTATTAACATTCCATTGTCAAAACTACATATCTCAATTGAAAACACTCCTTTATATCGTCGCTTGACATTATTGCTATTATTTAACTAAAACATTACGGTATGATTAAGAAAGTTAGCTCTCCTTGCCAGTCTCTCAAAATTATTTGCTTCCTGTGAATGAATGTTGTGTAGGCACGCCTATGCACATGTATGTGCACACTATGTGGGAAAGACTTGTAGTCATTATCATTCATAAAGGATGTGGTAGGAGAAGTAACTGTTCATAATCTTGTGCAAGACTGCAATTTGTAACTCTTCTAGAAAGAGGCAATTCCCCTTCGCTTTCTAATGTATGCTTCACAACAATCACTTCGACTATAGTGCTGTTGCTATTCATCCACCTCCAGAGTCTCTCTGATACATTTCCCTTTTTTCATCACAGAAGCAATAGAGTTACAGAAAGGTTAAGCAAAAAGTTATGAGTAATCGGTTAGCAAGCAGGTGGTGAAGGCGAATTGCCCGTTCCCATAAAACCAACCGGTTGCTGACATTGCAGCCCAAAACAAACCTCGTCTCTCCAAAGAACACACCGATAGATGTATATTTTGCACTGTTCTTTGAAGCACCTTTTGGCTGCAGATGAGATGTTGGTTCGATTCTTAGGTGCGTTTGGTAATGTTTTCGTTTAAAAATTATTTCGGGGAAAGAAATGAAAAAGTGTTTCGTTTAGGGAACAATTTTTGAACAAAAAAACGTGTTTGGTAAACTGTTCCTAAATATAAAAAGAATAGAAACACGTTTCGTAAATTGGTATAATTTTTTATTTCTTTTAGTTTTTAAATATTTTTATTTTATTTTTCTTATTTTCTTCTTTATTTTTCCTTTATTTTTTATTTTTTATTTTTTATTTTTCCTTTTTCTTTTTTCTTCTTTTGGCCGGTCGGCCTCGGCCATGGTCGGCGACGCCGACGAGGGCCGACGGCCTCACCCAGCCACGGTGAGGCTCGCCGGCCCCCGGTGAGGCTAGGCATCGCCGGGCCACCGCCAGGCGACGCCGACCTGGTGGTGGCTCGGTGAGGCTGAGCCTCGCCGGATCTGGGCGAGATCGAGCTCGCCCAGCCAGGCGTGAGGTTGGCCTCGCCGCGTCGAGTTGGGCAAGCTCGATCTCGCCCAGATCTGGCGAGGCTGAGCTCGCCCAGCAGCCAGCGAGGCTCGGCCTCGCCGGGCCAACGCCAGGTCGGCGTCACCTGGCGGTGGTCCGGCGACATCGAGCCTCGCCGGCCGCTGGGCGAGCTCGGCCTCGCCGGATCTAGGCAAGCTCAAGCTCGCCCAGCCAAGGCGAGGCCAAGCCTCGCCGGGGGCCGGTGAGCCTCGCCGTGGCTAGGCGAGGCCGTAGGCCGGTCGCTGGCCAAAGAAAAAAGAAAGAAAAAAAAAAGTGTTTCTAGATTTTGTTCTAGAAACAAGAAACAACTTTTTTTTGTTTCTTGTTTCTGTTCCAAATGTGTTTCTGAGAACAAAAAAATAGTTTTGGAACAAAAACGCAAACAAACGTGTTTCTATTTCTTTTTTGTTCAAGAACAAAAAAACAGAAATTTTTATTCCTAGAAACAGAAACAAGGTGCAAACAAACGCGCCTTAGTGACACAATTTTCATATTATATAATTTTAGAACCTACTTTTCTATATGGTTTTTTTTTTTATAATTTTATGTATAAATTAACTATTCCAATTAATAAAAAGACCAAAAAGATGAAACAATACAAAGACAAATAGGATTAATACGGGACCCACACGGCTATTCACTCAGGCCTAGTATTACGGTCCATGTGTATGAAGCCGTACTCCCATCCACAGCATGGGTTGACAGAAGATGAAACTTAATAATTGTCACGCGACTTATATTTAGAGATGTGAATCATAAATTTATTATCTTAAATTTTAAAAACAAACTTAAGTTGATCATATATGAGCTAGTTAACAACTTAATGAATTTTAAATAAATTTTAAATGGATCATAAATCAATTATCTAATAAATCTAAGTGAATCACAAATATGTATTTTTCTTTTTTTCCTTTTTAAAAAAAAAAAAAAAAACCGACAAGGGTCGGCAGCCTTGTTGGCCACTTGGGCAAGGGGACCCTCACTAGTTATCATAGAAAAAAAAAAAGAAAAAAATTATAAAAAACCAGAAAATTAGAAATTTAAAAAATATAAATTTTGAGAATTTTTTTAAAATTATAAAAATTGTCCACAGTGTTTTAACAATACAATTTTTCTTAAAAATTCATTACAAACAAGTTGTTTTATATTGGATAAAATATAAAAGTGTTTTAATAATATAGGTCTAGTATTAGTTGGGCTAGGTCCAACTATTAAATAGAACATAAACGAATTAATAGGTTAATTTGAATCAAATTATTTATAGATTATTTATGACCAGATTCAATTAACCCGTTTGATAGGTCTGACTAACATGACCAAAAAGTAACTTAACTCGACCTTGCTTACCTATTATCCATCACTTTGTTCATTTTTTTTCGATTGCGTGCCATGTCTGTCTTCTCCCTCACTCCTGTGTGTTTTCCAGAGAGACGGGACACTTTTAGAAGCCAAATATTTATATGTCAATCATTACTCATCAATGGCCAACTACCTCATTTCGTTTCTCATTATATATAATAGAGTTAGCTGAGTTTTCTTAGGATCTATTTGTTTATGTTTTTCAAAATGCACAATTAAATATTTTGAAAAAACTATGCATAAGTTACGTATCAATAATTAATGGTCATGAAAATTTCACATGTTCTAAGCAAAAAAAGGAATTTATAAAAATTTGTTCAAGACAAGGTTAGATTAATATATATAGATATTTTGTTGAGGCTTGTGATAACGCAAAGCTTGAAATTCACTATAGGGTGGTATTATCATTGTCCTCCGATATAATGAGTCCACTTTTTCTCTTTTCCTTTTTTAACGTGCCATCTCCTCTTTTCCAAAGGCAATCATAAAAGGGTAAAGGCAACGTGCTTCACGAAGCAAAGCAAAACTAAAAAGCAGAGACTAGAAGTATCTTTCAGCTTTGGGTCACGATCGCACGTTGGGGTCGAGAGATTCCGTTGGTACATGGTGAAGCTGGATAGGACACTGTGTACAAAGGACAGATGGGACGGGATGGTGGGGTTGGGTCTTCATGCTGTCGCTAAGGCCTAATCTAGGGTCTATGTCAAATGAAGTTGTACCATAATCTAGAGCATGAGGTTGGCCGAAGGAATGACAAAAAAGTAAGTTAACTCTATCATGGGTAATTATTAACCATCACTTTGCTCTTTCATTTTATTTTATTTTCACCTTTTTGTGCCACGTTTGTCTTTCTCCCTTCCTGCTCTGCGTTTTTGGAGAGAGAGAGATCATGCTCTTTCGACGCTATAGAAATTAATGGCATGTATGATGATACTCCTACTTCTCTGTCGTTCTAGTTCTACTTTTTTCTCCCTAGAATAAAAAAAATTGAAATATATTTATATACCTCAATTAATTTTTCTACATTTAAAAATAAATAAATTATCAAGATAAATTTAGAATAAAAACAATATGTAAAAAAATCTATTTTTTATTCCCAAAAAAAAAAAGAAAAATAATATCATTTTAGAGGAATAAGCTCGGCGTAATCTAATTCTCATCTTTGCAAAATCAACACAAGGTTTAGGTGAGACCTAGTTCTCGTTGGAACTAATCCAAGAACACTTTCAATTTTTGGAACCGGTTGTAATTGATTTGGGAATAGGTTCAAAGTGAATACCTACCCAAGAACCGAACTGGACCATCTTATTTTAGAACCGATTTTACAAGGTAAAATGCTAAAACCCTAATTTGTTCCTCATAAATGTTAACCGCAGCACTCTTTCGTCATTTGTCTTTCCTAAAACTCCATTTTTATGGATTAATGAGAAATGTAGTTTTATAATTTATGTTTTATATTACGTATTTGAATTTTTTATTGTTTATAATATACGTAACTACATATTCATATTATGGATTTTTTGGTGGATTTTGTTGTTTATTTTTTACTTTGAAACGTTTTATTATTCATAGCCTCGTGTAATTTTACTGTAAAAATGAACTAAAAAGGAAAAAAATAAAACAAATTCTCGGGTAGACTTGGAACTAGACCGAAGAAAGAAGGTATGTTCCAAAACTAGTTCCAGGCAAATAGGGTAGGTTTTAAAGTTCAAAAATTGGGAATCAGTTATGATAAAGTAGGTTTTAGGTTTTAACTCTGGAACCGATCACCCCTAATGAATGGTGAGGAAAGTAGTGAGTTTGGTAGGGTCGATTTTGTGAAAGAAACAGCATAAAGGGGGCCTAACAACTCTCAAAACCAGCAAGTTTGACCAAATACAGATACCGACGCAACTAGCGGGATGTTACTGCAACCACCAATGTAATAGATTATAGACTCAATAGCACTTCCTCAGTCTATAATGGCTTTTATACCATAACGAGAATAAAGTGAAAGAAAGAAATTGGGGAATAACCATATATTTTTATGTGTTGATAAATAGTACATGATGCTTTATTAGATAACTATTTAATGTAATAAGATAAATACAATACCAAATATCATTAATCAAGGATATGCACTATTGAAGGAAATATATATATATTTATAATTCTCATAAATATACATAATCAAGTAAATATCATAATATTACTAATAATTAGAATGGAGATTTTACATACTATATACTAGAAATTAAATGTTAATTTATTAATTGTCCCACATTGATAGCCAATCACCTCATTTTAAAGATAAAACTTAATATTGGCACCATACCTTAATTATCGTACAAAAAGTCTCTTCAAGATAATACAAGCGTACAATAATAATAGAAAAATTGAAACAATCTAAATGACGAACACTAATTGCAAAACCTCCCCTAAGTCAATGCTCAAAACTATTTCATCACATGCTTTCCTAGGAAAACATTGCACTTCACATGCATGCCCATATTGTTTAGTAGTAATATCAAATATTCAAATTAGAGGGATTTGATCATAGAAGATAAAAAAATTGTTATAGCTCTCTGGGCAACTTCAACATCTAACTTATCGTGGTGAAAAAACTTATGTTCATGAATCTCCGCTTTTGGCCTAAAACAAAAAGATGAAAAAGATTATGGAATACCATATCTAGTATGAAATCTTTTGTGTGCAGCCAAAAAAAAAAAAATTAAATTTTCTCACTGAAGTACCAATGTGTGGTGGGCACATAAAACCAATCTGATGAGGATGTTTTATAACTTTAAGAATTTTAATAAAAGGAATGGTAAAATAGCTCTTAAGGTTGGCTAAACTTCTCTCTACGAATACTTTAAAAACTAGTATCGTATTCTTGTGTGGATACTTTAATATCTATCTAGACTACCCAAAGTACCCTTTAACATCTATTTAGATTATCTAGTATATCTACAAAGACAGATAGGACGAGTACGGAGTGGGCCCACGTGTACGAAGTCTACTGGTACGTGATCAACGTAGCTAGAAAGCAACTTAACTCTCCACCATGGTCACCTATTAACATCGCTTTGTAATTCTCTTTTTTAAAGTTTCCTTTTGGGTTTTGCGCCACTTCAGTCTCCTTCTTCCTCCTTTGTACTTTAAAGATAGAGACACCATACACTCTTGGAACTCTAGATATTAAAAGCCAAATATTAATACGTTTATTATCACTCATTAATGGCCTACCAGGTCATTTATCATATAAAACTTTATATAAGGACCCACCTCATTTATTGTAAAAGAACTCCATAAAGATAATATAAGCGCACAATAATAGTAGATAATAAATAATATTTGAATGATAAATACCAATTGCTAAACCTATGTCTATATGTATATATTGAAAAAATTTGTAAAGTAATATGTCTAATTAATGTTAAGAAAAGTGGGAATGTGTGGAAAGTGACTTCGGTGTAAATATCGTTTGATGAACCTTACATCTGCAAAGGACTTTCATTAATTTAAAAAAATTAAAATCAAGTTCAATGAAACTTCGTTACTGATCAACGACCGACCACCCACTGGCGAATGTCGGTCTAGCTGCCGGCAAGGCTACCTAAGGTCAGGTGAACCTAGATTTGGCCACCGACTAAGCTGCCTAAGGTCATGCGACCTAAAATGGTGCCGCTTAGGCCTCACCCGCAGCCAAATCTAGCCTTGTGCTATCTAGGCAAGCGTCGCTTGAGGTCATGTGACCCAAGCGACACCACCTAGGTTGCAGCATTGTTTGAGGTCACGCGAACCTAGATTTGGTTGTCAGGGATGCCTAGGAGGCATTGCCATAGGTCGTGCGACCTTAGGCAACCTCGCCAGTGGCTAGATCTACATTTACCTGACCTCAAGCAACCTTACCGACGATTGGCCAACCTTTGGCAGGTATGGGAGGATGAATGCTTGGGGATATAAAATAAGGTCAATGGATGAATAGTAGAAGGTAGACTTGCATTTCTAATATGCTGAAAGTTCAAAGTAGGTCCGGACCTATTTTGAACTTTTAGCATTTTCAATACTGACATTAATCAAAGGACTCCAAAAAATACTTGTCAAATGCCTAATATTTTTTTCTAAAGGGTTTTGGGGGCTCAAAACCTCTTAGGAACGCTAAACCAAAAGGCCCGTGTTGAAAGTAGCATTTCTCATTTGTCACGCATGATAAAAGACGAAGCTTAACTCAATAATGCATTTGGGACCCATTGACATTGATATTTCTTATGCAGATTGGTGTTATCTGATAGTTACCGACGCTCGAAAGCAAAGGAGAATAGGACTAAGTTGTGAAAGCAAATTGCGTCTCCAAGGACAAATAGCTTCATTTTTCTCCCTAGGCTTCATCGTGCATGTTTTTTTTTTTTTAAATGAAGGAGGTCACTGTCTAATTTCTCAAGATGGATTTTGAGGTGTGATAAAGTTGGTAACAAAAAAACCTAGGGTGTATTAGGGCCTGTTTGGCAACTTGCCCAACAATGCCAGATTCTGATTTTTTGTTCCCAGAATTAGTTTAGGATGAGAATCGCGTTTGGTAAATTTTTTGTTCCGGGAACAAATTTGTTCCGGAACAATTTTGGACAAGACTTGAGAATAAAAAAAAAAATTGATTCTACGTCCAAGAATCGTAAAAAGAATCGAACGGTAAAACATTGTTCTTCTCTTTTAACATCTCAGTTGCCATTCGCCATTGCCTGCCGCCGTCCGCCGCTTGCCTGCCGCCGCCCCCCGCCGCCGCCGGTCCGCCGCCGGTCGCCGGAGGCTCGCCAGGCCAAGGCGAGGTCCGGTGAGCTCGCCGAAGGCAAGCTCAGCCACCGGCGAGGGCCGCCGGTGGTGTCGGCCTCGCCTAGCACTGGCGAGGCCGACCTGGCCACCGAAGGGGGCTGGGCAAGCCTCACCAGTGGCCAAGCGAGCCTCCCCGGCCGCTGGGCGAGGCTCGGCCTCGCCAAATTGGGCGAGGTCGAGCCTTGCCGATGGCTGGGCGAGCCTCGCCCAGCTGCCGGTGAGGCTCGCCCAGCCCCACTGGTGGCCAAGCTAGCCTCGCCAAGGCTGGGCGAGGCCAGCCTGGCCACCGGCAAGGCTCGGCCTCTCCAGATCTAGTGAGGCCGAGCCTCGACGGGGCTGGGCGAGCCTCGCCCAGCTGCCAGCGAGGCTCGACCGACGAAGGCCGACCTTGCCGAGGGCCGACAGCGCTCCGGTGAGCGTCGCCGGCCCTCGTCTGGCCGGTCGCCGGTCCGGTGATCGGCCAAATGAAGAAGAAGAAGAATAGGAAAAAGGGGGAAAAAAAAAAAAAAAAGAAAAAAAAAAAGAAAAAAAAGGAAAAAAGTAAAGATAAAAGTAAAAAAGTAAAGAAATTATTTAAAATTTATTTAAAAATAAAAAGAAATTATTTAAAATTTATTTAAAAATCAAAAGAAATTAATTTGGAACGTAATCAATTAATACGGTACCAAACGCAATTCTATTCCAAAATCAAAAATTTTGAACAGTTACCAAACGCGCTTTTTTACTCAGAATCAGTTCCCGGGAGCAGAATAAAAAATAATCATTTCTAGTCAGAATCAGCTCCCGGGAACATAATCGTTACCAAACGCGCCCTTAGTTTTCTTTCGTTTGGTTACTGTAAAATGTGAGATGGGATTAACTAGTAACTTATGTATGTATGGATATATTAATATATATGCAATACATGTTAGGAAATAAATTATGTCCATTAAAATAGAAAGTTATTTATGCATAGATAACAATAGATCTGTTAACATTCCATTGCCAACATTAAACCTCTCAATTTAAAACTCTTCTTCATATCTTCACTTGACATTATTGATATTATTTTATGAAACCTTCGTTTGATCAAGGAAGTTCTCTCTCCTTGCTAATCTCTCAAATTATTTGCTTCTTATACATAAAATGCTTCTACATTGTTTCTTTCTTCCTTTATTCTTTTCATATTCTCTAAAGAAGTAAATAAAACTACTTTAAAGGTCTCTCTCCAATGCATTACCAACACTTTCACATTTATGTAACATAAAATTTCAATATTTTGGCATTTTATGCACTTCACTCCTTTTTCGGAAATATCAAAAGAGTTCCCATATAGGCCAAATCGACCGGCATACCCTAGTTTTTTCTGACATATATAATTTGTACAAAATCCCTTACTATTTCTGCTACCTATTGCAATCATATCAATTATTTTCGAATATCTTTTAGTTCAATTTTATAGCTCTTTTAACAAGTACTATAAGACAAGTCATTTGTCTTTGTCTTTAGAGTCGAATTCTTATTCCAATCCTCCACAAATTATATTTCTAATTTAGCTCTATTCAATATACACAATCATATCTTTGCCAAATTTCCTTATAGATGTTTTTTGATAGTACTTGCAAGATAGTAGAAATTCCTACTCGGGCCCTCTTAACTAGTTAGTGAGGGAAAATTGTCCAAAAAGTCCTAAACCTATAGTATTTTTGCCAATTCAGTCATAAACCTTTTAATTTTGTCAATTGAGTTATAAACATTTTCACTTCTTACTGATTCAATCCATCTGGCCAATTTTGGTCGGAAAATGCTAACATGGACGCTAGTAATGCACATAGGATTGCCAACGCTAATGTGAACAATTTTTAATAATATTTTAATTTTTTCTATTTTTTTCCTTTTTGGCTTTTTCCTTGGCCTTTTTTGGTGGCCGGCCACCAACAACAAGCGATGGCCAGCCACTGGCCATAGATGGCTAGCTGGCCTAGCCCGCCACAGGCGAGGCCAGGTCGGGCGAGGGAAGCCCTCGCCCAGGCGTGGCTTGGCAAGGGTCACCTAGGCGAGGCTGACCCTCCCCTAGGCCAGGGCGGCCTCGTTAAGCGTCAGTCGAGCGACGGTGACGCCAGGCAAGGCCGCCCTAGCTGGGAACGAGGGCCGGTCTTGCCAGATCTGACAAGGGGAGCCCTCACTGGGGCTCGCCCTCGCCCGGGCGAGCATCTGCCTCGCCCCTGGCCGGGCAGGCGATGGTCGGCCATCGGCCACAGGCCGATGCCCGTCAACCAGGGGCGAGGGCCGACCTTGCCAAATCTGGTCTAGGCGAGGCCGATGGTCGCCTGGGCAAGCGCGAGCCCCGGCAAGGGCTCCTCTTACCAGATCTGGCAAGTCCGGCCCTCGCCAGGATTAGGGCGGCCTTGCCCGGCCGATGCCCGGTGAGGCCACCCTGGCCTGGGGGAGGGTCGAACTCGCCTAGGCAACCCTTACCCGGCCACGCCTGGGCAAGGGCTTCCCTCGCCGATGCTCTTCCTTGCCCAGCTGGGCCTTGCCTGTGGCGGGCGAGGCCAGCTGGCCGGCTATGGCCGGTGGCCAACCATCGAAAAAAAGGCCAAGAAAAAAGGGAAAAAAATAGAAAAAATTCAATTTAAAAAAAAACCAAAAAAGCTAAAAAATTATTAAAAAATTATTAAAAATTGTCCAAATTAGCATTAGCTCACCGCCGGCGTCCACGTCCACATTTGCTAGCCAAAATTAACTAGATTGACTAAATCAGCAAGAAGTGAAAATATTTAGGACTCAATTGGTAAAGTTAAAATGTTTAGGACTGAATTGACAAAAGTGCAATAAATTTAGGACTTTTTGGACAATTTTCACAGTCAGTGATGCCACCCAAGCAAGACCTCGTCACTACTAATGATGCATTTCGAAGGTCTAATAGCAAACAATGATATCGATTCTTGGGGCATGGCTAGAGTACTCAAAGCATATTTTAACATTCTCGAAAATTTGAGTCCTAAAAAATCCACGTCGTTTTCTTGCGAAAATACTCTAAAACCTGCCTAACCTACGCGAGATACCCTTTAACATACTTTCGGAGCATCTTTTGTATTGTAGACACGTTGGCCTGTGTGCATGCACTCGAGCTATGTGTGAAAGACTAGTAGCCATTATCATTCATAGAGGATGTGATAGGAGGAGTAACTCTTCATAACTTTGTTCAACAACATAATTTGTAACTCTTCCAAAAAGAACGTAATTCTAGTCGTCCCTTTCCTATGATTTGTTCCCGACAATAATCGATCAATGTGGTGATGTTGCTATTCATCTGCCTCCGTGTCTCTCTAATCCATTTCTTTTTTCTTTCATTATAGAAACAAAAGAGTTACATGAAGGTTGTTCGCCAAATTCCCACTAAAGCCAATCGGTTGTAGAAATTGTACCCCAAAACAAACCTTGTCTCTGAAAATATATGAATCTCCTTTATCAAGATAAACCGGTACATGTATATCTTTGCGTTCTTTGAAGCCTGGCTTTTTAATCTGCAGGTGTTCCTGACTTCTTAGTCATACGATTTTCATAATATATGTTTTGTCGCGTGCTTTCGTGTATGATCTTTTTAAAATTTAAAGTCTGCTTTTGTTGAACACGTGCTCTTACTTTCCACGTGTCATTATATCATAAAGCGTCAAACTAAAAGGAAGAACGATCGTACCGCCATCTGCACCATGAAGGTGATAAGAGATGAAGCATAATAATTGCCAAGTGATCGATAAGGTCTAAAATAACTTAACTCGATCATGGTTAACCATTAACCATCGCTTTGGGTTCTAACTGATATTGCTAGTACGAGTACCTAGAGGGGGGTGAATAGGTATACAAAGATTTTTCTTGATAATTTATGTATACTTGTGCAATACTTTAGACAGTTGAAGGATTTGCGAAGAGTAATAATCAACATAAGACTAAGTAAGGAAAGAGAGAATTAAACACGCGGTTTATAGTGGTTCGGCTTGATTCAAGCCTACGTCCACTCTTCTGCACTGACAGCCAATTTGACTGGATTCCACTATGAACAAAGAGATGTTACAGTGTTGATCTTCCTTGATTTCTCGGTGTAGATGATCAACCACACTCGCTCAAGGTATCATCAAGTATAGACACTCTCTGTGTATACAATTTCGCTCAGACTGTATTGACTAATAATCAAGGTGCTTCAGACTCTGGAATTTTTCTATCAATCACTTTTTTAAACAACTAGAACGTCTTCCTTTTTATACTCCTTTATGCCATCATACCGTTGGCACTTACCAAAGGAATTCCTCCAATCTACCCGTTTGGACGGAATCAATCAAGAAGATCATTCGAGCTATAAAAGGAACCGACGATAGCCCATCAATCGTTCGCCCATACAATCGGGATCTTGGTTTCCAAGAATAGAACATTCCAAGAATACTTCGTCGACCATCGGATCTTCAATTGATCTAGATACGAACAAAAGAATCCGTTATATTTATCCAACCAAAAAGATCTTCTCCAGACGATAGGATTAAATCCTCAACCATATACTTCGGCTCTGAATTTCCTTCGTCACTGGATCAGAAAGACTGTCAATGAGAATAGTCTTGAGTCTTGAGTCTTAAGTCTCGAATCTTGAGTCTTGAATCTTGAGTCTGGTAGTCAGAAAGTCTTCAGACTTTAAACTAGACGATCTGCAGATACCCAGACTAGACTGAAGGAAACATTTTGTCTGCTTCAAAATATTCTGGATCGATTTCTCCAACAATCTCCCCCTTTTTGATGGTGACAAAAATTTCCTGTAGATTTGAACCACTTTGACTTGCAAAAACATTTCTCAAGCAATATGGCTATCTCATAAAATTTAACAAAACAACCCGGACTCGCATCAACAGAAAATTGGTTAGTCTTTCATGAGTAATACCATATAACAATACTTGAAGTAAATGCAAACAGTTAAGCATCTAAATCCACACCAATTCAGTCAAGATCAAGTTTACACCCAAGTTTACTCAAGTCATAAACAAACATATTCAACAAAAAATAAAGAAAGTTGGTTGGTTGGTTGATTGGTTGGTTCAAATTGCTTCTCCCCCTTTTTGTCATCATTAAAAAAAGTGAGAAAGGAGTCATGTTTGCTTGGGAATGCGCACGATCTGGAAATCTCCCATGGACTGAACTACTCCTTCTAGCCTCTTCAAGTCCTCCCTTAGTTGTGTTACCTCCTCTCCTTTGGCATTGGCTTGAAGTTGTAGAGCGAGGTCTTTCATTTTATCTTCCAGGGTAACTGAAGATGCTTGTCCAGCAGTCTTCAAGGCTTGAATTTCACAGTTTAGAGCATAGATTTGGCCACGCATTTCCAGAAGAATATCCATAATATGACGAAAATCTGTAGAATTATCTGTCTGTGTGCTAGCATTTGCTTTCTCAGATGGAGTGAATGCAGACGATGGCGCTTCTGTAAAGTCTTACGTGATTTGATTTCGACGTATCGTGACCTTCTTCAGCAATTGAGAAGCCTGAAATTTTTCGGGGGCTGCTGGAGATTGTCTTAGATTTTCACTATTGGCGCATGAGGTGAGGACCTTTCTTGCTCGCCAACTCCCCGTCTCTAGGACATCAAGAGGGGAAGAGTGATGATCATGCTTTTCGTATCCTTCTCTCCGATTCAGCGGCAAACTTTTCTTGCTCTTCTTCTCCTTCTTCTTAAGCTTCTTTCTCCTTCTCTCTCTCGCTCTTCTTCTTCTTTGTTCTTGTCTTTTCTTCTTCTTCTCTCTCGTTTCTTCTCTTTGTTATGTTGATTGGGGAACGTAACGTCTTGTCCTTATCAAGGCAGTGATTGTGAGATCTTCCTCCTCATCTTCATCCTCCAAGATGAGAGTTCTCTTCTTTTTGGATGGGGCACCAATGGCTTCCTTTCCCTTTCTTTTTGAAGCAGACGGAACTGGAGTCTTCACTCTAAATTTCTCCATTGCCTTAGAAAGTTCTTTCAGATGCATCTTTGTCAACATCTTTAAACCTACCACCATCTTATTGCACGGTCGAACACAGAGAGTGTGTAGAGGTTCAATATTCATGTGTCTGAAGATCTTGGTCACTGCACTGGATAAGGCAATTGTCCCTTGTCTTTCGACATTGCTCTGTACATGTGAAAGAGAATAGTGTGAGGGAGAGAGAACTTCTTCCCGGAGTTGATTGCATACATCAATTTTGCTTCAGAATTAAACACATCAGTCTTTGATGTAGACTTCGGTCTAATGCAATTGATAACAATTTTGTGCAACACAATGTTGATGGCACGCATCCTTGAATAGATGATTTTTCCCTCAATATTTCTATCTTCGACAAGGTCCATTGTGGCACGAGCAACTGAGACTTTGACTGGTTGATAACGTCCTCGTTCAACTCCAATTATGTCCGCCAACATGTCCACATCCAACACATAATCCCGATCTCGAACACCGAAAGATATTCTATTCGCATCGATAAAGCTAAGATTTGAATAGAAATATGCGATCGATTGTGCATATCCGTCCGTGGTGTCGTGCAAAAACGTTCCAAGTTGAAGCGTACTAAACTTCTCTCTCAAGTTCACATTCACAAGATCCAAGAAATCGAAATCGACACTCCTAGGGTTTATCACCCCTCGTTTCACAAGTTTGAAGAACAAATTTTCCTGTTCCTTCGATTTAAATAACTCCATCCTCTTTCCCTTTACCTTCGCAGCAACACCCATTCTCGGTTGAAAATCAGTGAACATTTTATCATCGTCATTCCCATTAGTCAAATTTGGTCCCGACATACGAGGATCACTGGGAATATTCACAAGTGCTTCCTCTGCTTTACCTTTGGGAGCAATTCCCAAATCTTCCATTTTCTTCAGAAAGATATACTCATTCCCATAGTTCTTTTCTTTAAGAAAATCATCCACATATTTCATCGGAGTCGCAATACTTTTCAACGCATAGTAAAGTTTGTAAGTAAACGAGGGTTTTTGGACTCTTACTAGGTCTGCGTCCTCGATTATCTCTTCCTCCGGATGTTGACCCGCACCTTGTGGGGTAGAAGGCGTTGAATGATGTGGTGGAGAATGAGTCGGGTTCTGATGCTGACTCGAAAGTTCTTCCTCTTCTGTGAGATCGAAGTGGGTAGGTCCCTCCTTCATCCTCTATGGTCCCCTTGTCGCGATTCTTGAAGACTTCCTCGAAGAAGACATTCTTCTTGTCGCTGAGAGATTCCTTTGTTTGCTTTCCCAAGAAAAGATGACAACTTTCTCGAGGATGAATTTGAAGTAGAAACCAGATTGAGAGGAGAATGCTTTTAGGGTTTTGAAGATTGAAAGAGAAAACTGTGTATATATAACTCAGTTTTGAAAAGGGGAAGTTCAATCGGTACAAGGAAAGTGTACGAATACCTCTTTTCGAAATCAATAACTGCCAAAATTAATCCTTTTGAAAAGACAAGTTTTTTCGATTTTCACAGAGACTACAAACGAAAGATCATACCTTTTCGAGTTTAGATAAAGTAACAACTTACAGTCTATAGTCATCAACGTCTGAGTCGTAGAGATTTGAGTCTGAGATATTTGAGTCTGACGGTTATCAACTTTCTGAGTCTGAAGGTTGGAGAGTCTCTAGACTTTAACTTCTTCAAGCTTCAAAATGTTGAGTCTGGAGCGGATAAAATCAAATTGATTTTTCTCCAAAGGCTTTGTGAATATATCCGCTAGTTGACTTTTTGAATCAACAAATTGAATCGAGATTTCTCCACTTTGAATATGATCTCTAATAAAGTGATGTCGAATTTCTATATGCTTTGCTCTTGAATGAAGAATTGGATTTTTGGTGAGATTGATTGTGCTGGTGTTGTCACATTTGATTTCTGTGCATGAGTCTTCAATCCCAAAGTCTTGTAGCTGTTGTTTTATCCATAGAATTTGTGAACAGCAGCTTCCAAGGGCAACATACTCGCTTGTTGTTGAGAGAGCTACGGTGCTTTGTTTTCTTGAAAACCAAGACACTCGTCCCGCTTCAAGCAGCGGCAAGTTCTGAAGTACTCTTTCTATCTACTCTGCAGCCGGCCAGATCTGCGTATGAATATCCTAGAAGATTAAAGTCTCCCTTCTTAGGATACCAAAGACCAATGCTTGAAGATGAAGCAACGTATTTAATAATACATTTTGCAGCACTAAGATGGGATTCTCTAGGATCTGATTGAAACCTAGCACAGATGTAAACACTTAATAAAATGTCAGGTCTAGAAGCAGTAAGATAAAGAAGTGAACCGATGATGCTCCTGTACAGCTTTTGATCAACTTTCTTCCCTTCCTCATCTTTGTCTATCTTCAAAGAACTTGACATTGGTATATCGGTCTTCTTGCAATTTTCCAATCCAAATCTTTTGACAAGATCATTAACATATTTTTCTTGGAAAATAAAAGTTCCTTCCTTCAATTGCTTTATTTGAAGGCCAAGAAAGAATGTTAATTCTCCCATCATACTCATTTCAAACTCATCCTGTATAGACTTAGAAAATTTCTTGTATAGACTTTCATTAGAGGATCTAAAAATAATGTCATCAACATATATTTGAACGAGTAAAAAGCTTTTGTTTTCCTTTTTGATGAATAGAGTAGTATCTACTTTACCTTTAACAAAGCCGTTCTGTAATAAGAACTTACTTAGTCTGTCGTACCAAGCTCGAGGTGCTTGCTTTAGACCATACAGGGCCTTTTTTAGTCTGAAGACTGAGTCTGGCTTCTTTGGGTCTTCAAATCCAGGCGGTTATTCCACATAAACTTCGTCTTGGATAAATCCATTTAGGAAAGCACTTTTGACGTCCATTTGGAATAACCTGAAATTTTTGTAACAAGCAAACGCAAGTAATAGACGAATAGCTTCTAACCTTGCTACAGGAGCGTAAGTCTCATCATAGTCTATTCCTTCTTCTTGCGTGTATCCCTTGGCCACGAGTCTTGCTTTATTCCGTACGACTTTTCCTTTTTCGTTCATCTTGTTTCTGAACACCCATTTGGCTCTAATAACAATTTTACCTTTTGGTTTAGATATCAATTCCCAGACATCGTTAATGTTGAACTGTCTGAGCTCTTCTTGCATAGCTTCGATCCAGCTTTCATCGATAAAGCTTCTTCTATGCTTTTTGGTTCAATTTCGAGATGAGAGCCACAAAGACTAGACTCTTCACGTCTTTTGGATCTGGTGCGAATTCCTTCATTAATTTCGCCTATAATGAGATCTTTAGGATGACTGGACTTGTGCTTCCGATTCCATCGGGTTGATTTGTCTCGGATGATGA
Source organism: Eucalyptus polyanthemos subsp. polyanthemos (assembly GCA_017140185.1). NCBI lineage: Eukaryota > Viridiplantae > Streptophyta > Magnoliopsida > Myrtales > Myrtaceae > Eucalyptus > Eucalyptus polyanthemos. Next base: position 23,585,801 of record CM029462.1, read on the forward strand.
TCTCTTTCTTTATTTGAATCTTCATGAACATCTTGATGCTTGGTCTTCCAGTCCGAGATACTTTTTGAGTTGTAAGCTTAGGAAGGTCGGAGCGTGTTCAGACTCTTCATATTGAGTCCGATCGGATTCATCTTGCTTAGAGTCTTGAAATTTGACATTCATTGACTCCTCCACCGTCCGGCTCTTCTTGTTATAGACTCGTAGGCTTTGCTTGATGTAGAATATCCAAGGAAGATGCCTTCATCGATCTTTCTTCAAACTTACCAACTCGATCTTTTGCATTTTTCAATATAAAGCATTTGCAACCGAACACATGAAAGTATGAAACAATAGGTTTTTTACCTTTGAATAATTCATAAGGGGTTTTCTCAAGAATAGGTCTTAGGAAGACTCTATTGATGATATAGCAAGCTGTTGAAACAGCTTCAACCCAAAATCGTGAAGAAATTTTACTTTCAATTAAAAGAGTTCTAGCCATTTCTTAAAGAGATCTATTCTTTCTTTCCACAACTCCATTTTGCTTAGGAGTGTATGGAGAGGAGAACACATGCTTAAATCCAGATTCATCGCACAATTTTGTGAAATCTTGATTTTCAAATTCTCCTCCATGATCTGTTCTTATACTTGAGATAACACATCCTTTTTCATTTTGAACCTTTTTAGCAAATTTTTCATAATACGAAAAGGTTTCTGACTTACTTGCAAGGAAATATACCCAAATAAAACGGGAGTAATCATCCACAATTACTAGGCAGTATTTCTTACCTCCAATACTCTGGGTTCTGGTTGGTCCGAAGAGATCCATATGCAGCAACTGTAGTAAATGATTAGTAGAGACATGATTTATTGGCTTAAATGAGTTTCTTACCTGTTTTCCCATAATACAAGGTGTGCATGGATTGGACTTTTGATATGGTAATTTGGGTAGACCTCGAACAAGCTGCTTTGATGAGATTTTGACTAATTGCTTCATATTGACATGGCCAAGCTTTCTGTGCCATAAGCTTGCTTCATCTTGGATTGAAATTAGGTATTGAGATTCATTCAATTTCATGTCTAAGAGGTAGATGTTTCCATGTCTTCGACCCATGAAAGACTGAGTAGAGTCTTTACTAATTCCATAGCAAATTCCTTCTTGAAAGGAGATCTTGAAACCAAGTATCACACGGTTGGCTAATCTTTGAGGAGGTTATAGTTGAGTCCTTCCACTAGAGAAACATTGCTTATTGTGAGATTTCCAATTTTCACAGTTCCAAATCCCACAATGCATCCTTTGCCGTTTCCACCAAATGAAACATTTCCACCGTTTACTTGAACAAGCTTTACGAAGCACTTTGAGTCTCCTGTCATGTGTCTTGAACATCCGCTGTCAAGATACCATTTTATCTTTTTCTTGACGGAGACCTGTATTTAAAAGAGAGTCTCAAGTTTTCTTTGGTACCCAAATTTTCTTGGGTCCTTTGGTGTTAGTAGGATAAACATTATTAGGCCATACTTTCTTAACAGGCTTCCACATCATAGGACACTCTTTTTCAAAGTGATCCTTCTTCGTTACACTTTGAACACCTTAGAGCATTTCGACCAACGAGACTTTACAAAAATTTCTTGAAATGATTTTTGTAAGCCTCTCTCGACGGTCTTTTCTTTATTCTTTCTTTAACTTTAGGAAAATTAATCAAGGGAATTGTTTCCGCTGTCATGCCTAGACCAGACTTATTGAAGTAAGGTCTTTGAACCGAAAGAACTTTTTCAAGCTTTTCGGATCCTATCGAAAACTTCTTTGAAATATTTGATAAGTCCGTTTTTAAGAAAACATTTTCTTTCAAAAGATCATCTTCTTTTTCTTTAAGAGTAGAAATATTTAGGTCTAGACTTTTAACTCTTTCTTCTAAAATGACTTCCTTTTGTTTTAGAGCTGAGTTTTCCTTTTTAAGTTCGGAAATCCTTTTGAGAGAAGTCTTAAGATCAAAACACGGTTCATCAATATATTTGGAGACTTTGACAGGAATTTTAAAATCACTTACCTCAAATTCATGTCGAGTCGATCCAGAACTGAAGTCTCGAGTCGAATGTGCCATCAAACATATGTTGGCATATTCATTATCACTTTATTCACATTCTGTATCACCTCCAGGTGTTTCGGCTTTGAGAGCTTTTCGAAACTTCTCAGCTTTTCCTCTTTTCTTCTTCAGAAGAGGACAGTTGGGTCTGATGTGTCCCTTCTTCTTACATTCGAAGCAAACTACATCTTTGTTTGGTTCCTCATCATCAACAGACTTGGTCTGCTGTCTCTGGAAACTTTGTTTCTTTGAGTTGAACCTTCTGCCTTTTCTATTCAGTTTTTTGAATCTTCTTATCATGAGGGCGAGCTCCTCATCGTCCATATCATCTTCAGAATCTGCATCATCAGAGTCATCATTTGATTTTAATGCAATAGATTTCTTACCTCTTGGATCTTCTTCTTCATTAATTCGTTCCACTTCATATGATTGAAGAGTTCCAATCAGCTCGTCGACAGATAAATGCATAATTCTTTGCGTTTCTCTTATTGAAGTCTTTATATGATTCCACTCCTTGGAGAGTCCACGCAGTAGCTTGTTCACCTTCATGGGATCATAAATTTTTTGTCCTTGGTTCTCAAGACCATTGACAATGTCTGTAAAACGACTAAACATGTCAGTTATAGATTCTCCTGATTTCATTTTGAAGGCTTCATATTGACCGAGGAGAATGTTAATTCTAGTCTCCTTCACTCGATCTATCCCTTCATAGGTGATATGTAATCTATCCCATACTTCTTTTGCTGTAACACAAGAAGATATTCTGTTATATTCAGTTGGAGATAAGGCACAATATAAAGAATAAATTGCTTTTGCATCGAGTGCTTGTCTCTTGTTTATCTCTTCCCGAGTCATTCCGCGGCATCAACAGTTTTTTTCCTCTTTCGTAGATTGATGCAGTAGTAGGAGTAATTCCTCTTTCCACAACGTCCCATTCCGAGGATCCTTGGATCGTAGGAAAGCTTTCATCTTGTTCTTCCGGATGTTGTAATCCTTTCCGTCAAAGTAGGGTGGTCTGGTATTGCTTTGCCCTTCCATCAGCCCTGGTGCTAGCATACTAGCCATGGATCTTTTACTCTGAAGTAAAACACTTCAAACAAAGTAAGAACACGGGCTCTGATACCAATTGATATTGCTAGTACGAGTACCTAGAGGGGGGTGAATAGGTATACAAAGATTTTTCTTGATAATTTATGTATACTTGTGCAATACTTTAGACAGTTGAAGGATTTGCGAAGAGTAATAATCAACGTAAGACTAAGTAAGGAAAAGAGAATTAAACACGCGGTTTATAGTGGTTCGGCTTGATTCAAGCCTACGTCCACTCTTCGACCGAGCCAATTTGGCTGGATTCCACTATGAACAAAGAGATGTTACGGTGTTGATCTTCCTTGATTTCTCGGTGTAGATGATCTACCACACTCGCTCAAGGTATCACCAAGTATAGACACTCTCTGTGTATACAATTTCGCTTAGATTGTATCGACTAATAATCAAGGTGCTTCAGACTCTGGAATTTTTCTATCAATCACTTTTTTAAACAACTAGAACGTCTTCCTTTTTATACTCCTTTATGCCATCATACCGTTGGCACTTACCAAAGGAATTCCTCCAATCTACCCGTTTGGACGGAATCAATCAAGAAGATCATTCGAGCTATAAAAGGAACCTGACGATAGCCCATCAATCTTGTTCGTCCATACAATCAGGATCTTGGTTTCCAAGAATAGAACATTCCAAGAATACTTCGTCGACCATCGGATCTTCAATTGATCTAGATACGAACAAAAGAATCCGTTATATTTATCCAACCAAAAAGATCTTCTCCGACGATAGGATTAAATCCTCAACCATATACTTCGCTCTGGTTTCCTTCGTCACTGGATCGAAAATCTGTCAATGAGAATAGTCTTGAGTCTTGAGTCTTAAGTCTCGAATCTTGAGTCTTGAATCTTGAGTACGGTAGTCGAAAGTCTTCGACTTTAAACTAGACGATCTGCAGATACCCGAGACTAGTTGAAGGAAACGTTTTGTCAGCTTCAAAATATTCTGGAAGGATTTCTCCAACACTAACGACTGTCTCTTTCTCGTCTTTTACGTATCTTTTATAGAAAGACCATTTGCTTTTCGAGCTATAGAAATGAATAATCAAATGTTGACTTATTAATTATCCTCATTAATGACCGATCACTTTGTTCATTGCATAAAACTTAAAGATGATATAAGTGCAAGATAATAATAAATAAATAAAAATTAAATGATAAATTATAATAGAAAAATATCCCATTTCATCGTTGCTCCCCATTTGTGTACACGAGAAAGATTAAGGCTCATTCATATATGTACGGTAAGTTCATGTCCATATATTGTTCTAGCAATATTATATTAGATTAAGATCTAATTTATTTCACGAAAAATAAATAATTTAAAATATTTTTAATAAATAATCATTTATATTGATTGAAATAATTAGTTAATGGAAAATATTTCAATTATCGATAACGATACATTAAAAACATTTTTGGTCCTTCATTTTTTTTTTTGGTGACCCAAGAAACCCCGACGGCCGGGCAAACGGAGAGTTTTGGTCTTTCATTTTCATAAGCGATACAATCAATCATTTTTATCCTAAATTATTTTTGTAACATAAAAAACTTTAAACTATATTAATCATGACACATTTATTTTAAACTTATTTTTGTGACATCAAAAACCCTAATTTTATATCCATGTGATGCATTTACTCTCGGTCAACATATTGTCAGATGATTTTCCAACCAAAACATCATTTTTATTGTACTCGAGCCTTGTTGGTGCTATGTCAATCTCATTTGTCTTTTTTTGTCTATGAAGTCAGATTTTTAATGATGCTCATTATAATAACTTTATGGAGGATAAATGTATTACAAAACATAAATTTAAAATTTTTGATGTCACAAAATATGTTTAAGATAAATATCACAGTGGATAAAATTTTGGGTTTTTAACTACTTTTCCCCTTTGATTGAGTTTATTCTACTTTATTGTAGGGTAATATATCTAATCAACTTAAGAAATATGAAAGAATTGAGTTTTCTGATATTGAGACTCAACCATTTAACTGCACTCTACCTAACTTTCCTATCATTGATAGATATAAACATAAATACATAGTTTTGGTTTCACAAATGACACATAATAGCTGAATTTTCTTAGCACTCATTTGTTTGTGTTTCTTAAAACTCAAAAAAAAGTATTTACTTTTCTGTAAAATTCAAAATATTATTCAAATACGAAATATATGCATAATTTGGTTTCACAAATAATACACAATAAAATAGAACGTAACAAGGTAATTATGATGATCGAGTTAACTAAATTTTCTCACGACTTGATTGTTTAGGCCTTGTAAAATGCAAAAACTCAAAATTTAAAATATTATTTAAATATTAAAAGATTTTGAAAGAATTATGCCTAAATTAAATATCAAGATTTAACGCCTGCGAAAATTTGACAGGTTTCAAGCCAAAAAAAAAGTGTAAAAACTTGTTCAAGACAAGACCATATATATTGTGCTTAAGTTTGTGAGAGCACAAAACTCGAAATTCACGGTATCATTATCCTCTGATTTGACGTGTCCTCTTTTCCCTTGTCCTTCAGAGTTTTGTTTCCCTTACTTTCTCTTTTTCCAAAGGGAATCATTAAAAGGCAAGATAACTTGTAGGTGATTCCGTTGGTACTTGGTGATTCTGATCGGACTTCATGTACTAAAAGAGATAGGACAACTAGGGTGGAGTTGGGTCCCACGAGTATTCACTAAAGGCTAGCTACTGGGGTTCACGTCTGTGAAGCCGTCTTGTCGCAAATTTGACGGAGGAGGCAGCGTAGTGATTACCACGTGACTGACGTGGCCGGAAGCAACCTAACTCAATCATGGTTAATATTAACCGTCAATGTATTCTTTTTGTCTTTGATATCTTTTTTGGGCCACGTCTTTCCTCCTATGCGGTCATCTTTCTTTCTCCTCCTCTGCATTTCTTTTTAGATGGAGAGACCATACGCTTTTGAAACTCTAGACGTTAATAATCGTTGACTTACTAATTGTCCTCATTAATAGTTTTGCTTTCTTTTAATCTATTCTGGTATGACTATACAAAAGTTGTAAGTATCCATAGATGGGCTTCATGAACAGAAGAAAATTAAGATCTAAATATATTTTTTTGGGTACTCCAAGACTAAATCATAACAATCAATCTTATTTTTAGTTTTGATCTTATCCCTCCTATCACATAGCGTAATTGTCACACTTCGATTTCCACATAAGAAAACTGGAGTGACGCAACTGTCTTTCACTAGAAGAACGTAGTCTTAAACCTATATGGGTCAAAAGCTAATACCTATAAAATATAGCTCAATTATCCGTATGGATTGAAGCTTTTAAGTTACTTTATTCTTATGGATACCAATCATTTTATTCCTATGATTCTTACAAAGTTAGGTCATCACCTGCTTGAAGCAAGAGTACACGGCATTTTACATGCATTTATGGTGCGAAAATATGTTTCGGGTTCTAATTAGAGCACTTTAAGTTGCTAAAACATAACTTACGATCAGCAATTGGTGATATTGATTGTAGAGATTAGTGGTGATGCATCTCATTACTCTTTTGTGATTGTGCAATGACAAATCACATTGGAAAAGAAGTGACTTGAAGATTGGTGTGTTTCGACATCCATGGCTTCAACTGAAATAGCCTTTGACCTCGAACTCCTAGGATATGGCATTGCATGATTTCGACGTTTTGTTTGGAGATTACACCCTTCCAGTAGGGGTTGCAAGAAAAAAGGAGTAACTTTCATACATAAAAACAATCTATTTGGAGCACTTTCAGGATCGATTCTTGTTAGGAAATTGTAGTATCACATGAGGTCTTAACGACACATAAAAACCACTAGATTCTATTATCCGTAGAGTGAGAATTGAGTGCACAAAGTCGACACCCCTTGTAATTTGGGTTTTTATGAGTGTAGTTCCTTTTGGCAACTTGCCAAATCCATCCAAAACACCCATTGCAACATCATTTTCTCCTTTAAACTCAATGTAGAGATTACTATGTTATGTGAAATTTTCATGATTTTTGAAAATATGGAAATTTTTATTAATACTCAGAAACTATGAAATTTGTGAAAATTATGGAACATTGTTTTCGAGATATCCAAAAAATTGTGCATAATTGGGGGGTTTTATGATTTTTTTTCCTAGATCAAACGAGATGATTGAGTTTTATTCTACTTTATTGCGGAGCAATATGTTTAATTAATTTAAGAAAGGTGAAAGAATGGAGTTTTGTGATAATGTGATTCAGCCATTTAACTGAACTCTACCTTTCCTATCATGGATAGATATGTATATGAATATATAGTTTTGATTTCATAAATGACACATAATAGCTGAATTTTCTTAGCACTCATTTATTTGTGTTTCTTAAAACTCAAAAACAGTTGTTTACTTTTCTATTAAAAATCAAAATATTATTCAAGTACAAAATATACAACATAATTTGGTTTCACAAATAATACACAATAAAATAAAACAAAAGAAGGTAATCACAATGATCGAGTCACTGCGTTTTCTTAGGGCATATTTGGTTATGCCTTTTAAAATGCAAAAAATAAACTTTAGAATGTTGTTGTTCATCCATCTCGGTGTCTCTCTGATGCATTTCTTCTTTCCATTACACAAACAAGAGAGTTACGGGGGAGGTTTAGCGAAAAGTCGGTGCAACCGGTCGGCCAGCGCAGATGGCGAAGGTGATTCACCGTTCTCCAAAACAAAACCAACCGCTGGCTAAACATGCAGCCCAAAACAAACCTCGTCTCTCTAAAAATATATATTTCCTTTGTCAAGACAAACCACACCCATAGAGGTATATCTTTGCTCTATTCTTCAAAGACTGACCTTTTTGTTACGAAATCGCACGTCGATTCCAGAAAAATAACGCTCGCAAACAATTCACTAGACATAATATAGTAATAAAAGAGCAGAATCAGATGAACACGCCAGAAAATTTGTTATCGAAGTTCACCCAAACCTGAGCTACGTCTCCGCGTAGAGGCACTCTGCGAATCCACTAGACTTCGAAAAATTTGGAATACAACGACAATCTTCTCTCAAGATCAGAGCACAAAGAGATTGAGAACCCTCATCAAGAAAAAAACTCACTTTTTTCTTCTCTCTTTTTCTTGCCTCTCTATTTCCTTTTTCAGCGTCTTGACGGCTAGGATTTTGCCATCGCTAATATATAGGTACCACTTTTAACCTAAAAGGAAATCTAATAGAAAAGACAAAAAAAAACCCCTAAAAACAAATATTTGGCTTTATCTATAACAATCTCCCACTTGAAGACAAATATACCAAAGCACCAAGCAACTTTGTATCCATCTTCTTCAAAAAATAGTAGTTGAAAAACTTGTGCCTCTGCGATACTCCTCATCAATCAACATGGAGTAATACCAATGGTAGTAGTACATAAAATATGCTTCTCTCTGTCTACTACCTTGGTCATCATGCCAGCTGGATTCTTCGTGCCATCAATCTTTTGTAACTTTAATTCATTATCTTTCAATGCTGACCTGATAAAGTGATAACGCTTCTTGATATGTCTAGTTCTTGAGTGATAAGCTGCATTCTTTGCTAAGTGCACTGCACTTTGACTATCACTCCACAGTGTACTGACTGGTTGTTTTTGATGTAACTCCTCCATATAATCTTGTAACCACATGATTTCCTTGGAGGCTTCTGTAATCGCTACATATTCTGCTTCTGTCGTCGATAAAGCCACTATTTTTTGTAGTTGAGATACCCAACTCACTGCTGTACCTGCAACTGTAAAGACATATCCAGTGGTATTCTTACCATTATCTCAATCACCCGAATGATCTGCATTTACATAACCTTGCAACTTTAGAGATGTACCACCATAACAAAGTGAGTAATTGGAAGTACCTGCTAGGTATCTCAATATCCATTTAATTGCATTCCAATGCTCTCTACCTGGGTTCTGCATATATCGACTCACAACTCCCACTGCTTGTGCAATGTTTGGTCTTGTGCTCACCATGACATACATCAAACTCCCCACTGCTGATGCATATGGAACTACTGCCATCTCATCTTTCAAAGCTTGAGTGCTTGGACACATATTCTTGGAAAGTTTGAAGTGATTCGCTAGAGAAGTTGCAACCGGTTTTGCCTTGTCCATGTTAAATATATTTAACACCTTGTTCACATAGTCTTCCTGAGACAACCATAATTTCTTATTTTTCCTGTCCCTAATGATTTTCATGCCTAAAATATTCTTGGCCTCTCCCAAGTCTTTCATAGCAAACTCTGATGATAACATCTTGTTCACTTCTACGATTCTCTTCATATTGGAACCAACCACCAACATGTCATCCACATATAAAGATAGATACACAATGTCACCATCATCATATTTGCGAAAATAAACACAGTGATTAGACTCACAGTATGCAAATCCTTTTTCTTGCATGAAACCATCAAATTTTAGGTACCATTGCCGCGGAGCTTGTTTCAAGCCATACAAGCTTTTTTTCAAGCGACACACCATGTGCTCCTTACCTTTGACTTCAAAACCCTTAGGTTGTGCCATGTATAATTCTTCATCTAAATCACCATGTAAAAACGCTGATTTTACGTCTAACTGCTCAAGATGAAGATCCTCCACTGCAACTATACTTAGCAGAACTCTAATTGATGCCATTTTCACTACAGGTGAAAATATCTCGGAGTAGTCAATCCATTCTTTTTGAGAAAAGCCCTTGACTACAAGTCTCGCCTTATATCTAATACTACCATCTGCTTCATTCTTAACCCTGTACACCCATTTATTTAATAAAGCTTTTTTACCAGTGGGCAACTTGGTCAACTCCCAAGTTTTGTTCTGAAGTAACGAGCTCATCTCATCTTTCATAGCACACTCCCACTGCAAGTGAGACGTGTCTGCCTTTGCCTCATCATAAGTCTCCTTTTCTCCCGAATCTGTATATAAGACATGGCTCAGAACAGTATTAGCTGATGGATCAAAAATTACCTTTGGCTTTCTCACACGTGTAGACCTTCTCAAGACAAGTACTTCAGGGTCATTCGTTTGCTCCAAATCACTGCGTTCTTCTTGAACTACCTCTTCACTAATAATAGGCTCATCTTGAACCTCTCTTTCAGGTGAACTTTGATCTACTGGAAACATCTTCACGGGCATTGTGTCTAATTCACCATATTCTGGTTGTACTACATTCTCATGCTTTGTCTCTGTCTGACAATCATTGTACATCTTTTCTTCATGGAATACCACATTGCGACTGCGGATGACTTTATTATTCTCATAATCCCAAAGCCTATAGCCATACTCGTCGCCACCGTATCTGATAAAGACGCACTTCTGGGATTTAGCATCAAGCTTTTTCCTATCCTCCCTATCAATCAAAGCATATGCAATACAACCAAACACCTTTAGATGTGAATAATTAATCTTCTTACCTGACCACCGCTCTTGTGGTATTTCTCCATTCAACGCACTAGATGGACTTCTGTTGATAAGATAAACAGCTGCATCAACTGTAGCGGCCCATAAGTGTAGCGAGAGACCCGCGTGTAGTCTCATGCATCTTGCACGTTCTAGAATAGTCCTGTTCATTCTTTCAGCTACACCGTTCTCTTGAGGAGTTCTAGGAATAGTCTTTAACCCATGTATACCCTCTCGACTCAAATATTCTGCAAATTCTTTACTTGTGTATTCACCACCATTATCAGATTTCAAAGCTTTAATCTGATAACCTTTTTCTTTTTCTACCATGGTCTTCCACATTCTGAACATCCTAAATACTTCTGATTTTTCTTTAAGAGCATAAACCCAAGTCTTTCTTGTTGCATCATCAATTAATGTGACAAAATATTTCTTACCACCATAAGAGAGTTCCTAAGCAGGTCCCCATACATCAGTATGAACCAACTCTAGCTTCTGGCCTTTATTTTGTCGCCCATTCAATTGAAAACTAACAGCCTTCCGTTTTCCATAAATGCAACTCTCACAAAAATCTAACTCAACTTTTTGTAAACCCGGAAGTAATTTCCTCGAGTGTAACTGCTTTACACATTTTTCACCAAGATGTCCCAAACGATAATGCCAAAGAGTAGATAAATTACCTGTAGCCATTGTAGTTGCAACCATATCACTGATATTGTCTCATTGGAGAAGGTAAAGTGTACCTGTACGCCTTCCCTTTGCTACTACTCTTACCCCTGAGGTTATCTTCCACTCTCCATGGCCAAAGGTTATTACCAAACCTTCTTGGTCAAGTTTACTGGTTGAAATCAAATTTTTCTTTAATTCCGGAATATGCCTAGTTTCCCGCAAAACTAGACGTCCTCCACCTAAGATGTTCACAGTCACAGTTCCTTTCCCAACAATTGGACACATGTGGCCGTTTCCTACAACCACTTGTCCAAAATCTCCACTAGCATAATCATCAGATATGTCTCTTTGAGAGGTGCAATGAAAAGAAGCGCCAGAATCAATAAACCATTTATTTGTTGTTAAGTCAAACCCTGCAGACAAACACAAGTTATCTAGCAAAGACTTATTGCTAACTACATTAGCACCTTGATTCTCATCTTGCTGCTTCTTTTTGTAGGCTTCACACTGAAACCTCCGGTGTCCGGTTTTGTGACAAAACCAACACTCATCTTTTGCAACCTATCTCTTACCTCTTGATTGTGATCTGCCACACCCGCTGAAATTTCCTCTACTTTTACTTCTTCCACGGTTCTCCACTGCAAGTGCCGTTGAAGATGTAGATGCAGAAAAATTATCTCCACCTAAGACTTTCCTTTGCATCTCTTCATCCATGATACTACTCACAGCATCATCAAGAGTTAAATCATCCTTCATGGTGCTCGAAATTCCCTGCACTGCGGTATTGTAGCTTTACGGAAGAGAACATAAAAATAATAAAGCTTGAAGCTTCATATCTAAATTTATGCTCGCGGATTCCAATTGACCCGTGACTGCGTGAAACTATTAATATACTCTGCCACAGAACCTCTATCAGATAACTTCATATTAACCAGTTTCTTTAGTAAAAATACCTGATTTGATGTGGATGGCTACTCAAAAATATTCGTTAGAATATCCATGGCTTCTTTTGCAGTTTTTGCTTTCGCGATGTGGTACCCAGTCTTTTTCGTCAACCCTATACGAATCGCACCTAACGCCTTTCGATCAAGAATTTTCCATCCGGCTTCTGCTGTCGGATCCACTTCCGCCATCTCAGGTTTCCAACCCTCAAGTGGTGCATATAGATCTTTTTGATAAAGATAATCCTCTATTTGTAGTTCCCACCATCCGAAATCCTCTCCATTGAACTTATCGATTTTGATTTTATCTTCTGCCATCCTGTTTGCTTTCAATCGAACGTCACCGAAAACCCTCGATGTTCTCGATTAGCCAACCCAGGCTCTGATACCAGTTGTTACGAAATCGCACGTCGATTCCAGAAAAATAACGCTCGCAAACAATTCACCAGACAGAATATAGTAATAAAAGAGCAGAATCAGATGTGAGATAGCTAATATAAGCACCTAGAGGGGGGTGAATAGGTGCACAAACAATTTATCTAGATACGGAAGCAGTTTTTGGCAAACGATAGAAAGGTAGTTCACTATTGATTAATAAAATGAAGTACGATCAAAGTAAAGAGACTAAGGAAGAGGGAATTGAACACAGGGTTTATAGTGGTTCGGCTTATTTCAAGCTTACGTCCACTCTTCCGCACGGACAGCCCACCAGCTGGATTTCACTATGAACAAAAGAGTAGTTACAGCACAGCTTTTCCTTGATTCCACAGTGTAGATGTTCTACCACACCTCCTCAAGGTTTCTCGCAAATATAGACTTTCTTTTGTATACAAGGTTTCGCTCAAAGGAATTATCTAAACAACAGGAAGCTTTCAGACTTTGGAATTCTTCTATCGCGCACTCTTCGAACAACTTAGAACGTCTTCCTTATATACTCCTTTATGCCATCATACCCGTTGGCATTTACCAAAGGAATTCCTCCAATCTACCCGTTGGACGGAATCAATTTAGGAATACAATCAAGATCTCGGTTTCCATAAGTAGAACCTTCCAAGAATATTCAGGCAATCATAGGATCTTCAATCTTCGAGTCAATCTTGATCAATCAAAGGATTCTGTTATGTCTTTTCCAGCCATGAGATCTTCTCCAGTTGATAAGGTTCAATCCTTAACGAAACATCCAGTTCTAGATAACCTTTCTTCAACGGATTAGAGACTGTCAATGAGGATAGACTTTGAGTCTTGAGTCTGGTTGTCCGGGGAGGTCTTCAGACTTTAAATAGCTGAGTCTGCAAACATTCAGACTAGACTAATGGAAACGTTTTGTTAGCTTCAAAATACTTCAAGAAGATTTCTCCAACAATCTCCCCATTTTTTATGGTGACAAAAATTTTCTGCAGATTTGGACAACTTTGACCTGCAAAACATTTCTCAAACACATATGCATATCTTATAGAGATAAATGGCTAAATGAATAACACTAGAATCCGCAACCACAGAAAATAGGTTAGTCTAATAAGTGATAAAGCCATCCATAAGATACTAAAGGCAGTCAAATCCAAGTCTAGTCCAGTACTCATCCAGACGCAAAAACAAAGTCAAACAACCAGAGTTCAAACATCAAAACAATCCAACAAACTGTAACCACATAGTCCAACAAAAGTCAAATTGTTCAAATCTTGCATCTCTCCCCATTTTTGTCAGCATTAAAAAGGTTGAGATGAAAATGGAATAAAGTTAAGATGACTTGGGAACGCGGACAAGCTGGAAATCTCCCATAGACTAAACAATGCCTTCCAGCCTTTTCAAGTCTTCCTTCAGTTGTGCAATCTCCTCACCCTTGGCATTGGCCTGAATCTGAACAGAGAGGGCTTGGATTTTATCATTCAATGAACATGAGGAAATTTGACCCGCATTTTGCAAGTTTTGAACCTCGCATCCCAAGGCATAAATTTGATCGCTCATCTCTAAGAGAATATCCATAACTCTGCGAAAATCAGCTGAGCTATCAGTCTGAGTACTAGCTTCAGCACGTTCTGCAGATGATGGCATATCAGAATAATCTTGCAGGTTTGGCGATGAAACTTCATGACCTTCTTCTGGAAATTGAGAGGCATAAACGTCCTCTGGGTCTGCAGGTGAGCAACTTACTCCTTCACTTGCATCAGGATATGAGGACTTCCCTCCTTCCTCTTGATCTCCCCCTGTTTCCATGCCTACAGGTGGAGAAGAGTGTTCCTCAGGTTCTCCTTCTTCTCGTCTTTCTTCTTCAGGTCTTTCCTCCTCTGCTTCTTTTCGCCAACCTCTCTTCCTTCTTCTTTCTCTTCTTCTTCTCTTGCTTCTTCTTCTCTCTCCTTTTCTTGACCTTCTTTTTCCTTTACTTCTGTCTCAGGATGTTCCATTGACTTTGGAACAGAACGACTTAAATTCTTCAAAGCCATTGCAGAAATGGTGAGATTTTCATCATCATCTTCATCTTCAACAATAAGAGCTCTTCTTTTTGGTTTTGAAGCAACCAAGGGCTCCTTTCCTTTTCTTTTTGAAGAAGAGATTTGATGAGCTTTGACTGGAGTCTTCTTCTTGAATTTCTCCAACTCCTTGTTCAGTTCCTTCAAACACATTTTAGTCACCATTTTCAGTCCTACCACCATATGATCGCACGATCGAACATAAAAGATTTGCGGAGGCTGAATATTCAGATGTCTGAACAACTTCGTAACAAGGCTTGGGTAAGGGAGTTGACCTCTGTCCTTCATCATCGCTCTATACATGTGGAACATGATAGTGTGAGGGAGAGAAAACCTTTTCCCAGTGAGGATGGCATACATCAGCTTTGCCTCTGAACTTGAAACATCAGTCTTGGAAGTTGATTTTGGTCGGAGGCAATTGATCACAATCTTGTGAAGCAAGATGTTGAATGCACTCATTCTTAAGTAGGTGATCTTCTCCTCTGTTCTTCTGTCCTTCACCAGTTCCAGTGTAGCCCGAGCAATGGAAACTTTGATCGGTTGATATCCTCCTCTTTCAACTCCTAACACATCTGCCAGCATATCCATATCCACAACATAGTCTTGATCTTTGACACTGAAAGAAAATCTATTCGCATCCAAAAAGCTAAGATTGGAATAGAAATATGCGGTTAATTCAGCATAGGCCTCTGTAGTGTCGGAGCAGAACGTTTCCAGTTGAAGATAACTGAACTTTTCCCTCAACTTCACCTTTACAGCATCCAGAAAATCGAAATCCACACTTCTAGAGTTTATCACCCCACGCTTCAACAATTTTGAGTACAAGTCCTTTTGTTCCTTCGATCTGAACAAATCTCCCCTTTTTCCTCGACTTTCAACCGCAACACCCATTCTCGGTTGAAATTGGCTGTACAATTTGTCATCATCATTCCCATCTACAGGATTCGATCCCCAATCACGTGGATCGCTTGGGATATTCGCAAGGGTTTCCTCAGCCACCCTTTTACGAGCAATTCCTAAACTTTCCATTTTTCGCAGAAAGATATATTTGTTCCCATATCCTTTGTCTTTAAGAAAATCATCGACATAGTTCAAGGGAGTACGAGTTCCTTTTAATGCACGATATAGCTTATAAATATAAGCGGGCCTTTGAACTCTTACCGGATCTGCATCCTCAATGATTTCTTCCTCTTGTTGATGATCAACACCGTGAGGACTAGATGGAGGAGAATGACGCTGCTGAGAATGTTGTGGGCTCATTGCTGTTCTGGAGACACTTCTTCTTCAGTAAGATTGAAGTGCGTAGGCCCCTCACTCATTCGCCGTGGTCCCCTGCTTGCGATTCTCGAAGACTTTCTTGAATATGACATCTTTCTCAGTTTTTTTGGAAGATTCCTTGCTTAAAATGTTGAGTCTGGAACGCATGGCTTCAAATTGAGTTTTCTCCAAAGGCTTTGTAAATATATCTGCCAGTTAGTTTTTTGAATCAACAAATTGAATTGAAACATCTCCATTTTGAACACGGTCTCTAATAAAGTGATGTCGAATCTCTATATGCTTTGCTCTTGAGTGGAGAATTGGATTTTTGGTGAGGTTTATAGCGTTGGTGTTGTCGCAATTAATCTCCGTGCATGAGTCTTCAATTCTATAGTCTCTTAGTTGCTGTTTTATCCACAGAATTTGCGAACAGCAACTCCCAAGAGCTATATATTCTGCTTCTGCTGTAGAGAGAGCTACTGTACTTTGCTTTCTTGAAAACCAAGATACTGACCTACCTCCAAGTAGTTGACAAGTGCCTGAGGTGCTCTTTCTATCAACTCTGCATCCAGCAAGATCTGCGTCTGAATATCCAAGAAGAGTAAAGTCTCCCCTTTTTGGATACCAGAGGCCAAAGCTTGAAGTTGATGAAACATATTTAATAATACGCTTCACATCATTCAAATGAGATTTTTTTGGGTCTAATTGAAATCTGGCACAAATACAAACACTAAACAGAATGTCAGGTCTAGAAGCAGTAAGATAAAGAAGTGATTCGATGATACTCCTATACAGCTTTTGATCGACTTTCTTTCCTTCTTCATCTTTGTCTATCTTCAAGGAACTTGACATTGGTATGTCAGCCTTTTTGCAAGTGCCTAGCCCAAACTTTTTGACAAGATCATTTGCATACTTTTCTTGATGAATGAAAGTTCCTTCCTCCAGTTGTTTTATTTGAAGACCAAGAAAGAAGGTAACTCACCCATCATGCTCATTTCAAATTCATCCTGCATAGTTTTAGAGAACTTCTTCCACAGACTTCATTAAAGGATCCAAATATAATATCATCGACATATATTTGAACAAGTAGAAAACTTTTGCTTTCTCTTTTAATAAAAAGAGTAGTGTCTACTTTACCTTTAACAAATTCATTTCGAATTAAAAACTTACTTAATCTGTCGTACCAAGCTCGAGGTGCTTGCTTTAAGCTATATAGGGCCTTTTTGAGTCTGAATATTGAGTCTGGTTTCTTTAGGTCTTCAAACCCTGGTGGTTGTTCTACATAGACTTCCTCATGGATGAATCCATTTAGAAAAGCACTTTTGACGTCCATTTGAAATAACCTGAAATTTTTATGATAAGCAAATGTAAGTAATAAACGAATTGCTTCTAACCTTGCTACCGGTGCATAAGTCTCGTCATAGTCGATCCCTTTTTCTTATGTGTATCCCTTGGCCACGAGTCTAGCCTTGTTTCTTATGACTTTTCCTTTCTCATCCATCTTGTTCCTGAAAACCCATTTAGCTCCAATAATTGATTTACCTTTTGGTTTAGGAGTCAGCTCCCAGACATCATTGATTCTGAATTGCCTGAGTTCTTCTTGCATAGCTTCAATCTAGCTCTCATCGGATAAAGCTTCTTCTATGCTCTTGGGTTCTATTTCAGAAATAAGAGCCACAGTACTAAACTCTTCTCGCCTTTTGGATCTTGTGCGAATTCCTTCATTGATGTCGCCAATAATAAGATCTTTGGGATGACTGGACTTATGTTTCCAGTTGCTTGTTAATTTGTCAGATTGATAGTCACTTCCTTCATTCGAATCTTCAACAGTCACTTGTTGCTGGTCCTTCAAAGTCTGAGCTGCTTCTTGAGATTTAGACTTTGTAGAGTCTAGAGCAGATTCAGTCTCTTCAAGATGAGTCTGAATGGATTCATTCTGTGTAGAATCTTGGAATTTGACATTCATTGATTCTTCCATTGTTTGAGTCTTCTTGTTGTAGACTCTGTACGCTTTGCTGGAAGTTGAATATCCGAGGAAGATGCCTTCATCTGACTTTTCTTCAAACTTACCAATTCGATCATTTGCATTTTTCAATATGAAACATTTACATCAGAATACATGAAAATATGAAACAATGGGCTTCTTTTCTTTAAATAGTTCATAGGGGGTTTTTTTCTAGAATAGGCCTTAGAAAAATTCTATTGATAATATAACATGATGTTGAAAGCCTTCAAACCCAAAATCGTAAAGAGATATTGCTTTCAATTAAGAGAGTTCTAGCCATTTCTTGAAAAGATCTATTCTTCCTTTCCACAACTCCATTTTGTTCGGAGTATATGGAGAAGAGAACAAATGATGAAAAACAAAATTTAGCAAAATCTTGATTTTCAAATTCATCTCCATGGTCTGTTTTTATACTTGAAATAACATACCCCTTTTCATTTTGAACCTTCTTAGCAAATTTTTCAAAGTAAGAAAATGTTTCAGACTTACTTGCCAAGAAATATACCCAAGTAAATCGAGAGTAGTCATCCACAATTACTAGGCAATATTTCTTACCACCAATACTCTGTGTTCTTGTTGGTCCGAAGAGATCCATATGCAAGAGCTGCAGTACACGGTTAGTGGAAACTTGATTTATTGGCTTAAAGGAGTTTCTTACCTATTTTCCCAATATACATGGTGTGCATAGATCAGACTTTTGGTATGATAAATTGGGTAGACTACGAACAAGCTTCTTTGCTGAGATCTTTGCTATTTGCTTCATGTTGATATGCCCAAGCATTTTGTGCCATAAGTTTGCTTCATCTTGGATTGAGATTAGACATTGCGATTCATCTGGTTTCACGTCCAAGAGGTAGATATTTCCATGTCTTCGACCCATGAATGACTGAGTTGAGTCTTTACTGGTTCCTGAACAAATACCCTATTGAAAGTTGATTTTAAAACCGGCATTACAAAGCTGGCTAACACTGAGCAGATTGTAGTTAAGCCCTTAACTAAAGAAACATTGCTTATCGTAAGGTTCCCAATCTTTACAGTTCCAAATCCCACTATTTTTCCTTTGCTGTTTCCTCCAAATGAGACTTTTCCACCATTTACTTGAACAATATTTATGAAGTAATTTGAGTCTCCTGTCATGTGTCTCGAGCATCCACTATCCATATACCATTTCACATTTTTCTTGACAGTGACCTGCATTTAAAGAGAAACTCAAGCTTTCTTTGGTACCCATATTTTCTTGGGTCCTTTTGAGTTAGTCTGATATACGGTTTTTGCCCAAATTTTATTGACAGGTCTCCAAACCATAGGACATTCTTTCTCAAAGCGATCTGCACTATTTCATTTTGAACATCTAAGAGCATTACGACCTACTGGTTTTACAAAGTTCCTTTCAAAATGATTTTTGTAAGCATTTCTTGTGAGTCTTTGTTTGATTCATTCTTTCACTTTAGGAAAATCAATTAAAGGAATAGTTTCAAGCATTCATTCCCAATCCAGATTTATTGAAGTACGATCTTTGAACGAAAGTATTTTTTCTAGTTTCTCGAGATCCTATAGAAAATTTTTTGGAAATATTTGAAATATCATTTTTCAAAAATGTATTTTCTTTTAAAAGATTATCTTTACTTTCTCTAAGAGAAGAAACATTCGGGTCTAAGTATTTCACTTTTTCTTCCAAAACATTCTCTTGTTGTTTTAAAGCAGAATTTTCTTTCTTGAGTTCGGAAATTCTTTTAAGAGAAGTCTTAAGACTAAAACATAATTCATCAATGTATTTTGAAACTTTAATAGGGATTTTAAAGTTACTTACCTCGAATTCACTTTCTGAATCTATATCAGTCTCGGAGTAGGATTCTGAGTCTGATTGTGCCATTAGATATATGTTGGCATAATCATCATCATTATCTTCGCACTCTGTGTCACTCCAAGTTTCAGCTTTGAGAGCTTTTCGATACTTTTCAGTTTTTCCTTTCTTCTTCCTCAGAAGAGGGCAGTTGGGTCTGATGTGTCCATTTTTCTTACATTCAAAGTAGACTACATCTTTGCTTGATTCATCATCTTCAACAGACTTGGTCTGTTGCTTTTGAAAACTTTGTTTCCTTGAATTGAATCTTCTTCATTTTCTATTTAGCTTTCTGAATCTTCTTATCATGAGAGCAAGTTCTTCATCATCCATGTCTTCAGAATTTGTTACATCAGAATCATCATTAGATTTTAATGCGATAGATTTCTTACCTTTAGGATCTTCGTCTTCATTGATTCGTTCCACTTCATAAGACTAAAGGGTCCCAACCAACTCATCGACAGACAGTGGCATGATTCTCTGGGTTTCTCTGATTAAAGTCTTTATGTGATTCCAATCCTTAGAGAGTCCACACAGTAGCTTGTTCACTTTCATGGGATCAGAAATTGGTTGACCTTGATTTTCAAGACCATTCACGATTTCTGTAAAATGACTAAACATGTCAGTTATAGATTCTCCTGGTTTCATTCTGAAGGCTTCGTATTGACCGAGAAAAAAGTTGATTCTAGTGTCTTTCACTCGATCTGTTCCTTCATAAGTGATGTGCAATCTATCCCAGACTTCTTTGGTTGTATCACAAGAAGATATTCTGTTATATTCAGTAGGTGATAAAGCACAATATAAAGAATAAATTGCTTTTGCATCAAGAGCTTGTCTCTTGATTATCTCTTCCTGAGTCATTTCGCTAGACTCAACAGTGTCTTTTCCTCTTTCTAAGACAGATGCGGCTTTAGGAACGATTCCTTTTTCTACAACATCCCATTCCAGAGGGTCCTTTGATCTAAAGAACGCCCTCATCTTGTTCTTCCATATATTGTAGTCCTTTCCATCAAAGTAAGGCGGTCTGGTGTTGCTTTACCCTTCTACCAGCCCTGGAGCCAACATACTAGCCATGGATCTTTTATTCTGAAGTAAAACACTTCAAACAAAGTGAGTACACGAGCTCTGATACTAATTGAGATAGCTAGTATAAGCACCTAGAGGGGGGTGAATAGGTGCACAAACAATTTATCTAGATACTGAAGCAGTTTTTGGCAAACGATAGAATGGTAGTTCACTATTGATTAATAAAATGAAGTACGATCAAAGTAAATAGAGTAAGGAAGAGGGAATTGAACACAGGGTTTATAGTGGTTCGGCTTATTTCAAGCCTACGTCCACTCTTCCGCACCTGACCCCCAGTGGATTTCACTATGAACAAAAGAGTAGTTACAAGACAGCTTTTCCTTGACTCCACAAAGTGTAGATGTTCTACCACACCTCCTCAAGGTTTCTCGCAAATATAGACTCTCTTTTGTATACAAGGTTTCGCTCAAAGGAATTGTCTAAACAACAGGAAGCTTTCAGACTTTGGAATTCTTCTATCGCGCACTCTTCGAACAACTTAGAACGTCTTCCTTATATACTCCTTTATGCCATCATACCCGTTGGCACTTACCAAAGGAATTCCTCCAATCTACCCGTTGGACGGAATCAATTTAGGAAGATTATTCGAGTTATTAAAGGAACGTGTCGATAGCCCATCAATCCCGTTTGCCCATACAATCAGGATCTCGGTTTCCATAAGTAGAACCTTCCAAGAATATTCAGGCAATCATAGGATCTTCAATCTTCGAGTCAATCTCAATCAATCAAAGGATTCCGTTATGTCTTTTCCAGCCATGAGATCTTCTCCAGTTGATAAGGTTCAATCCTTAATGAAACATCCAGTTCTAGATAACCTTTCTTCAACGGATTAGATACTGTCAATGAGGATAGACTTTGAGTCTTGAGTCTAGTTGTCCGGACGTCTTCAAACTTTAAATAGCTGAGTCTGCAAACCTTCAGACTAGACTGATGAAAACGTTTTGTCAGCTTCAAAACACTTCAAGAAGATTTCTCCAACAAGATGAACACGCCAGAAAATTTGTTATCGAAGTTCACCCAAACCTGGGCTACGTCTCCGCACAGAGGCACTCTGCGAATCCACTAGACTTCGAAAAATTTGGAATACAACGACGATCTTCTCTCAAGATCAGAGCACAAAGAGATTGAGAACTCTCATCAAGAAAAAAACTCACTTTTTTCTTCTCTCTTTCTCTTGCCTCTCTATTTCCTTTTTCAGCGTCTTGACGGCTAGGGTTTTGCTATCGCTAATGTATAGGTACCACTTTTAACCTAAAAGGAAATCTAATAGAAAAGACAAAAAAAAGCCCCTAAAAACAAATATTTGGCTTTATCTATAACACTTTTGTCTGTTGCTTGGCGCTTTTTAATCACACAATTTCATAATATACAAATTTTGGCACGTACTGCGTTTACAATTTTTTATAATTATGGGTATGCTTTTGCACATACCCTTACTTTTCACATGTCGTTATCATACAAAGCATCTAAGTAAAGGAAAGAACGATTTGCATAATTCAACTATTCAAATTAATTAGAAAACCAAAATAATTACACAATAAAAAGACAAGCATGGTGGGGAGCTAATCAGTGATGCCGATCCACATGTCTGAAGTCGTACCGCCAAGCGCCAACTACAGCATGAGGTTGGCAGGAGACCAAGCATAATAATTGCCACGTGACTGATATGGTCAAAAAGTAACTTAAGTCGACTCGACCATCGTTAACCATTAACCATTACTTTTTCCTTCTTCTTCTTTTTCAAAGGTTGCGCACCATGTCTGTCTTCTTCTTTCTCCGCTGCGCTTTTCAGAAAGAGAGGCCAGACACTTTTGGAACACTCGAGATTAAATGCCAAATAATAAACTTTTAATTATCACTCCTTAATGGCCGACCATTTATTGTACAAAACAACCCCGTAAAGATAATATAAGTGTACAATAATAATAGATTGTTAAAAATATTAAAATGACATATACCAATTGCAAAACCTGCATATATATGAAAGATATGAAAGATATTAAAAATATATGAAAGATTACATCCAATTAGTAAACAAGGTAAGTCGATATTGATGTACAGTTTAAAAAACATCATCGTAGATTCAGATGAGTCTTTGCTGCTTTATTTTAAAGCAATATGTTTGATTAATGTTAAGGAAAGTGGATAGGAATGGAGTTTTCAAATGATATAGCTCAACCATTAAGCTTTGCTCTATCTCAGTTATATATATATATATTTCTCAAATGACGCACGATACAATAAACCGGAAGAAGGTAATCATAATCATCAAGTTTTCTGAGTTTTCTTAGGATGTTTATTTATGCTTTCGAAAATACAAAAACTAAATTTTGTATTGTTATTAAAATATTAAAGGATTTTGAAAAATTATGTATAAATTAAGTATTAATAAGTGTTGTGAAAATTTCAAATGTTTCAACCCAAACAAATGCAAACTTTTGTTCAAGATAATATTAGATTAAATATATATATTTATTATATAATATATATCAACACAGTCCTTAGATATTTTGTTAAGATTTGTCAAGCGCAAAGCTCGAAATTCATCATGACTGGTATTATTGTCCTCCGATTTGATGTGTCATCTTTTGCTCTTTTACTTTTTTCCATGTCCTTTTCCAACTACAACCATAAAAAGTAATATCACAAAAAACATATATTTATAATAAATTTATTTTATATTAATTTTCATTTAAATTAGATTAATATCATCAAAAAACATAAATTGATACATCGATAATAATATGCATCATATAACTTAGTAATTTATTAATTAATTTGAAAGAAAAATAATAAAATATAAATTTATATTATGTATATGAAATAAATTTATCATGTATATATTAATTTGAAAATTTTCGAATATTAACTCAAAAGATAACGTGTTTGGTAAAGCATAGCAAAGCAAAACAAAAAATAGAGAGTAAAAGCATCTATCACATGGGGCTACTATCATACTTTCGGGTCGAGATATTCTCTTGGTACGGGCAAAGCTGGACTGGACAACGTGTTCAAAGATAGATAGGATGAGCATGATGGAGTTGGGTCCCATGGCTGTCACTAATGCCTAAGCTAGGAGAAAAGAAGCTAGGGTCCATATCAATGAAGCCGTATTGCGATCTGTAGCGTGACATTTATAGAAGGCATGGCCAAAATAATAACTTAACTCTACCATGGTTAATTAGCAACAATCACTTTGCCCTTCTGATTTTTTTTTTTCCTCTTTACTTTTTGTGCCACATTTGTCTTCTCCCCTCACCTCTAATAAGTTTTTTTTAGAGAGGGAGACTATGCTCTTTTGAAACTATAAAAGTTCAGGACATATTTGATAATACTTATGTTATTTTATCTGTCTACTCTTTTACTTTCTAGAACAGAAAAAAATTGAAATTTATTTTTATGTCAATTATTTTTTTATTTTTTGAAATAGATTAATAGCCAAGATATATTAGAATATAAATAAATAGTAAAAATATTTACCTTTTTATTCTCAATAACAAAAAGAGGTACAATATCATTTTAGAGAAACAAGCTCAACATAATCTAATATTCGTCTTTACACAATTGATACAAGACTCAGGTGATACCCACATTTAGGCTAGGCTCCTAACTAACTTGATGAGATCGCCATTTTTCAATTTAGGAAAAGAATTAAAAATTAGATTTTGAGTAGTTCTACTAAGTTTTAGTATTAATTCAAGTTTAGAATTAGTTTGGCCAAAAAAATGTGTAAATCTTTTGATGAAAATTGGATTCACAATTGAATAAGCTCTTAGGACTTTACCACATTAATTTTTTTTTTTTAATGCCGTTCACTTTTAGAAACAATATTGAGTTGCAATAGCTTGACGACTTGGTTGAAAAAAGACTGTCTTCTTCCCTTGAGATGCTATTGGACATATCCTTTAAAATCACATGTAATTTTGGTCTTAGAAAATTAAATGGCTTTAAACAAGTTTTTTGTGTTACAATTCGTATCGTGTTCATAGCAACCAAACAAGTCTATGCTACATGAATTTTTTTATGTCATTTGCTTGAAGATTTGTCTATTATGAGTTATTTTGTCATTGCTCATACCAACAAGCGATGTTTGTTCCTCTTTTTAGCGGTTGAAAAAGTTCAAAAAGGTCCGAGCACTTGTTTATTATAACTCCTAGAAATTTATTGTCAACCTCCTCAAATTGTGAGTTATAAACTATCAAGTCTCTTTACTACCATTTCCAGTTGTCTATTTTTTTATTTATTAATTATTGTGTTGGATTTTCTAAGCCATTTTAGAAGATCTTGATTTGTTAAATCTTTATAAAATCCAATTTTATACAAACATAAATTGTTAAGTCTCCGTTGATATTTTTTAATTAAATAAGAAAAATTAGAAATAAAAATGTTATGTAGCCACTTAGGCGTGCATGTTTGTGTTTCGCCAATGTTTATGAAAACAATTTTTGTTTTTTTGTTCGAGGAATAAAAAAAAGAACATAAACGCGTTTGTTTGTGTTTTTATTTCAAATTTATTTTTTTGTTACTTAGAATAAATTTGGAACAAACAAGAAACAAAAAAAATTATTTTTTATTTCGGAACATTTCCAAAAAAAATTTCTCCTATTCTTTTTCTTCTCTTTCTTTTATTTTTCTTTTATCTTTGGCCGATGACCTCGCTGAAGCGTTGCCGGCCCTCGATGAGGCCAAGCGTCACTAGCCCTCAGCGAGGCTTGGCCTCGCCTTGGCTAGGCGAGGCTGCCGGTCGCCGGCCATGGCTGAGGCCGGCGACCGGCCAAAGGGAAGGAAAAAGAAAAAAGAGAAAAGGAAAAGAAAAAATAAAAAATAAAATACAAATAAAAATAAAAATATTAAAAAATTAAAAGAAACAAAAAATTATACAAATTTATTAAATGTGTTCATGTTTTTATTTATTTATTTTAGGAACAAATTTACTAAACATATTCTTCTGTTAAAAAATTGTTCATCGAAATAGAAATAATTCTGTTTCAGAGAATAATTTTTGAATAGAAATGTTACTAAATATGCTTTTAAAGTCTTGTTCTTTTAATAATGACAAAAATAATATTTTAAAAGAAATTGTTTTGGATGGTGACAACGCGAAGCTAAAGAATTTACTATAGGTGGAATCATTGTCCTACGATTTGACGTGCCTTCAGTTCCCTTGTCCTCTGTTTTTCTTACTTTCTCCGATTTTTCCAATGGCAACCATAAAGTGGGTGACAAGGCTACGTGCTTGGAGAAGCGAAGCAAAACAAAAAGCGGCGTAAAAAACATCTTTGAGGTGGGGCCACGACCGCACTTAGGGGTGGATTAACTGTTGGTACGTGGGGAGGCTGGATAGGACAACGTATACAAAGACTGGCAGGACGAGTTTCTCGGTAGAGAGAAAGCAGTAGGAGTACGGTAGCGGTTCCCCCGAAGCAGGACGACAGCGGTTCCCCCGAAGCATTTCTCGTGCTCGTTGCACGTGAATTTGAAAAGGCAGTGAAATACCACATTATTTTCTACGCCACAACAAATGGAAAAATGACAAAACACACGTGTACGAGCAGATTTGTCCTCTCCATCTATCTTTTTCCATATACGATAACGGTGAGAGTCGACCGAGGTTGTCAACTCTATTGGTCCTGATCCAATTCTCTAGGGAGACTAGACTGATCCTTGATTTTGAGATTTCTAAACTAATACTATATAGGCTAATTCTCGATTCCTAAGAATATAGGATTCTTGACTACATATGTATTTATTCTAAAAAGGAAACACTAACTTAAATGGCATGGCATTAAATAGCATCAATAGGCATCATCCTCCTCCAATACCCTTGTTCTCCTTTATTATTTATACTCTTCAATTTTTACTTTAAAGAAATAATTTTTTACTCGTGAGTAATCTCATCTTGCTTGCTATGCAATGCTCACCCCATTTGGTGCTTGCCGCTCAATGCTCTCGCCGCTCAACACCCGTGTCGCTCTCCTCTCTTTGCTGGCCTCAACGTTGTCGACTAAATTAGAAGGAAATAAAACCCTAATTAAAAACCCTCTTTGCTCATGAGCAATGCTCGCCATTTGCCACTTGCCTCATGACTCACTCTCATCTCGTGGCTCCCCCTATTGATGGATATATAATTTGAAATAATAGGTTTGTCTTTTCAGAGAATATAAATAATTAAAAAAATTATTAGTTAGTCCCGGATTGACTTTGGAATTGGATTGAATCTATAGAGTTGGTCCGATCCTTGATCTGAAGCTCAATCGGGTGAGTTTTTAATCCCAAAAATTGGAGATCAACACTATACAAGTTAGTCTTTGGATTAGGTGTTGGATTGGTCCAACTCAGACCATGATCACCCATAATATGAGGTCATCAAGTTCACTATACATGATAATAGACGGGCAATTGGGACATATTGTTACTTAATGAGCAGTATTAGTTCCAAAAAAAAAAAAAAATGAGCACTATACAGTCTTCTTCTTTTTTCATGTTGACAACTTGGCATAAACGTATAAAGATTACTTTGCTTCTCATATTAGAATTGCTCGAACGCAATAGCAATGGGAAAATTCTTATATGCACTCAGTACATTAAGGACATACGATCTGTTGTGATTTTTCCATATACTCCGTGCTCCTTTTTATTTGAAAGAGACTTGTTTACCTTATTTAGTTGAAGACAACTGTCCAAATTCTTCCCGTCTGGCGTTAAAACAAAATATTGCGCCATTTTGTATACCAAATCCTCGTATCCTCTATGGTCTGCCACTCAATATTCTTGTTCCTCATAATGATCTATGGGATTTTATTGATGATCTCTTGGCCTCATAGCAAGATGATCAAGTACAACAACAACAGCGGCACCCAAAAAATATAATGATGATTTTCACAATGCCGTGAATATGTCTCCCTATTTTTTTTTTTTATTTCAACGAGCTCTTGTCACATAACATCATTTGTTAATTTAACTATGTTGCTTTATAGGTATTAAGTTACTAGAACCTTTAAATTTTGAAAATTTTGAATTAATAAATATATCTGTAGAACTATTAGCTTCTCAAAGAAGTCACTTGTTACCTCTCGAATTACAAATATTACAAAATATTGTTACCTTTGGGTGCCTTACAACAAAGTAGCCTCTTCTATGAATATTACAAAATATTGGATACTCTTCACGTAGACTCAACATGTTCCCATAACCATATTTATTGTCATGTAAAGATGTATTAAAATCATAAAAAGAAAAACTTGCACTAATTTTCACAATTTTTTGATAATGAATTGCAATATTTATTTAAATAAGAGTGGCATCCTAGAATACATTGGTAATTGCAATTCCAAGCAACTATAAAAAGCAGTCGACTTTGAATTTTATGCTCTGTATGGGCAAATAAAAAAGCAGACGATATGCTGTAAGAGTTAGAATTGGGAACAAATATGATAATGGTAATTATCTTCATAAAATATGCTTGACTTATATTGAAATCGGCCATTAATTGACATTTTTTTTTGTTTATCTTTTTCTTTTTTTTGGTGCCAGCCAATGGATGTAGCTACCGGGTCTCCAACATGTGTTTTCTCCTCAGATTAATCTTTGGCATAAGAGTGTAACTATTGGATTAGAACTTTTATGCAATGTTCAATTAAGCTTGTGAATTTTTATTTTATTTTATTGTGTCCTTCAATATATATATATATATTTGTATCAGTCCATCTATCTAAAAAATTTACGAAGGTGCTGCCATTATGGCACCAAGTTAAAATTAATTGCTATTGTAGCACCACATACGATTTTAGATGTGGCTATCGAAATCATTAAACAATATGAAAAGTTAAATATTTTTTGAATCTTAGGAAGGAGCAAAATGTGAGGAGTTTGCCACATGTGCTGTGAAAATCGGAACAGTTATGGCCCAAAGATGCAGAAAAATATATATAAATTTGTGTGTATGTCTAATATTGTTTTTGAAGAGAGAGAGAGAGAGAGTGGGAAGGAGAAGAAATGGGTGGGATTGAAGCCTTTAAATGTAACAGTTGTGAAACAGCTCAGCTGCGGGAACTCAAACCCAGATGTCCCCCCGCGTCGGGGGCCGCAGCCACCGAGGTCACCTTATGCGTAGGCTTTGAAACCAACCCACCGCCCTTCCCCTCTCCCTTCGGTCAACTTCCCCATTCCAATATATTTTCTTCTTTTCTTTTTCCTTTCGTCGTTGCACTAGAAATCGACACGTGGCGCTTTCTTTCTTGGGGAAAAGCACGAGCTCGCGTTCTATCGGTGCCATCAAGAAGAGCCCAACACCGTCCCGCTTACTGGGTTTTGCTGGGCCATCCCATGTCATGTTTCTAGGCCCAATCTCGGTGGGAGTTAGCCTATGTAGCCGATGCGGTTTTTTTACTTGATCCAACCCCTAATCCAAGCTACCATCAAGGCTAGAACTTAACCGCCACATTTTGGTGTCAAATCGTCCTGATATAAAATCGCCATATGCTCGGTGCATCCGACAATCTGGTCACGCGAGACCCATCTGATTGAAGGGACGGAATGCATAGGATGTACGTGCACATGGTCCCAAAATAAAGTTAATGGAATTCCGGAAGACAGTCATGGGTTATGCTTCCACCGCAACCTATATAGACATCTTAGTTTTTCAGTTAAGATGTTAGACCACCTTGTGTCCGTGGGTTCCCTGAAGGGATAAGTGCTGTGGGGGTAGCTCGCTGGATGCGTTCTTTCCAAATTGCAAAAAGACTAGGTTGTCACCATCAGCCAAATTGCAACAATTGCGATATAGAGGAGCATCATTCTGACTTTATTTTCAATGTAATATGAGGCATTGTGGTGACTCGGCATGTAAGGAAGCCTTAGAAATATAGCAAAGATGCATTACTCGAGGGTAAACTACAAGAAATACTTTTGTTTTCAATCTTTTGATAAGGGATTTTTTTTTTCTTTTGGTTATACTTGCAGATCAATTAAAATATGGTTTGAGACTACTTCTTCGCAATGTCAGTTGAGATATTATATAGAACCCCGGTCAATGACTAATATTAATTTGAAACCAGCCGCCTTCATTTCCCAGATATTCACCCAGCAGTCGTCGAGAGGCTGGGGAAATAGTGTAAGAGTTTTCCTGGTGTGGATTATATTAATTGATATTGTAATTTACTGTTTTTACGGTTACCGTAAAACAGGGCTGGTCTAACGTGAGATAGAAAGTTTCTTAATTAGTCTAATATGGGGCTGGCTAGTGTGGGCCGAGTTGAGCCTGGCCCGTAATGAGGGGGACTGGCTGGAAACTCTATAAATAGTGCTCAAGTCTCTCCTCTAACCCTAATTCTCACATGAATCCTCACCTAAGGGGCGTTTACCTAACGCTAAACGTGAGGGGGCCACCTCATTGAGCTAGTGATACGGAGGGCAATAGAGGAGAAGGACTTGTTGCGTGGATCCCCTTGATAACATGTGGGTAATCCTTTTCTGCTTCTGCTTTATGTTCGATGAATCCAGGTGCGTTAATCTTTCTACTCAATTATGCATGTTCTTGTTCTGGTTATGGAGATCTTGGGGTTGCGCAATTTGCGTCTTACATGTGGTATCAGAGCAACCATAATCTTAGAACTTGAACACAATTGGTTTTGCCCTAATTTGTACGGATTTACCCTAATTTGTACGGATCTACCCTAATTTTTATGGATTAGCCCTAATTGGTATTGATCTTGCCCTAATTTATGATTTTCGAGACTTTTTGTTCAATAAAAATTAAATTAAATCACAAATTCGGACTGGGCTCGACGAGACGAGCAAGTGGGTAGGCGGCGCGTCGCCGGAGGATGCCGCACGCGCTCCCACGCGCGTCCTCGCGCCGCCTGCGCATCGAACGCGCGCCGCGCGTGAGATCCACGCGCCGAGCACTCAGGCGGCGCGTGTGGGCGCGTGTAGGCTCCGATCGGCGCGTGTCTGGTGTCGTTGGACTCGTATGATGATTTCCTATCTCTTCATATATTTATTTTATATGTTTGATGGTTTTATTGATGTGAAATTGCATATGAAACCCTAAATACGTGTATTTTTAGTGTATTTTGCGTATTTTTCTTGTATTTTCTGTGATTTTGGAAATACAGGTGATGGGTTACTAATATGTTATCACATAATGAAAAGGTGTGATTCATCAATAAAAATCAAACTTTATTGTGAACTCAAGTCTGGTTTAATGAGATACAATTCATATGAGATTGTATTTGAGTTATGTATTGGGTGATGAGAAACAATAAAAAAAATATGAAACTTTTGTTACTCAAGCATACTCATTTACACATTGGTAATCTTTGAATGATAGACGACTTAAGGACTCGGACCAAACCGATGTCTTGATTAACACATCTATTTGAATGTGGGTAATGCATGTCAATTAAGTTATCTTGCATATTGTACATAAACTCATCTGGTCACTTGTTAATGTCTATTAAGTTGAATATTTTTTAAAGTTAAGGAGTATGACAACATTTATGCAGAGTAATAGTATCTACTGTTAAATTTTAGATATTTGGTTCTCTGGTTTAACTCAATTAATAGGCCACTGGTTGAAGTAATGATATTTGTTACCTAAAATTGATTAATAAATCAGTTGTTGCCCTTGGAGTCAATTTTACCTTATGAACTCATGAGTGATAATGGATCAGCTGTCAAGCTTGTCGATTTGGTGTACCTTGTATTACTATTGATGTTAATTTGTGAGAAATATTATAGATCATCATTCTTTTTATGTTGTTTAGATAATATGTAATTGGGGTGCATAAGAGATGTTTTATTCTCTGTTATGAGAAATTTCTTGTGTTACTGTGATCAATGATCTAATTGGAATCTGTCTTTCAGGTTCGCTATATATATATATATATTAATGAATAAAGCAATGTAATTAGCATGATATGTGATTTTGGTGATATGATGCCCCTATCACTAAAGTTAAAATCACATATATATGGTGTATGTGAGGAGTAAAGTTTATATCCCTGGTATAAGAGAATTTCAATGATTCAATTGAGTAGTGACCGCCAAAGTGGCACGCTTGATTGGGTTTGAGAAATTTCGGTCTCGTATGATGATTGGGATGTCTCCTAGTCTAATGCATAGTTATACTCCCAAAGGAGGTGATTGTGTATTAGTTCATGGAGGGATACATGATAGTGTGGTGGAGGAGTGACTGATCCTAATGGTTCATATGCCCAAAGGTGATGAATTCATAAAGATTGGAATATATTCTCATAACCCTTATCATGTTGGGAGTGTACAATTGCATGTTATGTATTCTGCCCAAAGGTGATTATATGATTTTGCATGTAACTCTCTGGATGTGTACTTGAACGTCAAGTTACACAATGCTCACATGATGTTAATTATATACTACTTGTTTTTCAGTCACATTTTCTGTAAATGGTAATTCCGTCACCATTAAGGTTTTTACTACTTCAAATTTTAAGTTGTGGACATATGATTTGTTGCTTGAGAAAAGAGCAATTGAATTTGCTTACTGTCCATGAAGCATTCCATTCTGGAACACTTGAAAAGAGGTTTGCCTACGGACTGCACTGCTATAAGATGATGGAAGCCTTAGTTGCTTGAAATTATGTATTGTTTGATATTGAAATTAGGATACATCTGCAAAAGTTGTGTTTAAGTCCTAATGACATATACATCTCATAAAGGTCTTAAGAGGTTGTTAGGTTTAACAGTGGCTATGAGTATTTTGACAAGTATGACAATTCGAAATAACTTAAATGGTCATTTGTCAAATACTTGGTAGATTCTGGGGTGGTAATTTAATTACTATATTTGAAAATTCTGACAAAAAGATTTGGGCGAAAGGCATAAATGTACCATATTGAACATGGTGATGAGTATGATTAGTAAGACTAATTTATTTGGTCTTTTGTGGGCTGATGTTATGGAAGCAATTTTTTCATATACAAAATGGGTATTGATTTTATGACCCTAAAGAAGGTACAAGAATTATGGAATCACATACTCTAAAGTTTCTAAATATTGACGTAATTGTAGAGGATAGCTGCTCTCAGATTATTAAAGATAATAGTATGATGGAGGTTACTATGTTTTTGTCTTTACCTATACAGATAATTATGGAATCTCCTGTACCATAGACTAAACTTGTTGAGGTTCAAGGTACTATTTTTGATATAGTTTATAATGAAATTTCTTAAACCTCTCAAGTGCAGAATGAAGTGATTATAGCTTTATTAAGGAGATTCGTTAAGGAAAGACGATCAATTATACCATAAGACTATATAGTCTATTTGTGAGAGCATGATTACAATATCCACTATATGGTTGATGTAATGACATATTTATAAATGTCGTTTCTTATTCTCAATTAAGTATGTGATTAGATGCCATAAAAGACGATATACAATCTATGAAACATCATAGTGTTTGGAAACTAACTTACTTGCCTAAAGATTACAAGTTCATTAGTTGCAAATTGGCGTACAAAACTAAAAGAATTTCAAATAAATATTGTGGAATTTAAAGCCAAATTTGTAACTAACGTTTTAACTCTGAAAGATGGGTGGATTGATTATTGTTTATAGTGAAGAAATAATTATTTCTTTAAATGTTCTTTCAGAGTGAACGTGGCATTAATAATTTATTTTGATATAAAGTTACGCCAAATTGATACAAAATCTATATTGTGCAACTGGATGATTTTGCAGCAGATTCAAGTAAACTTGTGTGTAGACTGAAAAGTTCTAATTCATGGTCTTAAGCAAGTTTCCAAACAATATTATTAAAGTTTCATAGTGTTGTTATTTTGTTCAATTGGGAACAAAGTAATTCAATATACTACAAGGTTAGTGGGAGGAAATTTATTTTTTCTCATACTTTATGTACATGATATTTTGCTTACAAGTTGTGACCTTGAGACAATACTGAGATCTGTAAGGATTGTTTTTGCCATATTATATTAGATTTTCTCGGAGGACATTTGCTGATTGTATATTGGAAATATTCAATATACATCATTGCAAGCCAGGAATTGCTCATGTTGTTAAAGGTGATGGACTAAATCTATCACATTGTCCTTATTTAGATATTGAGAAAATCTAATTAAATGGTGTACCTTGTGTCAATGCACTTAAAAGTATAATGTATGCTCGAATTTGCACTAGACTAAATGTTGTCTTTGTGACGGGACTTCTAGGCAGATATCGGTCAAATCCAGGACATGATCACTGGGTTGCTGTCAAGAAGGTTTTA
Organism: Eucalyptus polyanthemos subsp. polyanthemos; assembly: GCA_017140185.1. Taxonomy (NCBI): domain Eukaryota; kingdom Viridiplantae; phylum Streptophyta; class Magnoliopsida; order Myrtales; family Myrtaceae; genus Eucalyptus; species Eucalyptus polyanthemos. The sequence goes on from CM029462.1 coordinate 23,619,917, forward strand.
AGGTACTTAAAGAAGACAAGAGATTATATGCTAATTTATAGACATGTTCAATTCTTGCAGTTAGTAGAGTATTTAGATGTAAACTTTGCTGGCTGTTCTGATGACATGCAATCAATAACGGAATACATATTTATGTTAGTAGGAAGTGCAGTAAATAAAGTTCTTTGTTATCTTCTACTATATATGCAGTGTTAGTAACATTCTTTTAGGTTGTTACTTGGGCTATTAGGCTCCAAAACCTCATGACGGAATTGATCGTTTTAACTTGATGGATAGATCCGTACGGTTATATTGAGATAACAAATTTGTAGTATTATTTATTTACTACAGAGGTCTCAAGGGGTCTAAATATATGGTAGTCAGATATATTTGACCATAAAGAAACGGTACAGAAAGGTGACTTATGATATAATATATTTTCACAGATGATGTGGTTACATATTCAATAACTAAAGGCCTACGCCCATGTGTATTTGAGTGACATATTGTTAATATGGGCCTAGGAGTATCTTCGGATACTGTTGTTTAGTGGGAGCTATTTTGGCTTTACTCTGATAAAGTTCACATCTGTGGTTCGTTACACTTAGTAACAGTTTGATATGTATCAACTTTTGCATTCAATAAAATATTTTGAATGTGTTGTTATTATGTTGAATACATATTGATAAAGTCTCAAGGGATTGTATAGACCTTGAGTGAAGGCTAGGGGCATCCGGGCATCCGGTTATTAGTCTTGTGCATATGTCTTGTGATACATAAAGAAAGGTTAACCATAAGGACAAGACATATGTGGGTTCATTGGAATCATAAAGCATTCTCTAGTGGCACAAGTTTTTTGTGACACCTAAGGTAAGAGAATGGTGACTGACAAATGGGATCTCTATGAGAGATGTTATCCATTTGCCACACTACCATATTGAATCCATATCAATAAAGTTGAGAGCACTCGTGACCATGGATGGCTCTGTGTATATACATGCAGTTACCGCCATGATTCGGTGTTTAAGACTTTATGGAATATGATTGACTATTAAGAATTATCTCTGGACCAATGTGCGCGCATAAGGTACGATTTCAATTAATATAGTCTAAGTGGGAGAATGTAAGAGTTTTCCTGATGTGGACTATATTAATTGATATTGTAATTTACTGTTTTTACGGTTACCGTAAAACATGGCTGGTCTAACGTGAGATAGAAGGTTTTTTAATTAGTCTAATATGGGGCTGGCTAGTGTGGGCCGAGTTGAGCCTGGCCCGTAATGAGGGGGACTGGCTGGAAACTCTATAAATAGCGCTCAAGTCTCTCCTCTAACCCTAATTCTCACATGTATCCTCACCTAAGGGGCGTTTACCTAACGCTAAACGTGAGGGGGCCGCCTCATTGAGCCAGTGATACGGAGGGCAATAGAGGAGAATGACTTGTTGCGTGGATCCCCTTGATAACATGTGGGTAATCCTTTTATGCTTTTGCTTTATGTTCGATGGATCCAGGTGCGTTAATCTTTTTACTCAATTATGCATGTTCTTGTTCTTGGGGTTGCGCAATTTGCGTCTTACAAATAGAGCTAGGATCTGGCCGGGGGCTTGTTTCGAAATTGGTTACAAATGCCCCCGCGGTTTATCATTACCTCATTTTACGTTTGGGGTTGACTCCGATAAACGGGATAGTTTAAGGACTTGTCCAGGTCCCAGTTGAGATATTATATAGGACCCCGGTCATTGACTAAAATATTAATTTAGTCTGAGCCCTAAATTTCTAAAGTTCCGATGGAGAGTCCGAAAAAATACTGGTTATTTCTATTGCCCTTTTAGACCCCCCCCCCCCCCAAATCTATCGCCTTTAATATTGGTTATATACTCCTTGCTAGCTAGTGTTTTTCATCACGGTTTATTAGTACCAAACTTACAAAACAATTAAGTTCTTTTATCCTAAAAATAAAATGAGCTTGTTGTGATATGAAGTAATTATCATGTAATTTCCCTAGTACTTTTTTTATTGATCTTGTGATCGCTCATATATGTTGGATAAGAATATTTTGTTCTTGTTGAATTGACTAATATAGTGTTTTTCATCCCTTTATCACTATTTATAAGTAATCATATCAAGGCTGGAAGATGTAGTATTTTCCGAGTTTTGAATCGTTTGTCTTTCCCACTTTTACTCGATTTAACACTAAACCGATTAAATGAACCTTAAAATAAAGGGAAAGTAAAGCAAATTGAGATTTTGTTTTTGTTTTTCCATCATATCAAGTTAATATCATATTACAAAAAAGGAAGAAAAATATAAAAAAATACACTTTTTTTGGCCTATTAGAATCCTTTTGGCCAACAATTCTGTTATCTTTTCACGAAAATGAAAGTTATATAAAGATTAATTGCAATATAATTAGGGAAAAGTAAAGACTGGAAGTGACTAGAGATTCTTACTTGTCATAAAAGTGAATTGGGTTTATAACAAGAAAAAAAGAAGATAAAAAGCAGTGAGTAGATTTTTTTTGGACCTATTATTGTCATATGTAAGGAAAAAAGACAACAAAGAAAAGATAAAGGGAAAAAGAGATTATGATAATGTCAAAATGACCATATGTCGGTCTTCTATAAATCTACCTCAATGCACTATGATATTAGATTATGACAATTAAACTTGCACAAATGCTTTCACAAATATAAGTCCAAAACAAATGGCAAACATAACATATATATATATATAGAAGACACAAGCAAACCTAGAATTCCTTATGGACAATTAACAGACATGTCATTATAGTAACAAAGGATTAGATGTCGGAACCTGTCGAATAGAAAAGAGAGCCTGTCTTCTTATGTTGGCTCATCTTGGAAGTAGTTGAAGTCGCATGGGAGTAGAGGTTTTTTTCATCCACCATACTTTTAGTCTCTTCCTTGTTTTCTTCAACTGTTGAGTTGTCAAGCTTGCGGTTAATCCTGGCAAGTTGCTTAGCCACTTCCCTCGTTGCTAGCCTCCTTGCACCACTTGGGTCCAAGCACTTCATTGCAATCTCAACAACCATTCCTACTCTCTCTATTTCATCTCACTACTGGCCTTGAAGCTTATGACATCGGAGAGTGTCTCATCCTTCATGGAAGAGATAAAATAATGGATAATATTGATTGACTCTCCAAACTTTGTAACAAAACTTGTGGGCTTCTTTCTAGTGAGCAACTCCAAAGGTATATACGTCACTTTTAAGTGTTAGTATACTGGTGGTCAAATATTCTAGATCGATGTAGCCCAACATGCTTTGTATTTCATTAGCTTTGACATGACTATGCTCTGGTGATATAAGTATCGAACCTCCAAAATCAGATACTTTTACAGAGTATTACAGAGTAATTTTTGATCTAGAAATAGTTTACCGACTTGATGTTGCCGTGAATGATTAGGAGTTCTACATAACAATGCATATACTCGAGTGCAAGAGAAGTTGTGGTGGCTATATTGAGTTGGCTTTTCCATGATCTTAAGATGGCTGACACATTCTGATGGATGTGTTGGACTAGGGTACCATTAGAAATGTATCCATAAACCAGCAAGGGTATTCTAGTCTCCAAACATATGCCATGAAGCTTCACCATATTTTTGTGGTTCATTTGCATCATAGTTTCAAGTTCATACTGGAAATCCTTCCTTATTAGAGAATTGTGCACATCTTTAGGCTTCTTGACTGCAACCACGATGTCCCTGCTATTCTTTCTCTATAGACATAACTGAAACTGCCCTCGTTGAGCTTATTGCTATCATCATAATTATTGGTAGCTTTTGCTAGCTTTGGCTTCGTAAAGATTTGCACTTTGGTGTTCCAAGAGCTTTCCTTCATTTCTTCCGAAGTATTTATGTTTTCTTCTCTTCCTGCAGTGTCAAAGGCTATAGCACCAAAAGTTGCGTGGAAGAAGGACAGAGCAATCATTGCCAAAGAATTTATGTTACTAGATTAATGATTCAAGCATGTAATCCTTACACGGTCCACATAGTTCATAAAAGAAATTAACTTCAAATAGACTACCCACTTAATCTTTTTATTGCATAAGCTGCATCCATCACCATTTATTTAGATGATTAATCTATCTTTCAAAATATAATATGTATCATTGCAACAATTCTTATAAAATTCCTTATGTAATCGACTGGACTCAATTGAAATACGTATTACCGACGTCTTCCAAATGTCTTTGCTTGATCATTAAGACACGGTCTGTAATAAACAAAAGTAAATAAGAAAGCATTCACCTCACATTGTTTTAGCTCTTTCCATTTTCAAATGATATGAAAGGTAATCAATTATGCACGTTGTAATTATCATGATTACATGTTTCCATCCATCCTATTGGAGGAAAGTCTAACCGGTGGGACTACAAATGTAGACATCTTTCAAAATTATACTTAGGCAAATTTGCATTATTATATCGATCTTGATAATTGCTAAAATTTATGTTTTAGAACAGATCTGTGTTGAAAAGAAATTTGATATGATCATATGTGGATGTTATGTATTTGAATATACCAAGTGACTAAGGCTAAATGAGCTACATATCTATTGTTGTCAAAGTATCTTAGAAGAAATAGTTGAGTATATTTAGGGGTTAGTTGTATCTATCGCATGGATAGAAGTAGCGTATCACATGAATAGAAGCAAAGTACTGCACAAACACTATCAGTGCACTAAGTGGATACATGCAGAACATAAGCCGGATACCATCACTATACTAGAATACTAGATATAAGCACTAATTGTGAATACAAGCGAAGCACCTATACAACCTACGACAACTATCTTATCACGAAATTCAAAGTTATTGTTATATTAAGATATTTGATCTCATTCCACGACAACTTGTGATGTGGTATGAGATGCTAATTTAGAAGATTTTGATTGATTATTAATCTTAAAGATTTTCTTCGCAAAATATTCAATTGCACGAGATATTTTAATTATTGACAATCATCCTGAAGGCAAGACACATTCCATAAACGAGCTACTCTATCTAGAAACCAAGATTTGATTGTATAGGTGATCAAATCTACGGGAATTTTGGTTGATTGACCTCAATGACTACTTAATCTTCTCAACAATATGTCCAATGGCTAGATTAGAGATTAATCATCTGAAAGATTATCCAATGAGAAGTTTGAATGCCGAGGAGTATAAAAGAAGACTAAGGCATCGAAGAGATAGAGAGATCAACAATTCTTATTTCCATAATTCGAGAGATCTTTACTTCTTTCTATTGTCTTTGGTGAGCTTTACATTGTAGTCTCTTGAGAAATATTAACAGAACCATAGTTTGTGCTTAGTGTGAGATAGAGAGACCTATCTGCTTAGATATAAGCAACACTAGCTTAAAGGAGAAGTACTTAAATATAAGCGGCATTGCTACTATGCTTCTCAATGATTGACTAGTGGAATCTAGCTAGATGGCTATTAGCCAGGAGAGTGGACATAGACTAAATTAAATCAAACCGCTATAAGCTCTTATGCATTGTTTTTTGTCTTCTCTACTATTACTTCTTGTATGGTAACAACATTGTGTTGGAGAAAACTTCTTTGAGTGTTTTGAAGCTGACAAAACGTTTTTATCAGTCTAGTCTAAAGACTTGCAGACTCTACTATTAAAGTTTGAAGACTTTCGGATTGCTAGACTCAAAACTCAAAGTCTATCCTCATTGATAGTTTCTAAACCGTCGAAGAAGACTTATCTAGAACTGGATGTTTCGTTAAGGATTTGACTTTATCGACTGGAGAAGATCTCTTGACTGAATATAGCATGTCGGAATCCATTATTCAAATCAAGATTTATTCAGGGATTGTGGATCCGTTGATTGACAAAATATACTTGGAAGGTTCTACTTATGGAAACTAAGATCCTGATTGTATGGGCGAGCAGGATTGATGGACTATCGTCATGTTCCTTAAATAGCTTGAAGATCTTCCTAATTGATTCTGTCCAACGGGTAGATTGGAAGAATTCCTTTGGTAAGTGCCAACGGTTATGATGGCATAAATGAGTATATAAGGAAGACATTTCAGTTGTTTGAGTGTGTGCGCGATAGAAGAATTCCAAAGTCTGAAACTCCTTGTTCTTAGTCAATTCATTTGTTGAGAGAAATCTTGCATGCAAAAGAGAGTCTATATCTTTGAGAGACTTTGAGGAAGTGTAGTAGAGTCTCTACACTGTGGAATTAAGGGAGAGCTTTACTGTAACAACTCTTTTGTTCATAGTGAAATCCAGCCGGTGGGCTGTCAGTGCGGAAGAGTGGACGTAGGCTTAGATTAAGCCGAACCACTATAAACTCTGTGTTCAAATTCTCTTCCCTACACTCTTTTACTTTGATCGTAACTTGTTTATTTGAAAAGAGAGGAATTTTCTTTTCATAATCCATTGTTGATTTGTGCTGCACTTATCTCGCAAAATTGTTTCTGCACCTATTCACCCCCCTCTAGGTGCACATACTAGCTTTCACAATTAGTATCAGAGTCTATGTACTTACTTAATTTGAAGTGTTTTACTTTAGAGTTAAAGATCCATGGCTAGTATGTTGGCTTCAAGACTGGTTGAAGGGCAAAGCAATACTAGAACGCCTTATTTTGATGGAAATGAAACAACATATGGAAAACAAGATGAATACATTTTTAAGATCAAAGGATCCTCTGGAATGGGATGTAGTAGACAGAGAAATCATTTCTAAAGCTACACTTGTCTTAGAAAGAGGAAAAGAGGCTGTTGAGTATAGCGGAATGACTCAAGAAGAAATAACCAAAAGACAAGCTCTTGATGCAAAAGCAATTTATTCTTTATATTGTGCATTATCACCTACTGAATATAACAGAATATCTTCTTGTACTACAGCTAAAGAAGTCTGGGATAGATTACACATCACCTATGAAGGAACTGATCGAGTGGAAAAAAACCAGAATCAACATTCTGCTCGGTCAATATGAAGCATTCAAAATGAAATTTGGAGAATCTATCACTGACATGTTTACTCGTTTTACAGAAATCGTGAATGGCCTTAAAAATCAAGGGTTACCAATTTCTGATCCCATGAAAGTAAACAAGCTTCTACGTGGACTCTCCAAGGACTGAAATCACATAAAGGCCTCAATAAGGGAGACACAAAGAATTATGCCACTTTCGGTTGATGAATTGGTTGGGACTCTTCAGTCTTAAGAAGTGGAGCGTATCAATGAAGATGAAGATCCTAAAGGTAAGAAATCCATTGCATTAAAATTTAATGATGATTCTAATGTCACAGATTCTGAAGACGATATGGATGACAAAGAGCTTGCTCTCATGATAAGAAGATTCAAAAAGCTAAACAGGAAAGGAAGAAAATTCAATCCAAATAAATGGAGTTTTCAAAAGTAATAGAGTAAGTTTGTTGAGGATGATGAATCTAATAGAGAAGTAGTTTGCTTTGAATGTAAGAAAAAGGGACACATTAGACCCAATTGTCCCCTTTTGAGGAAAAAGAAAGGAAAAGCTGAGAAATATCGAAAGGCACTCAAAGCAGGAACTTGGAGTGATACAAAATGTGAAGAAAGTGATGATGGTTATGCCAACATTTGTCTCATGGCACAATCGATTCAGATTCAGATTCGGACTGCGAAATAGATTCAGATTCAGATAGTGAAATCGAGGTAAGTGATTTGAAAATCCCTACTAAATTCTCTAGATACATTGATGAATTATGTCTTAGTCTCAAGACTTCTCTTAAAAGGATTTACGAACTTAAAAGAGAAAATTATGCACTAAAACAACAGGAAAATGTTTGGAAAGAAAATGTTAAAAGTTTAGACAAAAGTATTACTATTTTGAAAGAAAATGAAGACAATCTTTCAAAAGAAAATGCATCTTTGAAAAATGACATTTTAAATATTTCTAAAAGATTTTCTATAGGATCCGAGAAATGGAAAAAATTCTTTTTCGCTCAAAGACCTTATTTCAATAAATCTGGTTTGGGAATGATTATGGAAACCATTCCTCTAATTGATTTTCCTAAAATAAATGAAAGAATTAAGCAAAGATCTATAAGAGATGCTTACAAAAATCATTTCCAAAAAGTTTTTGTAAAACTAGTAGGTCGCAATGCTATTAAATGTTCTAAGTGCAATAGCTCAGAACATTTTGAAAAAGAATGTCCTATGCTTTGGAAACCTTAAGAAAGTATGGGCAAAGACCGTATATTATACTAACACTAATGGACCCAAGAAAATATGGGTACCAAAGAAAGCTTGAATCTCTTTTCTAAATGCAGGTCATTATTAAGAAAAAATGTTAAATGGTACCTGGATAGTGGATGCTCAAGCCATATGACAGGAGATTCAAATTGCTTCATAAAGCTTGTTCAAGTTAATAGTGGAAAAGTTTCATTTGGAGGAAACAGCAAAGGAAAAATTGTGAGATTCGGAATTGTAAGGATTGAAAGCCTCACAATCAGTAATGTTTCCTTAGTGAAAGGACTCAACTACAATTTGCTAAGTATTAGTCAGCTGTGCGACACCAGTTTCAAAAGCAACTTTCAAGAAGGAATATGCTCAGGAACCAGTAAAGACTCCTCTCAGTTTTTCACAGGTCGAAGACATGGAAATATCTACCTTTTGGATGTCAAACCAGATAAAACCCAATATCTAATCTCAATTCAAGAAGAAGCAAACTTATGGCACAGAAAACTTGGGCACATCAACATGAAACAAATAGCCAAAATCTCAGCAAAGAAGCTTGTTCATGGTCTACCCAATCTTTCATACCAAAAGACTGATCTATACACACCATGCGTGTTGGGAAAACAGGTAAGAAACTCATTTAAACCAATAAATCAAGTTTCCACTAACCGTGCACTGCAACTTCTACATATGGATCTCTTTGGACCAACTAGAACTCAAAACATTGGAGGTAAAAAATATTACCTAGTAATTGTTGATGACTACTCACGATTCACTTGGGTATATTTCCTGGTAAGTAAGTCTGAAACATTTTCTTATTTAAAAAGTTTGCTAAAAAGGTCAAAAATAAGAAAAGGGTATGTTATTTCAAGTATACGAACTGACCATGGAGGTGAATTTGAAAATCAAGACTTTACAAGATTTTGTGATAAATCTAGTTTTCAACATGTGTTCTCTTCTCCTAGTATGAGTACCTAGAGGGGGTGAATAGGTATATAACGGATTTTTCTTGATAATTGCGCAATACTTAGACAGTTGAAGAATTTGCGATAAGTAATAATCAACGTAAGACTAAGTAAAGGAAAGAGAGAATTAAACACGCGGTTTATAGTGGTTCGGCTTGATTCAAGCCTACGTCCACTCTTCTACACTGACAGCCAATTGGTTGGATTCCACTATGAACAAAGAGATGTTACAATGTTGATCTTCCTTGATTTCTAGGTGTAGATGATCTACCACACTCGCTCAAGGTATCACCAAGTATGGACACTCTCTGTGTATACAATTTTGCTCAGAATGAATCGACTAATAATCAAGATGCTTCAGACTCTGGAATTTCTCTATCGTTCACGTACTCAAACAACTAGAACGTCTTCCTTTTTATACTCCTTTATGCCATCATACCCGTTGGCACTTTCCAAAGGAATTCCTCCAATCTACCCGTTGGACGGAATCAATCAAGAAGATCATTCGAGCTATTAAAGGAACCTGACGATAGCCCATCAATCCTGTTCGCCCATACAATCAGGATCTTGGTTTCCAAGAATAGAACATTCCAAGAATATTTTGTCGACCATCGGATCTTCAATTGATCTAGAAAAGAATCCGTTATATTTATCCAACCAAAAAGATCTTCTCCAGAGAATAGGATTAAATCCTCAACCATATACTTCGGCTCTGGATTTCCTTCGTCACTGGATCAAAAAGACTGTCAATGAGAATAGTCTTGAGTCTTGAGTCTTGAGTCTGGAGTCTTGAATCTTGAGTCTGGTGATTAGAAAGTCTTCGGACTTTAAACTAGACGATCTGCAGATATCCAGACTAGACTGATAGAAACGTTTTGTCAGCTTCAAAATATTTTGGAAAGATTTCTCCAACAATCTCCCCCTTTTTGATGGTGACAAAACTTTCCTGTAGATTTGAACCACTTTGACCTGCAAAAACAATTCTCAAGCAATATGGCTATCTCATAAAGATTTAACAAAACAACCAGACTCTGCATCCACAGAAAATTGGTTAGTCTTTCATGAGTAATACCATATAACAACACTTGATATAAATGTAGACAATCAAGCATCAAAATCCACAGCCAATTCAGTCAAATTCAAGTTCACACCCAAGTTCACTCAAGTCATACTCAAAAACAAACATATTCAACCACAAAAATAAATTTAAATTCAAAGAAAGTTGGTTGGTTGGTTCAAATTGCTTCTCCCCCTTTTTGTCATCATTAAAAAAGGTGAGAAAGGAGTCAGGTCTGCTTGGGAATGCGCACGATCTGGAAATCTCCCATGGACTGGACTACTCCTTCTAGCCTCTTCAAGTCTTCCCTTAGTTGAGCTACCTCCTCTCCTTTGGCATTGGCTTGAAGTTGTAGAGCGAGGTCTTTCATTTTGTCCTCCAGGGTAATCGAAGATGCTTGTCCAGCATTCTTTATGGTTTGAATCTCACAGTCCAGAGCATAGATTTGGCCCCGCATTTCCAAAAGAACATCTAGAATATGACGAAAATCTGCAGAATTGTCCGTCTGTGTACTTGCATTTGCTTTCTCAGATGGAGTGAATGCAGACGTTGGCGCTTCTGTATAGTCTTGCAGATTTGGTGTTGACGTATCGTGTCCTTCTTCAGGCAATTGAGAAGCCTGAATTTCTTCTGGATCTGTTGGAGATTGTCTTAGACCTTCACTATTGGCAGCATGAGGTGTGGACCTTTGCTCGCCAACTCCCCCTGTCTCTAGGACATCAAAAGGGGAAGAGTGATGATCATGCTCTTCTGTATCTTGATTCCCCTTCTCTCCAGATTCAGCTGCAGACTTTTCTTGCTCTTCTTCTCCTTCTTCTTCAACTTCTTTCTCCCTCTCTTGCTGTTCTTCTTCTTCTCTGTTCTTGGCTTGCTCCTCTTCTTCTCTCTGTTTCTTCTGATGTTTTGTCGATTGGGGAACAGAACGTCTGGTCCTTATCAAGGCAGTGATTGTGAGATCTTCCTCCTCATCTTCATCCTCCAAAATGAGAGTTCTCTTCTTTTTGGATGGGGCACCAATGGCCTCCTTCCCTTTTCGCTTTGAAGTAGACGGAACTGGTGTCTTCACTCTGAATTTCTCTATTGCCTTGGAAAGTTCTTGCAGACGCATCTTCGTTAACATCTTCAAACCTACCACCATCTTATTGCACGGACAAACACAAAGTGTGTGTGGCGGTTCAATATTCATGTGTCTGAAGGTCTTGGTCACCAGACCTGGGTAAGGCAATTGTCTCTTGTCCTTCGACATTGCTCTGTACATGTGAAAGAGAATAGTGTGAGGAAGAGAGAACTTCATCCCTGAGTTGATTGCGTACATCAATTTTGCCTCTGAATTAGATACATCAGTCTTTGATGTTGACTTGGGCCTGATGCAATTTATCACAATTTTGTGCAGCACAATATTGATGGCACGCATCCTTGAATAGATGATTTTTCCTTCTGCATCTCTATCTTTAACCAGTTCCAATGAGGCACGAGCAACTGAGACTTTGATTGGTTGATAACGTCCTTGTTCAACTCCAATTATGTCCGCCAACATGTCCACGTCTAACACATAATCCTGATCTCGAACATTGAATGATATTCTATTCGCATCTATAAAGCTGAGATTCGAATAGAAATACGCAGTCAGTTGTGCATAACCATCTGTGGTATCAGTGCAAAAACGTTCCAGTTGAAGCAGACTGAACTTCTCCCTTAAGTTCACATTAACAACATCCAAGAAATCGAAATCGACACTCCTAGGGTTTATCACCCCTCGTTTCAGCAGTCTGAAAAACAAATTCTCCTGTTCCTTTGATTTGAATAACTCCATCCTCTTTCCCTTCACCTTTGCAGCAATACCCATTCTAGGTTGAAAATCAATGAACATTTTATCATCGTCGTTCCCATCAGTCAGATTCGGTCCCGACATACGAGGGTCACTGGGAATATTCGCAAGTGCTTCCTCTGCTTTACCTTTGGGAGCAATTCCCAAATCCTCCATTTTTTTTAGAAAGATATACTCATTCCCATAATGCTTATCTTTGAGAAAATCATCCACGTATTTCAACGGTGTCCCAGTACTTTTCAACGCACAGTAAAGTTTGTAAATAAACGAGGGTTTTTGGACTCTTACTGGGTCTGCGTCCTCGATTATCTCTTCCTTTGGTTGTTGACCCGCATCATGTGGGGTAGATGGCGTTGAGTGACGTGGTGGAGAGTGAGTCGGGTTTATTCTTGCGACTCGATAATTCTTCCTCTTCGGTGAGATCGAAATGGGTAGGTCCCTCCTTCATCCTCTGTGGTCCCCTGTTCGCGATTCTTGAAGACTTCCTCGAAGAAGACATCATTCCTTGTCGCTGAAAGATTCCTTTACTTGCTTTCCCAAGAAAAGATGACAACTTTCTCGAAGATGAACACGAAGTAGAAACCGGATTGGGAGGAGAATGCTTTTTAGGGTTTTGAAGATTGAAAATGAAAACTGTATATATATAACTCAGTTTTGAAAATGGAAGTTCAATCGGCACAAGGAAAGTGTACGAATACCACTTTTCGAAATCAATAACTGCCAAAATTAATCCTTTTGAAAAGACAAGTTTTCGTTTTTCACGAAGACTACAAAATAACTGAACAAAAGATCATACCTTTTTGAGTTTAGATAAAATAACAACTTATAGTCTATAGTCATCAATGTCTGAGTCTGAGAGATTTAGAGTATGATAATCATCAAGATTTGAGTCTGAAGGTTGGAGAGTCTCTAGACTTTAACTTCTTCGAGCTTCAAAATGTTGAGTCTGGAGCGGATAAAATCGAATTGATTTTTCTCCAAAGGCTTTGTGAATATATCTGCTAGTTGACTTTTTGAATCAACAAATTGAATCGAGATTTCTCCATTTTGAATATGATCTCTAATGAAGTGATGTCGAATCTCTATATGCTTTGCTCTTGAATGAAGAATTGGATTTTTTGTGAGATTGATTGCACTGGTGTTGTCACATTTGATTTCTGTGCATGAGTCTTCAATCCCAAAGTCTTGTAGCTGTTGTTTTATCCATAGAATTTGCAAACAGCAGCTTCCAAGGACTACATACTCTGCTTCTGTTGTTGAGAGAGCTACAGTGCTTTGTTTCCTTGAAAACCAAGACATTGTCCTACTTCCAAGCAACTCGCAGGTTCCTGAAGTACTCTTTCTATCGACTCTGCAGCCGGCTAGATCTGCGTCTGAATATCCCAGAAGATTAAAGTCTCCCTTCTTAGGATACCAAAGACCAATGCTTGAAGATGAAGCAACGTATTTAATAATACGTTTTACAGCACTGAGATGGGATTCTCTAGGATCTAATTGAAACCTAGCACAGATGCAAACACTCAACAAAATGTCAGGTCTAGAAGCAGTAAGATAAAGAAGTGAACGGATGATGCTCCTGTACAGCTTTTGATCAACTTTCTTCCCTTCTTCATCTTTGTCTATCTTCAAAGAACTTGACATTGGTATGTCAGTCTTCTTGCAATTTTTCAATCCAAACCTTTTGACAAGATCATTAGCATATTTTTCTTGGTAAATGAAAGTTCCTTCCTTCAATTGCTTTATTTGAAGACCAAGAAAGAATGTTAATTCTCCCATCATACTCATTTCAAACTCATCCTGCATAGACTTAGAAAATTTCTTGCATAGACTTTCATTAGAGGATCCAAAAATAATATCATCCACATATATTTGAACAAGTAAAAAGCTTTTGTTTTCCTTTTTGATAAATAAAGTAGTATCTACTTTACCTTTGACAAAACCATTATGTAATAAGAACTTACTCAGTCTGTCGTACCAAGCTCGAGGTGCTTGCTTTAAACCATACAAGGCCTTTTTTAGTCTGAAGACTGAGTTTGGCTTCTTTGGGTCTTCAAACCCAGGCGGTTGTTCCACATAAACTTCCTCTTGGATAAATCCATTTAGGAAAGCACTTTTGACGTCCATTTGGAATAACCTGAAATTTTTAGAACAAGCAAATGCAAGTAATAGACGAATAGCTTCTAACTTTGCTATAGGAGCGTAAGTCTCATCATAGTCTATTCCTTCTTCTTGCGTGTATCATTTGGCCACGAGTCTTGCTTTATTTCGTACGACTTTTCCTTTTTCATTCATCTTGTTTCTGAACACCCATTTGGCTCCAATAATAGTTTTACCTTTTGGTTTCGATGTCAATTCCCAGACATCATTAATGTTGAACTGTCTGAGCTCTTCTTGCATAGTTTCGATCCAGCTTTCATCAGATAAAGCTTCTTCTATGCTTTTTGGTTCAATTTTAGAAATGAGAGCCACAGCACTAGACTCTTCACGTCTTTTGGATCTGGTTCGAATTCCTTCATTAATTTCGCCGATAATGAGATCTTTGGGATGACTGGACTTATGCTTCCAATTACTGGTTGATTTGTTTGGATGATGATCTCTTTCTTTATTTGAATCTTCATGAACATCTTGATGCTGGTCTTCTAGAGTGTGAGACATTTCTTGAGTTGTGAGCTTTGGAAGGTTTGGAGTAGATTCAAACTCTTCATACTGAGTCTGACTGGATTCATCTTGCGTAGAGTCTTGAAATTTGACATTCATTGACTCCTCCACCGACTGGCTCTTCTTGTTATAGACTCTGTAGGCTTTGCTTGATGTAGAATATCCAAGGAAGATGCCTTCATCTGATCTTTCTTCAAACTTACCAACTTGATCCTTTGCATTTTTCAATATAAAGCATTTGCAACCGAACACATGAAAGTATGAAACAATGGGCTTCTTACCTTTGAATAATTCATAAGGGGTTTTCTCAAGAATAGGTCTTAGAAAGACTCTATTGATGATATAGCATCTTTGTTGAAACGACTTCAGCCCAAAATCGTGAAGAAATTTTACTTTCAATTAAAAGAATTCTAGCCATTTCTTGAAGAGATCTATTCTTTCTTTCCATAACTCCATTTTGCTGAGGAGTGTATGGAGAGGAGAAAACATGCTTAAATCCAGATTCATCACACAATTTTGTAAAATCTTGATTTTCAAATTCACCTTCATGATTTGTTCTTATACTAGAGATAACACATCATTTTTCATTTTGAACCTTTTTAGCAAATTTTTCAAAATACGAAAAGGTTTCTGACTTACTTGCAAGGAAATATACCCAAGTAAAGCGGGAGTAATCGTCCACAATTACTAGGCAATATTTCTTACCTCCAATACTACGGGTTTGGTTGGTCCGAAGAGATCCATATGCAGCAAGCGTAGTACATGATTAGTAGAGACATGATTTATTGGCTTAAATGAATTTCTTACCTGCTTTCCCAGAATACATGGTGTGCATGGATCGGACTTTTGATATGGTAATTTGGGTAGACCTCGAACAAGCTGCTTTGATGAGATTTTGGCTAATTGCTTCATATTGACATGACCAAGCTTTTTGTGCCATAAGCTTGCTTCATCTTGAATTGAGATTAGGCATTGTGATTCATTTAATTTCATGTCTAAGAGGTAGATATTTCCATGTCTTCGACCCATGAAAGGCGAGTAGAGTCTTTCTTGATTCCATAGCAAATTCCTTCTTGAAAGGAGATCTTGAAACCCGTATCACACAATTGGCTAATGCTTTGAGAAGGTTATAGTTGAGTCCTTCCACTAGAGAAACATTGCTTATTGTGAGATTTCCAATTTTCACAGTTCCAAATCCCACAATGCTTCCTTTGCCGTTTCCTCCAAATGAAACATTTCCACCGTTTACTTGAACAAGCTTTATGAAGCACTTTGAGTCTCTGTCATGTGTCTTGAACATCCGCTGTCAAGATACCACTTTACCTTTTTCTTGACGGAGACCTGCATTTAAAAAAGAGTCTCAAGCTTTCTTTGGTACCCAAATTTTCTTGGGTCCTTTGGTGTTAGTAGGATAAACATTATTAGGCCATACTTTCTTAACAGGCTTCCAAACCATAGGACACTCTTTTTCAAAGTGATCCTGACTATTACACTTTGAACACCTTAAAGCTTTTCGACCTACAGACTTTACAAAAACTTTCTTGAAATGATTTTTGTAAGCCTCTCTCAACGGTCTTTTCTTAATTCTTTCTTTTACTTTAGGAAAATTAATCAAGGGAATTGTTTCTTTGAAATATTTGATAAGTCTGTTTTTAAGAAAACATTTTCTTTCAAAAGATTATCTTCTGTTTCTTTAAGAGCAGAAACATTCAAGTCTAAACTTTTAACTCTTTCTTCTAAAATGGTTTCCTTTTGTCTTAGAGCTGAGTTTTCCTTTTTAAGTTCGGAAATCCTTTTGAGAGAAGTCTTAAGACTAAAACACAGTTCATCAATGTATTTAGAAACTTTGACAGGAATTTTAAAATCACTTACCTCAAATTCATTGTCTGAGTCTGATCCAGAATGCGAGTGCGAGTCGAATGTGCCATCAGACATATGTTGGCATATTCATTATCACTTTCTTCACATTTTGTATCACTCCAGGTTTCGGCTTTGAGAGCTTTTCGAAACTTCTCAGCTTTTCCTCTTTTCTTCTTCAGAAGAGGACAGTTGGGTTTGATGTGTCCCTTTTTCTTACATTCGAAGCAGACTACATCTTTGTTTGGTTCCTCATCATCAACGAGACTTGGTCTCTGCTGTCTCGGAAACTTTGTTTCTTTGAGTTGAACCTTCTTCCTTTTCTATTCAGTTTTCTGAATCTTCTTATCATGAGAGCAAGCTCCTCGTCGTCCATATCATCTCCTGAATCTGTATCATCAGAATCATCATTTGATTTTAATGCAATGGATTTCTTACCTCTTGGATCTTCGTCTTCATTAATTCGTTCCACTTCATAAGACTGAAGAGTTCCAATTAGCTCGTCGACAGATAGAGGCATAATTCTTTGCGTCTCTCTTATTGAAGTCTTTATATGATTCCAATCCTTGGAGAGTCCACGCAGTAGCTTGTTCACCTTCATGGGATCAGAAATTTTTTGTCCTTGGTTCTCAAGACCATTGACAATATCTGTAAAACGACTAAACATGTCAGTTATAGATTCTCCTGGTTTCATTTTGAAGGCTTCATATTGACCGAGGAGAATGTTGATTTTGGTCTCCTTCACTCGATCTGTTCCTTCATAGGTGATATGTAATCTGTCCCATACTTCTTTTGCTGTAACACAAGAAGATATTCTGTTATATTCAGTTGGAGACAATGCACAATATAAAGAGTAAATTGCTTTTGCATCGAGTGCTTGTCTCTTGTTTATCTTTTCCTGAGTCATTTCGCCGGTCTCAACAGTTTCTTTCCCTCTTTCAAAGGCTGATGCAGCAGTAGGAGTGATTCCTCTTTCCACAACGTCCCATTGCAGAGGATCCTTTGATCGTAGGAAAGCTTTCATCTTGTTCTTCCAGATGTTGTAATCCTTTCCATCAAAGTAGGGTGGTCTGGTATTGCTTTGCCCTTCCACCAGCCCTGGTGCTAGCATACTAGCCATGGATCTTTTACTCTGAAGTAAAACACTTCAAATAAAGTAAGAACACGAGCTCTGATACCAATTGATATTGCTAGTACGAGTACCTAGAGGGGGGTGAATAGGTATATAACGGATTTTTCTTGATAATTGCGCAATACTTAGACAGTTGAAGAATTTGCGATAAGTAATAATCAACGTAAGACTAAGTAAAGGAAAGAGAGAATTGAACACGCGGTTTATAGTGGTTCGGCTTGATTCAAGCCTACGTCCACTCTTACGCGACAGCCAATTGGCTGGATTCCACTATGAACAAAGAGATGTTACAATGTTGATCTTCCTTGATTTCTAGGTGTAGATGATCTACCACACTCGCTCAAGGTATCACCAAGTATGGACACTCTCTGTGTATACAATTTTGCTTAGAATGAATCGACTAATAATCAAGATGCTTCAGACTCTGGAATTTCTCTATCGTTCACGTACTCAAACAACTAGAACGTCTTCCTTTTTATACTCCTTTATGCCATCATACCCGTTGGCACTTTCCAAAGGAATTCCTCCAATCTACCCGTTGGACGGAATCAATCAAGAAGATCATTCGAGCTATTAAAGGAACCTGACGATAGCCCATCAATCATGTTCGCCCATACAATCAGGATCTTGGTTTCCAAGAATAGAACATTCCAAGAATATTTCGTCGACCATCGGATCTTCAATTGATCTAGAAAAGAATCCGTTATATTTATCCAACCAAAAAGATCTTCTCCAGAGAATAGGATTAAATCCTCAACCATATACTTCGATCTCGGATTTCCTTCGTCGTTTTTGGATCGAAAGCAAAGCTTACAAACTGTCAATGAGAATAGTCTTGAGTCTTGAGTCTTGAGTCGGAGTCTTGAATCTTGAGTCAACGGTGATCGAAAGTCTTCATTGGAGACTTTAAACTAGACGATCTCTTATTTCTGAAATAGATATCCGATGAAAGTTGGATTGAAGTTATGCAAGAAGAACTATGTTTGGGAATTGCGATAGAAACGTTTTGTAGCTTCAAAATATTGCAAGGAAAGATTTCTCCAACATGAATTTGAAATGAGCATGATGGGTGAACTAACCTTCTTTCTCGAGCTCCAAGTAAAACAACTGAAGGAAGGAACCTTTATTCATCAAGAAAAGTATGCTAAAGATCTTGTCAAAAAGTTTGGACTGGAGAATTGCAAAAAGACTGATGTACCAATGTCAAGTTCCTTGAAGTTAGACAAAGATGAAGGAGGAAAGAAAGTCGACCAAAAGCTATACAGGAGTATTATTGGTTCACTTTTTTTATCTTACTGCTTCAAGACTTGATATTTTGTTTAGTGTTTGCATTTGTGCCAGGTTTCAATAAAACCCTAGAGAATCTCATTTAAGTGCCACAAAACGTATTATCAAATACATTACCTCAACTTTAACTTTAGGTCTCTGGTATCCTAAAGAAGGAGACTTTATTCTTCTTGGATACTCAGACGCAGACCTAGCCGAATGCAGAGTTGATAGAAAGAGCACCTCGGGTACTTGTCAACTACTTGGAAGTAGGACAGTGTCTTGGTTTTCAAGGAAGCAAAGTACAGTAACTCTTTCTACAGCAGAAGCAGAATATGTAACTCTTGGAAGTTGTTGTTCACAAATCTTGTGGATAAAACAACAGTTAAGAGACTTTGGAATTGAAGATTCATACACTGAAATCAAGTGTGACAACACTAGCGCAATCAATCTCACCAAGAATCCGATTCTTCACTCAAGAGCAAAACATATAGAAATTCGACATCACTTCATTAGAGATCATGTTCAAAATGGAGAAGTTTCGATTCAATTTATTGACTCAAAGAATCAACTGGCGGATATTTTTATAAAGCCTTTGGAGAAAAATCAATTTGAAGCTATTCGTTCTAGACTCAATATCTTAAATTCTAAGGAAGTTCAGACCCAGGACTGAAAGTATAAAGATACTCAGACTCAGACGATCAATATTCTCGACTGTAAGTTATTTTTATTTTAGAAAATTATCTCACGAATCAAATCTCGAAAAGGTACGATCATCAACCCATTATTGATTGTTGCTATTTTTTTTAATTTCCATGATTATTGCAATCTTTCCTTTTCGAAAAAGGAGTTATTTTTTTAAAATGACAGTTATCTACTTTTTGAAAAGGCAGTTATTTTTAAAAGGCATCTTTATACTTCCTTTTTACGACGTTCCGTATGCCTCTCTTCGACTGCCTTATATACTGTCGGTTCCTCTTTGTTTTACTCACAAAAACCCTAAGAGAGCCCCGATCTTCCATTTCTGTCTTTTTCTCTTATTTAATCCTCGAAAAGTTGTCATCTTTCTTGGGAAAAAAAGCTTGGAATCTTTCAAAAATTGTGAAAAATGTATTCCCAAAAATGTCTTCGAGGATCGCGAATAGGGGACCACAGCAAATGCGTGAGGGGCCTACGCACTTCGATCTAACTGAAGAAGAAGAATCTCCTAATCAGCAATAGAGCCCATAACATTATCAGCATCGTCCATCTCCTCCATCTAGACCCCAGGATGTTGTACATCGAGAAGAGGAAGAAATAATCGAAGACGCATAACCCGTAAGAACTCTTAAGCCTTCTTTTACCTACAAGTTTTATCGTGCTTTAAAGAGGGGTGGTACTCCTTTGAACTACATTGATGAATTTCTGAAAGACAAAGGGTCTAGAAATGAAACTTTCTTTTTACGCACAATGGAATGATTGGGAATTGCCCCTGTTGGGTTGGTGGAAGAGACATTGGCAAATATCCCAAGCAATCCACGTGTTGGAGGGCTGAGTTAGCTAGATGGGAATGATGATGATAGGATGTACAGTTAGTTTAAATCAAGAATGGGTGTTGCGGCAAAAATTCGAAGCAAAAGGACAGACTTGTTTCGATCGGAGGAACACAAGCAATTGTACTCTAAGTTGCTGAAGCGTGGGGTGATAAACCCTAGAAGTGTGGATTTTGATTTTATTGACTCTGTGAATGTCAATCTGCGGGAAAAACTCAGTCTTCTTCAACTCGAACAGTTTTGTTCTAAAAGAACAAAATCCTATGCTGAACTCACTGCTTATTTCTATTAGAATCTTAGTTTCTTGGATGTGAATAGATTCTCTTTTAGTGTTTGAGATCAGGACTATGTGGTTGACATGAATACATTGGCTGATGTGATTGGGGTTGAAAGAGGAAAATATCAACTTATTAGTGTGTTTATTGCTCATGCAACGTTGGAGCTTGTTAAGGATAGAAGGACAGAGGGAAATATTTGCTATTTGAGGATGAATGCATCCAACATTCTGCTTCACAAGATTGTGATTAATTGCCTCAGACCAAAATCTACTTCAAAGACCGACGTTCCAAACTCGGAGGCAAAGCTGATGTATGCCATCAATGTTGGGAAAAAGTTTTCTCTTCCACACACTATTATGTTCCACATGTACAAGGCAGTGGTGAAGGACAAGAGTCAACTTCCTTATCCAACTCTTGTGACTAAGTTATTCAGACATTTGAACGTTCAGCCTCCCCGAATTCTTTGTGTTCAAACGTGCGATCAAATGGTGGTAGGACTGAAAATGGTCTCTAAAATGCGTCTGAAGGAACTCAATAAGGCATTGGAGCAATTCAAGGAGAAAACCCCTGTCAAGACTTATCAAATCTCTTCGGTTGCAAAGAGAAAAGGAAAGGAGCCCATGGTTGCTCCATCCAAGAAAAGAAGATCTCTCATCATTGAGGATGAAGAGGATGAGGATGATATCACCATTTTTACAATGGCATTGAAGAACTTGAGTCGTTCTGTTCCAAAATCAACGAGAGACAAGATAAAGACACGGATGAGACAGAACAGAGGACTGGAGAAAAAGAAAATTTGGAAGCAGAAGAAAAAGAAG
The DNA here is from genome assembly GCA_017140185.1 of Eucalyptus polyanthemos subsp. polyanthemos. Taxonomy (NCBI): domain Eukaryota; kingdom Viridiplantae; phylum Streptophyta; class Magnoliopsida; order Myrtales; family Myrtaceae; genus Eucalyptus; species Eucalyptus polyanthemos. The sequence continues at coordinate 23,641,491 of CM029462.1, forward strand.
CAGAGGAGAGAGAAGCGAAAGAAAAAGATGTAGAGGAGGAAAGAATTGAAGAAGAAGAAGAAGAGGAGAGAGGAGATCAAGCGGAAGCAGAACATGAGGAACACTCTTCTCCACCTGAAGGCATGGAAACAGGGAGAGATCCTGAGAAAAGAAGAATGTCCTCATACTCTGCCACCAGTGAAGGAGTAAGCCGCTCTCCAGTAGATCCAGAGGACATCTATGCCTCTCAATTTCCTAAGGAGGGACATGATGTTTCATCACCCAATCTGTGTGACCAGTATACTTAGATTGATAATTCAGCAGATTTTCGCAGAATTCTTGATGTTCTCTTAGAGATGCGGGGTCAAATATATGCTCTGGGATGCGAAGTACAGAACTTGCAGACTGCAAGTCAAGCTTCTTCAGTTTCTTTGAATGATCAAATTCAAGCCCTTGCTCTTCAAGTTCAAGCAAAAGCTAAGGGTGAAGATGTGGTGCAACTGAAGGAGGACTTGAAAAAGCTGGAAGGGATTGTCTAGTCAATAGGAGATTTCTAGCTTGTACGTGTTCCCAAGCAATCTTAATTCCATTCTCTTTTCATATCTATCTTTTTAATGATGACAAAAAGGGGGAGAGATGTGGTGCAGATTTGAACTTATTTGAACTTTGAACTCACTTTTTGATTTGAACCTTTATGTTGGTTATGACTTGACTTTTGTGTTTGGCTGTTTGGATTTGGACTGGATTTGGATTTGACTGTTTGAACATTTGTTTATCTTAAGCATTGTTGATATCTCGTGGCTTTGTTTATTTATAGAACTAATCTACCTTCTATGGATGCAGATTCTAGTGTTATTAAGCCATTTATCTATGTGAGATATCCATATTCGCTTGAGTAATGTTTTACAGGTCAAAGTTATCCAAATATGTAGGAAAGTTTTGTCACCATAAAAAAGGGGGGAATTGTTGGAGAAAACTTCCTTGAGTGTTTTGAAGCTGACAAAACATTTCCATCAGTCTAGTCTGAAGACTTATAGACTCTACTATTAAAGTCTGAAGACTTCCGGACTGCCAGACTTAAGACTCAAAATCTATCATCATTGACAGTTTCTAAATCGTCGAAGAAGACTTATCTAGAACTGGATGTTTCATTAAGGATTTGACTTTATCTACTGGAGAAGATTTCTTAGCTAGATATAGCATGTCGGAATCCATTATTCAAATCAAAATTTATTCATGGATTGTGGATCCGTTGATTGGCGAAGTATACTTGGAAGGTTCTACTTATGGAAACCAAGATCCTAATTATATGGGCGAGCATGATTGATGGGCTATCGTCATGTTCCTTAAATAGCTCGAAGATCTTTCTAATTGATTATATCCAACGGGTAGATTGGAAGAATTCCTTTGGTAAGTGCCAACGGGTATGATGGCATAAATGAGTATATAAGGAAGACATTCTAATTGTTTGAGTGTGTGTGCGATAGAAGAATTCCAAAGTCTGAAACTCCTTGTTCTTAGTCAATTAATTTGTTGAGCGAAATCTTGTATGCAAAAGAGAGTCTATATCTTTGAGAGACTTTGAGGAAGTGTAGTAGAGTCTCTACACTGTGGAATCAAGGGAGAGCTTTACTGTAACAACTCTTTTGTTCATAGTGAAATCCAGCCGGTGGATTGTCAGTGCATAAGAGTGAACGTAGGCTTGGATTAAGCCGAACCACTATAAACTTTGTGTTCAAATTCTCTTCCCTACACTCTTTTACTTTGATTGTAACTTGTTTATTTGAAAAGAGAGAAATTTTTTTTTTCGTAATCAATTGTTGATTTGTGCTGCACTTATCTCGCAAAATTGTTTCTGCACCTATTCACCCCCTCTAGGTGCACATACTAGCTTTCACACATTGCACTACACCACTAGATATAGTCAAAATATGCTTATATCAACACTCTTGTTCCACATTGTACACTTTAAACGTACTTGGCACTTCTTATTCTGCATTATTTGTCAAGTTTCTTAGAATCACTTATTCACTTTCTTCTAGGTGATATTACTAGCCCACCTCGATCCAAAGACTTTCCAAGCTGTCATCATCTATAAAAACAAGACTTATAAGGAGAAGTAATCGTGCTTCATGTTTTATTATTAAATTTCATAACTTTAGAACAAATTTTACAAATCAAACAAAAGAAATAAATTTTCCATAAGTGTACACGGGAGCATATTTGTTTGGTGGGGCAACGCTAGTGCGAGCCCCACCTCGCATCACCTATTGTGATATAGATTGCCCGTGCCTCGTGCCCATTCTTCGCACCTAAGAACCCCGCTCCCAGAATCTTTTAGGTTTGGATCCGTTCCATTTTTGTGGCTACTCATATCCTAATTTTGACATTTCAATTTATATGGTTCACTTCAATATGTAAATTATATGGCAAAATGTACTTTTATACCTCGGGAAAAATTAACATGTCCATTGTAAAATTTCAATTAGATATGGATTATCATACTGTTCTCTGTCCTTATAATCTCAAATTACGCAAGCAGTATCCTAAGATCTGCCCCCTGTCCCATAGCTTCCTTCTGTTTCTCTCAAAAACTCAGTTTGCCCCTTTCTTCTCGTTTTACCTCCTCTCTTTATTTTTCTAATTCTCTGCTTCAGTAAAAATTTAATTGAATAATTTTTGAACTCATGGTAGGATACCTAAAGGGAAAATTCAAAAGTCATAATGTTAACGCTCTATTTATTTCATAAAAAATGAATGATTTAAAAATATATTACTAAAATTGATCGCTTATATCACTTACAAAAATAAAATAACGAAATATATATAGACATAAACGTTTGTCAATTTCATTTGTAAACAATATAAACTTTTTTCATCAAATAATTATTTAAAGTGAAGTAAGTTTCGTCAGATTTTTTTCTTTTTTTTTGTGGCAAAATCATGTTTGCATGCATGCACATGCACGCCAATCAAATTCCTTGTAGCCCACCTCCACCTTAGCCATTGGCCATCATATGTCCTAGGGGTAAGCAAATGAACCAGAATGGATCGGGAACTACTCGAATTAGGCCAAACTAACTGATTTTGGGTAATTCCCTCTTTTAGGTGTGAAATTGCCTACTCAAACGATCTAGACCGGACTAGTGTCTATGCATATGTATATATTAATTTTTAATTAGTCCACCGCCACTCTCTCATGTTAGGAGTCCTCATGGCTCACATTCTCTCCCTAATTTCTCTTAGCCTCTCATGATGCTCTCTCTCAAGTTCTCAACCCTAATTCCTCTCAGTCTCTCACGATGCTCTCTCTCTCGCACTTGCGGCTCGCTCTTGGCTAGCACTCATAGGAAGGTTGTAGCCTTGACACTCGTAGGTCGCAGCTATCGGCTGATGCTTTCTCTCAAGTTCTTAGCCTTGGCGGGTGCTCACAGCTCCCTCTTCTGTAATTTCAAAACCATAGTTGCCATTTGCCCTTTTTCTAGAAATCAAGATTCTAGACTGCACGATTAATTCATCTTTGAGTTTGACATACATCTCTTCTTCTAGACAACTGGGCCGGTTTTTGGAACACAATTTTATATACTTTGACATACATTTTCTAGTCTTGGAAACTACTTGCCATGTAATGGCTGGTTCCATGGACCACTTAGAACCGCATTGGACCTGTGGTCTAGTTCCCGAGTGGGTCCACAAATCAATGGGCGATTTCCGATTCTCAATTTGTGGAACTAGCTCATCACAGGTGGTTTTCTCCTTATAACTGATCACTTATAATATGCCTGCGTGGCACCCCCCTGACACGGCCTCCGATCCGCTAGGGTCGCCGCAATCTACTTACCTTTCACTTGTCCTAATAACATATCACTCTAATACCATTGAATTATAGATGGGTCCATAAATCCTAGGGGTTTGTATCATTTGAATCCGTCCTAGCGTAGTCCATATAGTGGAAACAAAATCAAAATCTCCATACCCCATACTCCAACAAAATAATGCAATGCAATGCACACCAACTACACATTTCATATATAAGTTAGAGCCGAACCACTTTTATTTACATAACTATGATAGACATCATGAGTCGGCACATCAAAAGGCCAAGGCTTTACTAAGCTCAGCTATAACCCAAAAGTACCCAACCCTACAACAGTCATGTACATCGATCCATCATCTAGTGTCGGCTATCCAAAAAGTGTCATCCTCTACCAGTCACACGCACAATCACACCTAGCCTGGTGCATCGGCCGGTGGTGGCGGCAGCATCCCCATCATGATCCCGTCGTATGTACGGACAGGAATTCCTAGACTAAGGGGCCATCAGGTAGACTCACGTTATACATAACTAAAACTCAAACACGGATGAACACCAGACCACGAACACCAACACAGGAATGCTTCGAACACTCAACCTCAACGTCAGACGGTAAGCCATGGAAAGTACCATGTGTGACCGGTAACAGAGGCATCTCTTAATCTGAAATGTTAGTCCCCAAATGGGTGAGTACAACCATTCAGCAGTAAAAGATCCATCAAACTACACAATACAACAAGCAAGACAATCAAGATTTCATGTGAAATGCACATATCATCTATGCAATAATGCATATATTTCCATGAAATCCATCCAATGCCTTGATGACCACATTCTCAATGTCAGATAGTACCAACTCAATTTCATTATAGACAATTCATGCACCATGCCATATGCACACACATGCGCATGATTCATTTCCCATTTTGATATTCAAAAGGATCTCATTTTTCCTAGGGACCAGTCTTTGCATCCATCCTGACTCTCGCACCCACCTTGGCATCGTGAGACCTTCAGCACAAACCTCTGGGCATCCGGCACACACCTCTGGGCATTTGGCACACACCTCCGGGCATCCAGCACACACCTCCGAGCATCTCGAAACTCCCGAGGACATCTGGCACACACCTCTGGGCATCCCAACACTCCTGGGGCATTGTCGACTCAAGGGTCCGACGGTATCATCAACATCACAGTGTATATTCACATATGTCTCACTTTCAAATAGCATTTGTTGCAACAATGTCAAAGGTTTCAATCAATCTTTTGATGTCATATGATATGCTGAATATCACCACATATGCTATATAAATAACAACCCAAGATATCACATCTCATAAAGCAATTCATTTGTTCTTGAAAATAAAACAATTTTCGGATAAAACAGAATGCACTCCTTTAATTAAAATTCTAGAAAAATTAGTAAACGATCTTAATAAATTCTGAAAATTTAACATGTTATAAATGAGATCTACAGAGAAAGGTTTCATGAAGAACATCATGTCAAAAGAACTTCGTACAAGTCGTTATAGTCCATGCATCACAGCCTTAAAATTTCAAAACATCACCATTGTACGGTTTTATTCACAAATTCGGTATAAACCATAAATCAACTCAGAAAATTATGAAATTTTGATATGTTATAGAAAAAACCTAGAGATAAAATTTTCATGAAGAACTCAAAGTCAGATTCATGATATATCAAAAGCTATAATCACCATAACTCTCCCTAACCCTTGGTAACGATTTCCAGATTTAACACTTTCAAAGAAAAATTGTTTCACTGACCAATACTTGTCTGTTTCTTCTCAAATTTTAGTATGTTGCTAAAAAAGATGTTATCTACAACTTTCATCAAAGACACAAAGTCAAATTTCGGCTAGATAATTACAGAAAATTCACGGAGTCGTCAAAGGTAAATCTGTTTTTCCATGAAACGGTTTGCTAGCTTGAAGAACTATTCCTATACCTTCGAAATTCCAACATCAAGCATCATAACTCAAGCATCTCCAAAATCTATTACACTTTACACACAACCACAACAAGCAAAGTGTAGATCAATGGACTCTCACTTGCCTTAAGTTCATGCAAACACAGCAAGCAAACGATGACTTGGGGACTTCGGGCATGGCTCAACCGATGGCGGAGCTAGGTGGCGTCGACGGCGGTAGTTGGCGCACGCACGACAGGGCTGGTCTCCTTCTCCCCTCACCGAAGCACCCTCACGAACTCCCTCTCTCTCTCGGCTTTCTCTCTTTCTCTCAGTTTCTCTATTTCTCTCTCGAAATCTCTCTCTCACGAACACTCCCTCGGTTGCATGCCTCATCCATTCTGCCCCTCTCTCCCTCTTTTTCTTCCTTTCACCCTCATGATTAGCTAGTAATCATGAGGCTTTGCATGGCAATGGAAACTTGGTTGATCTCTCTTGCCACTTGTCAACTTTCATGCAAAGAGGTGGCCTTAATGGGCCAAGCTTAGGCCAGGCCTTGGTTGATCGAATGGGGGAAATGGTGGGCTGCTGTTTTGGGCTGGTTCGACCTTAAGTGTCCATCCCACACTTACTCCTATTTTCCCACTTAAATCCCCACTCATAATTACTTAATTACAATTATTCACATGGCCAAGAAATTTAATCGAGAGATAATCCGACTTAATTACTTAATTGCAATATTAATCGATAGGTAATCCGACTTATAGAGTACATGGCCAAGGAACTTCCCTATCAATTTATCCTTTAGTACAATCCTTGATCACACATGGAAATAGGATAGTTTTCCAACAAAACAATTGTCCATTAAATGCTCGGTCTTGATTAATGGTAATCCATTAGTCTAATGACTATAATATAGTCCGATGGCGCTTCCATCACCTATTCATGGATCGTAATGTATCTAGAGATCGCTATGAAATTTTAGGATCCCATAGCCCGTCGAAGCCACAATCATCATGAGGGCCCCGCAGTCATGGAAGCGCCCATAGGCCCCCCACCCTCTCTCCCCAGTGGTCACGTTTCAGGGTCGACAACTTTGTGATTTGTTCTTCAAATCATGTTTCACGGTCATCTATGTACTTTTTGCCCGTGGGGATGTTTTTGAAGTAGAAGAAAAAATAAGTGAGGTATGTGTAGTGAATATACGACGAAAAGAAAGGAAAACAAAGTGGGGCTGGGTGTTTCTCTCAGGGAATACTGAGAAAGAAGAAAACCTCAGATGAGAGCCAATTTTGCTGTATCTGTAATGGATTTTCGAATCGTAACCGATCATAACTCCTCACAAGTATTTGTAGGGGTGTGCAACCGAACTGAGTTTACCCGGTTCCCGGTCTGACCCACCTGGAAAATAGGGTCAGGAATCGGTTCCAATTGAAACCGGCTCCTAAAACTTAGACCTCGTTTGAACCGGTCTGGGACTCGATTCCGAGGGATTACCCACCTGGGAATTGGATCGACCGGACCAGTTTGGGAATCGGTTGGAGAACCGGTTGTAAGCCACCCCCAAAAAACCAAAATGTGAAACCCTAATTAGTTTTAGACTTTCAATGTCTCTACTTTCTAATTTCTATCTTCCCTGAGCTCGTGACCTTCGCCCGTCTGCCGATCTTGGTTCCACTTGCCCACCGCCGCCTTCCTCCTGTGACACCCGCAGGCTGCAGCCCATGAGATCCTGACGTCGCCCCTTTGAAATCGCAATGTCGCCTCTGTCAACCCGGTCCCTGGTTGCTCGCCAGCCTTACTTTGAGCTCCCCTCCCGAAATCGCAAAGCCGACGTTGCCTCTACCGTTCTCATCGCACCCCTTGCACTCGCACCACCACCGTCGTTCTGCCGGTCATGCGAAGCTTCGCTCCACTGGTTCTGCCCGCGAAGTCGCTGACCCTTGCCGAGCTCGCACTCGAGCGCCGATGCCACCTTCATCCGATTTCGCCATTCCACCTGCTGTTGTTGCCTTGCTGATGCCCCTGACCCGTAGATCTTGTGTCCGCCACCTGAACGACGCCCCCTGCTTTACTCGTGATCTGGCCTAGCCCCCTTGCTGACGCTTGCTGAAGCTATGTCGATCCTTGCCACCCTCACCAGCCGCGATACCAGCAGCCCGTCGAAGCCACTGCTGTGGTGATCCGCGTCGACCCAATGTTGCCGCGTCTCGTCGAGCCCTTTGCTGCAGTGCCTTGCTTGCACTGCCCTCCCCTGCAAAGCCACTCTTGCCCCTGCTACTGGGTCCTTCTCTGCTTGACGCCAGATAGATCTGCTCCGAGTCTTCAATGCCCAACAGATATACTCCAAGCCGATTCCCGAGCGACGCCCCTGCCGCTGATAGCCTAGCTTCGCCGCTATCCCCGTCCTCACCGCGCGAGGACCTTGACGCTACTTCTGGTTCGCTCGCCACCAGTCAGTGATGTTTGGTAATTAGTGATGTAGCTAGTATAAGCACCTAGAGGGGGGGTGAATAGGTGTAAAAACAATTTCTCGAGATACCACAGCAATACTAAACAGATGATAGAAAGGAATAACTCTATTGCTTAATCAAAATGAATTACGATCAAAGTAAATTAAAGAGTAGGGAAGAGAAAATTAAACACAAGGTTTATGGTGGTTCGGCTTATTCCAAGCCTACGTCAACTCTTCCGCACTGACAGCCTATCGGCTAGATTCCACTATGAACAAAACAGATGTTACAGCACAGTTCTTCTTTGATTCCACAGTGTAGATGTTCTATCACACTTCCTCAAGGTTTCTCACAAATATAAACTTTTTTTTGCATACAAGTTTTCGCTCAAATGAATTGACTAAATAACAAGAAGCTTCAGACTTTGGAATTCTTCTATCTCGCACGCCTCGAACAACTTAGAACGTCTTCCTTATATACTCCTTTACTCCATCATACCCATTGGCACTTACCAAAGGAATTCCTCCAATCTACCCGTTGGACGGAATCAATTAGGAAGATCATTCGAGCTATTAAAGGAGCATGTCGATAGCCCATTAATCATGTTCGCCCATACAATCAGGATCTTGGTTTCCATAAGTAGAACCTTCCACGAATATTTCGCCAATTATCGGATCCTTAATATTCGAATCAATCTCGATCAATTAAAAGGATTCCGTTATGTCATATCCAGCCAAAAGATCTTCTCTAGTCGACAAGGTCAAATCCTTAATAAAACATCCAGTTTTGGATAGCTTTTCTTCAACAGATTAGAAACTGTCAATGAAGATAGACTTTGAATCTTGAGTCTGGCTATCCGGAGGTCTTCAAACTTTAAACAGCAAAATCTGCAAGCCTTCAAACTAGACTGATGGAAGCGTTTTGTCAGCTTCAAAACATTTCAAGAAAATTTCTCCAACAATCTCCCCCTTTTTGATGGTGACAAAACTTTCCTGTAGATTTGGATAACTTTGACCTGCAAAATATTTTTCAAACAAATATACATATCTTATAAATATAAATGGCTAAATGAGTAACACTAGAATCTGCAACCACAAAAAATAGGTTAGTCTTGAATATGATAAAGCCATCCATAAGATATCAATAGCAGTCAATAGCAATCAAAACTAAATTCAAATCCAAACACAAAATTAAAGTCAAACATCAATCCTCAAACATCAATCCAAAACAAACAACCCAAACAATTAAAAATTCAAAGTTTGATTCAAATCTTGCACTTCTCCCCCTTTTTGTCAACATTAAAAAGGTTGAGAAGAAAAAGGAATGAAGTCAAGATTGCTTGGGAACGCGAACAAGCTGGAAATCTCCCATGGACTGAACGATCCCTTCCAGCCTTTTCAAGTCTTTCTTCAGTTGTGCAACCTCCTCACCCTTAGCATTAGCTTGAATCTGAACAGAGAGGGCTTGAATCTGATCTTTTAAGGATCCTGAAGAAACTTGACCTACATTCTGCAAGTTTTGAACCTCGCATCCCAGAGCATAAATTTGACCACGCATCTCCAAGAGAATATCCATAATTCTGCGAAAATCTACTGAGCTGTCGATCTGCGTACTGGCTTCAGCACGATCTGCAGATGATGGCATATCAGAATAATCACGCAGATTTGGCGATGAAGCATCATGTTCTTCTTCAGGAAAATGAGAGGCATGAATATCTTCTGGGTCGGCTGGAGAGCGGCTGACTCCCTCACTGGTAGCAGCCGACATCCCTCTTTTCTCATTATCTCCCCCTGTTTCTATGCCTTCAGGTGGAGAAGAGTGTTTTTCAGGCTTCCCTTCCTGTTGATTCATTCTCTCTTCTTCTTCTTCAGGTCTTTCCTCATCTGCTTCTTTTTCGCCAACTGCTCTTTCTTCTTCTTCTTCTTCTTCTTTTTCTTCTTTTTCCTCTTCTTCTTTCTCTTGTCATTCTCTTTCCTCTCCTTCTGTCTCATGATGTTCCATTGACTCTAGAACAGTACGACTTAGCTTCTTCAAAGCTATGGCCGAAATGGTAAGGTCGTCATCCTCTTCATCTTCCATGATGAGAGCTCTTCTTTTCTTGGGTGGAGCAACCATGGGCTCCTTCCCTTTTCTTTTCGATGCAAAAGAGATTTGATGAGACTTTACAGGAGTCTTCTCCTTAAATTTCTCCAATACCTTGCTTAGCTCCTTCAGACGCATCTTGGTCACCATTTTTAGCCCTACCACCATGTGATCACACGATCGAGCAATGTTCAGATGTTTGAATAACTTCGTCACAAGACTTGGGTAAGGAAGTTGACCTCTGTCTTTCACCACTATTCTATACATGTGGAACATAATGGTGTGAGGAAGAGAAAACTTTTTCCTAGTGAGAATGGCATACATCAGCTTTGTCTCTGAACTTGAAATATCAGTCTTGGAAGTTGATTTTGGTCTGAGGCAATTGATCACAATCTTGTGAAGCAGAATGTTGAACGCACTCTTTCTTAGGTAGGAAATCTTTTCCTATGTTCTCATGTCCTTAACAAGTTCCAGTGTAGCACGAGCAATAGAAACTTTGATTGGTTGATATCTTCCTCTCTCAACCCCTAACACATCTGCCAGCATATCCATATTCACAACAAAATCTTGATCTTTGACACTGAAAGAGAATCTATTCGCATCTAAGAAACTAAGATTCGAATAGAAATAGGCAGTTAATTCAGCATAAGCTTTTGTGGTGTCAGAACAGAACTGCTCAAGTTGAAGAAAACTAAACTTTTCCCTCAAGTTCACATTCACAGCATCCAGAAAATCAAAATCCACACTCCTAGGGTTTATCACCCCACGCTTCAGCAATTTTGAGTATAGATCCTTCTGTTCCTTCGATCTAAACATCTCTCCCTTTTTTCCTCAATTTTCCGCCGCAATACCCATCCTTGGTTGAAATTGTTTATACAATTTGTCATCATCATTCCCATCTTTCGGATTGAATCCCCAATCACGAGGATCACTTGGGATATTTGCAAGGGATTCTTCTACCACCCCTTTACGAGCAATTCCCAAACTTTCCATTTTCCGCAAAAAGATATATTCATTCCCATATCCTTTGTCTTTAAGAAAATCATCGACGTAGCTTAATGGAGTACCAGTCCCTTTTAAAGCACAATAGAGCTTGTAAATAAAAGAGGGTCTTTGAACTCTTACAGGATCTGCATCTTCAATGATTTCTTCCTCTTGTTGATGACCAACATTTTGAGAACTAGATGGTGGAGAATGACGCTACCGAGAATGTTGTGGGCTCTATTGCTGATTTAGAGACACTTCTTCCTCGGTGAGATCGAAGTGAGTAGGCCCCTCACTCATTCGCTGTGGTCCCCTGCTTGCGATCCTCGAAAACTTTCTTGAAGACGACATCTTTCTCACTCTTAAAAGATTCCTTGCTTGACTTTCCCAAGAAAAATGACAACTTTTTCGAAGATTAGGCAAGAGAAGAAAATAAGAATGGAAGATCGGTGCTTTTTTTAGGGTTTTTCGGAGAGTAAAGCGAAGAAGGAGCAACAACGCATAATCGGTTAAAAAGGGAGCATACGGAACGTCATAAAGGTAGGTGAAAAGATGCATTTTCAAAAAAAATAACTGCCCTTTTTTTTTTTATAGAAAATAGTCATTTCAAAAATAACTTCTTTTTCAAAAGGAAACGTTGCAATAATTACGCCGATTAAAGATAGCAATAAAACACAGTTGATGATCGTACCTTTTCCAAATGAGATTCGAGAGAAAGAATAACTTACCGTCAAGGTCTTGTTTGCCTGAGTCTAAGAGTCTCTAGACTTTAACTTCTTCAAACCTCAAAATGTTGAGTCTGGAGCGAATAATTTCAAATTGATTTTTCTCCAAGAGCTTTGTGAATATATCCGCCAGTTGGTTCTTTGAATCAACATACTGAATCGAAACTTCTCCATTTTGAACATGATCTCTAATGAAGTGATGTCGAATCTCTATATGCTTTGCTCTTGAGTGAAGAATTGGATTTTTGGTAAAATTGACTGCACTGGTGTTATCGCAGTTAATCTCCGTGCATGAATCTTCAATTCCAAAGTCTCTTAGCTGTTGTTTTATCCACAGAATTTGTGAACAGCAACTTCCAAGAGCTACATACTCTGCTTCTGCTGTAGAGAGAGCTACTATATCCTGCTTCCTTGAAAACCAAGACACCGTCCTGACTCCAAGTAGTTGATAAGTACCTAAGGTGCTCTTTCTATTAACTCTGCAACCGGCTAGGTTTGCGTCTGAGTATCCAAGAAAAGTAAAGTCTCCTCTTTTAGGATACCATAGACCGATGCTTGAAGTTGAAGCGATGTATTTGATAATACGCTTTGCAGCATTTAAATGAGATTCTTTAGGGTCTGCTTGAAATCTGGCACAAATGCAAACACTAAACAAAATGTCAGGTCTAGAAGCAGTAAGATAAAAAAGCCAGCTAATGATACTCCTGTATAGTTTCTGGTCGACTTTCTTTCCTCCTTCATCTTTGTCTATCTTCAAGGAACTTGACATTGGTATTTCAACCTTCTTGCAATTGTCCAGTCCAAACTTTTTGACAAAATCATTAGCATATTTTTCTTGATGAATAAATGTTCCTTCCTTTAGTTGTTTCGCTTGAAACCCGAAAAAGAATGTTAACTCACCCATCATGCTCATTTCAAATTCATCTTGTATAGTCTTAGAGAATTTCTTGCACAAACTTTTATTAGGAGATTCGAATATAATATCATCGACATATATTTGAACTAGCACAAAACTTTTGCTTTCTCTTTTGATAAACAGAGTAGTGTCTACTTTACCTTTCACAAAACCGTTTTGAATTAACAACTTACTCAGCTTGTCGTACCAAGCTCGAGGTGCTTGTTTTAAGCCATATAAGACATTTTTTAGTCTGAATACTGAGTCTGGTTTCCTTGGGTCTTCAAACCCAGGTGGTTGTTCCACATAGACTTCCTCATGAATGAATCCATTTAGGAAAGCATTTTTAACGTCCATTTGGAATAATCTGAAATTTTTATGACAAGCAAATGCAAGTAATAAATGAATTGCTTCTAACCTTGCTACTGGTGCGTAAGTCTTGTCGTAGTCTATCCCTTCTTCTTGCGTGTATCCCTTGGCCACAAGTCTTGCTTTGTTTCTTATGACCTTGCCTTTCTCGTCCATCTTGTTTATGAAAACCCATTTAGCTCCAATAATAGATTTACCTTTTGGTTTAGGAGTCAATTCCCAAACATCATTGATACTGAATTGCCTGAGCTCTTCTTGCATGGCTTCAATCCAACTTTCATCAGATAAAGCTTCATCTATGCTTTTAGGTTCTATTTCATAAATAAGAGCCACAGCACTAGACTCTTCACGCCTTTTGGATCTTGTGCGAATTCCTCCATTGATGTCGCCAATGATAAGATCTTTAGGATGACTGGACTTATGCTTCCAGTTGCTGGTTAATTTGTTAGATTGATGGTCACTTCCTTCACTTGAATCTTCAACATTCACTTGCTACTGGTCCTTCAAAGTCTGAGCTGCTTCTTGAGATTTAGACTTTGTAGAGTCTGGAGCAGGTTCAGGTTCTTCAAGATGAGTCTGAATAGATTCATTTTGTATAGAATCCCGGAATTTGACATTCATTGATTCTTCCACATTTTGAGTCTTCTTGTTGTAGACTCTGTAGGCTTTGCTTGTGGTTGAATATCCAAGGAAGATGCCTTCATCTGACTTTTTTTCAAACTTACCAACTCGATCATTTGCATTTTTCAATATAAAACATTTGCATCCAAACACATGAAAATATGAAACAATAGGCTTCTTTCCTTTGAATAACTCATAGGGGTTTTTTTCTATAATAGGCCTTAGAAAAACTCTATTAATAATGTAACATGCTGTAGAGATTGCTTCAGCCTAAAAATGTGAAGAGATGTTGCTTTCAATTAAGAGAGTTTTAGCCATTTCTTGAAGTGATCTATTTTTTTCTTTCCACAACTCCATTTTGCTCTGGAGTATATGGAGAGGAGAACACACGCTGAAAACCAGATTCATCACAAAATTTTGTAAAATCTTGATTTTCGAATTCACCTCCATGATATGTTCTTATACTTGAAATAACATACCCATTTTCATTTTGAACCTTTTTAGCAAATTTTTCAAAGTAAGAGAAAGTTTCAGGTTTACTTGCCAGGAAATACACCCAAGTAAATTGTGAGTAGTCATCAACAATTACTAGGCAGTATTTCTTACCTCCAATGCTCTGTGTTATGGTTGGTCCAAAGAGGTCCATATGTAGAAGCTGCAGTACACGGTTAGTGGAAACTAGATTTATTGGTTTAAATGAATTTCTTACATGTTTTCCCAATATGCATGGTGTACATAGGTCATACTTTTGGTATGATAAATTGGGTAGACCACGAACAAGCGTCTTTGCTGAAATTTTGGCTATCAGCTTCATATTGATGTGTTCAAGCTTTCTGTGCCATAAAGTTGCTTCATCTTGTATTGAGATTAAACATTGCGATTCATCTGGTTTCACATCCAACAGGTAGATATTTCCATGTCTTCGACCCATAAATGACTGAGTAGAGTCTTTAATGGTTCCTGAACATATTCCCTCTTGAAAGTAGATTTTGAAACCGGTATCACATAGCTGACTGACACTGAGCAGATTGTAGTTGAGTCCTTCAACTAAAGAAACATTGCTTATTGTGAGGTTTCCAATCTTCACAGTTCCAAATCCCACAATTTTTCCTTTACTGTTTCCGCCAAATGAGATTTTTCCACCATTTACTTGAACAAGTTTTATGACGCAATTTGAATCTCCTGTTATATGTCTTGAGCATCCACTATCCAGATACCATTTCACCTTTTTTTTGATAGTAACCTGCATTTAAAAAAGAAACTCAAACTTTCTTTGGTACCCATCTTTTCTTAGGTCCATTCATGTTAGTATGATATGTGGTTTTTGCCCATACTTTATTGACAGGTTTCCAAACCATAGGACATTCTTTTTCAAAATGATCTGCACTATTGCACTTTGAACATCTGAGAGTATTACGACCTACTGGTTTTATAAAAGCTATTTTAAAATGATTTTTGTAATCTTCTCTTGTGGGTCTTTGTTTGATTCTTTCATTCACTTTAGGAAAATCAATTAAAGGAATGGTTTATTGAGTCATTCCCAAACCAGATTTATTGAAATAAGGTCTTTGAACATAAAGTATTTTTCTAATTTCTCGAGATCTTATAGAAAATCTTTTGGAAATATTTGAGATATCATTTTTAAGAATGCATTTTCTTTTGAAAGATTATCTTTACTTTCTCTAAGAGAAGAAACATTCATATCTAAACATTTCACATTTTCTTTCAAAACATTTTCTTGTTGTTTTAAGGCAGAATTTTCCTTTTTGAGTTCGGAAATCTTTTTGAGAGAAGTCTTAAGACTAAAACACAACTCATCAATGTATTTAGAAACTTTAATAGGGATTTTGAAGTTACTTACCTCAAATTCACTGTCTGAATCTGAGTCTGTCTCGGAGTTTGAATCTGAATCTGATTGTGCCATTAGACATATGTTGGCATAATCATCATCACTTTCTTCACATTCTGTATCACTCCAGGTTTTTGCTTTAAGAGCCTTTCGATACTTTTCAGCTTTTCCTTTCTTCTTCCTCAGAAGAGGACACTTGGGTCTAATGTGTCCATTTTTCTTACATTCAAAGCAGACTACATCTTTGTTTGATTCATTATCCTCAACAGACTTAGTCTGTTGCTTTTGAAAACTTTGTTTCCTTGGATTGAATCTTCTACCTTTTTTGTTCAGCTTTCTGAATCTTCTTATCATGAAGCAAGCTCCTCATCGTCCATATCGTCTTCAAAATCTACAACATCAGAATTATCATTGGATTTTAATGCAATGGATTTCTTACTTTTAGGGTCTTCATCTTCATTGATTTGTTCCACTTCATAAGACTGAAGAGTTCCAACCAACTCATCAACAGATAGTGGCATGATTCTTTGGGTCTCTCTGATTGAGGTCTTTATGTGATTCCAATCCTTGGAGAGTCCACGCAGTAGCTTGTTTATCTTCATGGGATCAGAAATTGATTGACCTTGATTTTCAAGACCATTCACAATATCTGTAAAACGACTAAACATGTCAGTTATAGATTCACCCGATTTCATTCTGAAGGCTTCGTATTGACCAAGGAGAATGTTGATTCTTGTCTCTTTCACTTGATCGGTTCCTTCATAGGTAATATGTAATCTATCCCAGACTTCTTTAACTGTAATACAAGAAGATATTCTGTTATATTCAGTAGGTGATAAAGCACAATATAAAGAATAAATTGCTTTTGCATCAAGAGCTTGTCTCTTGATTTTCTCTTCCTGAGTCATTTGACTAGACTCCACAGTATCTTTTCCTCTTTCTGAGACAGGTGCAGCTTTAGGAGTGATTTCTTTTTCTACAACATCCCATTCCAGAGGATCCTTTCATCTTAGAAACGCTTTCATTTTGTTTTTCCATATGTTGTAATCCTTTCCATCAAAGTAAAGTGGTTTGGTATTGCTTTGCCCTTCTACCAGCCCTGGAGCCAACATACTAGCCATGGATCTTTAACTCTGAAGTACAACACTTCAAACAAAGTGGGTACACAAGCTCTGATACCAATTGATATAGCTAGTATAAGCACCTAGAGGGGGGGTGAATAGGTGGAAAAACAATTTCTCGAGATATCACAGCAATACTAAACAGACGATAGAAAGGAATAACTCTATTGCTTAATCAAAATGAATTACGATCAAAGTAAAGTAAAGAGTAGGGAAGAGAAAATTAAACACAAGGTTTATAATGGTTCGGCTTATTCCAAGCCTACGTCCACTCTTCCGCACTGACAGCCTATTGGCTGGATTCCACTATGAACAAAAGAGATGTTACAGCACAGTTCTTCCTTGATTCCACAGTGTAGATGTTCTATCACACTTCCTCAAGGTTTCTCACAAATATAAACTCTCTTTTACATACAAGTTTTCGCTCAAATGAATTGACTAAACAACAAGAAGCTTCAGACTTTGGAATTCTTCTATCTCGCACGCCTCGAACAACTTAGAACGTCTTCCTTATATACTCATTTACGCCATCATACCCGTTGGTACTAACCAAAGGAATTCCTCCAATCTACCCGTTGGACGGAATCAATTAGGAAGATCATTCGAGCTATTAAAGGAACATGTTGATAGCCCATCAATCATGTTCGCCCATACAATCAGGATCTCGGTTTCCATAAGTAAAACATTCCACGAATATTTCGCCAATCATCGGATCATTAATCTTCGAATCAATCTCGATCAATTAAAAGGATTCCATTATGTCATATCCAGTCAAAAGATCTTCTCCAGTCGACAAGGTCAAATCCTTAATAAAACATCCAGTTTTGGATAGCCTTTCTTCAATGGATTAGAAATTGTCAATGAAGATAGACTTTGAATCTTGAGTCTGGCTGTTCGGAGGTCTTCAGACTTTAAACAGTAGAGTCTGCAAGCCTTCAGACTAGATTGATGGAAACGTTTTGTCAGCTTTAAAACATTTCAAGAAGATTTCTCCAACAATTAGAAATTACTAGCTTCAATGATTAGTTATACGAATAAGCGATAATAGTCGCTCTCTCATTCTTAAATATTTTACTTTTCCGGTTTCACCAATGGATTCCAGTTTTAAAATGGTTGCGTTGCCTTTCACGTTTCACCGATTGATTTTGTATTGATTCAAGGGCTGGTTTTGTAACATTTCTGGGTGAGCGATTTGCTCTTTCAGTTGTTATATTATTTACTGTCTCAAAATGAGAAAATCATGATGCAGATAATGTTGGCCTCATTACTTCATTGACATTGTGCTTTTCGTTTTAGTACCGTTTTCATTTGTACATGAGACAGGAGACGTGCTGCCTCATGAAAATGCAAAACTTTATTCAAAATAGGTTCCAATATAAACAGGGTTAACCCTATTCCCGAACCAATAAAATAGGGTGGGTTGTGAATAAGGTCCAATGTAAACAAAGTCGGGAACATGGTCCAAAAAAAGAGAACTGGTTATAAAAGGGTCGGGTATAGGGTCCAGGTCTAGACCATACCCACCTGGGACCTGATCACCCCTAAGTATTTGTAATTCCTATACAAAATATCATAAGGTGCACAAACTTACAGTATTTGGGATCAATGGCGAGACTTTTTTGTTTCTTTTATGCGGTGGCCATCAAGTGGTGACCAATGATCACTTGGTTGCGAAGTAGAATTGGATAAGACAGATCGATAGCAAGTGGACTCGTAGTCTAAAAAGCAAGAATTTTTTAGATTATTGAGGGCACGTTTGGTAATGATTTTATTTCCGGGAACAATTTTAAACAATTTTAAACTGTTTGGTAACTGTCCAAAATTTCTGATTTTGGAATATAATTGTGTTTAGTATCGTACTCACCGATTTTGTTCCAAATCAATTTCTTTTAATTTTTAAATATTTTTTTCTTTTTTTCCTTTCTCTCTCCTCTTGTTCTTCTTCCAGTGGTCAGTCGCTGGTTTGGTGACCTCACCGAAGCGTCGCCGGCCCTCGTTGGCTGAGCCTTACCGGCAGCTGAGTAGGGCTCGCCTAGCCCCACTGAGGCTTAGCCTCGCTAGATCTGGCGAGGTTGAGCCTTGCCGATGGCCAGACCTTGCCGGGGCTGGGTGAGGCCCACTTGGCCACCAGTGAGGCTCGCCTAGCCCTGCCGAGGCTTGGCCTCGCCGGTGGCCAGGCCAGCCTCGTCGAGGCTGGGTGAGGCTTGCCTAGCCATCGGCGGGGCTGGGCGAGACTTGCCTAGCCACCGGCGAGGCTCGTCCAGCCCCACCGAGGCTTGGCCTTGCCAGATATGGCGAGGTTGAGCCTCGTTGATGGCCAGGCTAGCCTCGCCGAGGCTAGGCGAGGCTTGCCTGGCCACCAGCGAGGCTCGTCCAACCCCATTGAGGCTCGGCCTTGCTAGATTTGGTTTGGCAAGGCCGAGCCTCGCCGGTGGCTAGGCTAGGCTAGCCTCGTTGGGGTTGGGCGAGCCTTGCCAAGGCTGGTCAAGCCTTGCCAGGGCTAGGTGAGGCCCGCTTGACCACTGATGGGGTTGGGCAAGCCTTGTCGGACCTCTACCGGCCATGGCGAGCCTTTAGTGACCTCACCGGCGACGGACGGCAACCACGGGATGGATGAAGAAGAAGAAGAGAAAATGGTAGAAGAAGAAAAATATGATTTTGATTCTTAGATTTGTTCCTGGAACAAGAATAAACTTTGTTTTATTCTTGATTCTATTCCAAATCTAATTCCGAGAACAAAAAAATAGAAATTTGTTTTCGGGAACAAAAATTTTACTAAATGCAATTCTGTTTCCAAACTGCTCTTGAGAATAAAAAATCAGAATCAGGTATTGTTTGGATGGTTACTAAATAGGGCCTCCAAACAGTGCCTGAGTGACCATCACAAGGGAAGTTGAATTACCTGCAGCGATTATGATGAGATGAGAAATTTGGCAATTGACTTTGCCATCACCATTCCTGCCAAATGGGCAGTCACATGTGTAGTTCCCTTGCGTGTTCTTGCAATTTCCACGACGTGGATACCATCACGGATCCTTGCACTCATCGATGTCTATAACGAACAGAATTGAAGGTGAAATGTAAATGTACGTTCATGTGTTTTTCTTGTGCTTCTTAAGGTAACGTATTGGTTGTATTGAAGCATCTAACTCGACTTAGAAAAACTGGCTTGAGGAGATTGATTCACGGAAATTATGGCCCAATTTAAAAATATAATTTTTGGCTCGCAAAGAGAACAGAAGAATACCTTGACATCCTGGCGACGGTGGGGAGGCATAGGGATTCCCCGTGTACCCAGCCTCACAGAAGCAACGATAACCCCCGTTCCTGAAGTCAGAGCAGAAACTATTGGCGCCGCAGGCATAGCTCGATCGGTTCGATTGCGCTTCCTCGCAGGTCAAATCCCGTTCCACTACCCAATCCGGGACAACTCTTGAGATAAACGACTCCTGGTCTACTACCAACGTTGATCCACAAGAGCTGAAGTTCCCAACGGAGGTGTAATTCATTGAGCTGCTCATGGATATATTGAGGCTGCTGAGGTTCTTGGGAATTGACGTCTGACAGCAACCGAGGCCGGAGCAAGCACTCTCGGCCGTGAAGTCGATGTACGAGCAGCAGTGTCGCAACCAAAGACAGTGAGCTTGTTCTGGGTGTCCGAGATTGTATATAGCCGGCCAAGTTCAATCCACGGGTAAGGGCTAGAGCCATCAAGCCGATAACCACTCTTGTTATAGCAGTCTAAAGCTCTGTACACGCCAACGGTGATTGTCCCGTTCTCCACGGAAACTTCGTAAAACGGAACGTTCTCACCGAAGGACAGGATCCCCGATGTGTGATCGCAGGGGAGGACGAAGTCGGAGCTCCACGCACAACTTTCATTGAGCCCAAATGGGAAAGGCAAGCTCACGTTGCCGCACCTTGGGTTGCAGTTATCCTTAACTGAAGAAGTGGCCAAGGCCAAGGCCATCGGAAGAAAACACGACACAGCCGCTTTCATCTTTATGTTTTTCCAATCTGTTCATCCTCTGGCTCTCCTCTTACTGGTTTTTCTTAACCGAGTTTCGTCGATGCCGATGCTTCGGATGACCTGTGGGAAAGCCATTGCCTGCATTTCCCGCAAACCATGTTTTCATTTGTACAAGCTGTGGATATTTCCTGATGCAAACTGACATAAATTTAAATATAAGTGATGTATATATACACTTTCATTTTCACTCAAAATGCAGACATTCTAAAGCCATGATTGTTTCACAGGATAACAAGAGAAAAATCAGTTTTTTTGAACCGAAATACTTCATACTTGGTTATTCAATAAGTACTCTTGGAAGTCCTCAGCAAAATAATTTCTCTACTTACTTTGCAACCAAGAGATCATTGATCACCACTTGATGGCCGTTGGATATAATGAAAAAGGCAATCTCGCTTGTTGATCGCAAAGACTCTAAATTTTTGCGTCTTAGGATATTTTGTGTAGGAGTTACAAAAAGTTACGAGGACTTAACGATTCGTTACAATCGGAGAATCTGTTCCACGTATCACAGAACCGGCCCTCACTGAGGCTCTTTTCCTTTCTCGGTATTCACTGGGAGACCCACGGGGACACACTGTCATTCTTTCTTTCGGTCGTATATTCACTGCGCCCACCGCACTTCTTTTTTCTTTTACTTCAAAAGCACCCAAAACCCTTCTGGCTAAAAGGCTAGAAGGTCCAGCTTCTATCTTGAAATTGCAAGTTTACCCACATGGCTTCAATGGACATTGTGCATGACAACCCAAAATTTCTGTTTCAAAAACAATTTTTTCTATTTCATATTTGTTTATGGACGAGAAATCCATTTGACAATGTAATTTCATTTTTATATTTGTGAAGTAAATTTTTAATTCAGAGCAACAACAACCATTATAATACCAATTAAATGTTTATTTGTCGCAATCCTTTCGAGGCAAACAAAAAGGGAGTAGGTGAATTTTTACACGGGCGCAAATAACTCTCTTGCAAGGCAGCAATTGTGTTTCGCACGAGTTCTCTCAAGTCGTATTGATTACAATTTGATTTCCCATTTATTACTGATCAATAAAAATAAAATAGGCAGTTGTGAATAACTCATTGTAGACTAGTTAGAAGTTAGGCATGATGTGAGAGTCGCTTTACCTTTACAAATAAGAGAATTTGGTATAGGTATTTGGTTAACGCCCATTGGTCAGTACCTCTATTCTTCAAAGGAAAGTTTTCAAACAGTCTTGGTCGATTTTATTTCCTCTCATGCGCCTGAAAGTTCAAGCATTTATGGTGGTAAATCATACACTCGAAAAATTACGAAATATGAAAAATGTGTGTAATTAAAAAAAAATGAGATAGTAAATAAAAGTGGAAAAAAAACAAGCCGAGCCATGTCGGGCAACCATTAAACATAGTCTTGTTATACGCCCCGGGTCAAGATTTTGTTACAATGAAATATAAGAAACAGAAATCCATGTGCCCTAGAGTCCTAGTTACATTGCTTTCATGAATATGTTGCTCTTTTAGAATACATCAAGGGCTTAAACTTCAATCCATCTCTCTTGCTAAGGTTTTCATATTTGGGAAATCATCATGGAAGGTTTGAAAAACAAGCTAAGTTTTTTAACTATCAGGAAAATGACATAAATGGTCATTGAACTTGGGTCTCGTGCGTAATTTGGTCCATAAAATTTTAATTTGTTTAATGTGGTTCATCAACTTTTAATTTATATAATGTAATGCATGAACTTATTATAAAAATTTAATTTAATTCTTAAACTATACGAATATATTTCATGCTGTCCTTAATGGAAGGACAATATTTAATATTTTCATATAGTTATGGACTACATTATATATATATATATATATATATAAATTTTAGGGGACTATTAGTATTCTTATCCCTTTTTGCTATCCAACTGCCCCCAAGTGGATGAATTCTAGGCCTCAAGCTTTGTAAGGTCAATAAAAGTGTTATGCAAAAAAACAACTTTAAAAAAGATTCCGGAAATGGGCCTCTAAGAAAGCCTAATGTAATATTATCAAGGCCCGATGCAAATCCGAAACTGGGCTTCTCCATGAGCAGCCTAAATGCCATTTCGAAAGTTCTAGGACAATGAGACTCGCATCCGAGGTGATGCAAAGAGGCTAAGTACAATGAATTTAGAAAGCCGAAGGGCCTTACCATACAATTTAAAAGACTCTTCTGGAAAATGATTCTTATATCTAACTGGTAGAGGGGAGGCCCAATGATACTTTAAATTTCTCTTAGATGGGCCCTATATTTGGTGGGAAGGTTCAATATATAGCTTATAAAATCCATAAGAAATTGGGATTGCCAACCTAATGAGGTGCACCGAAGCCCAGTGCAAAAAGGTTTCATTTAGGCAGCTTTTGTTTTTGTCGAAAGTATACACGTCATGAAACTAATGATCTAGAGACAACATAGCAACATAGAATTCGTTTAATGTGATTGAACTTTTAATTTATTTAATGTAATCTCTATACTTTTGGTATATGTTCAATTTTGTTCATGAGGTGTTTTAGAATTTTTTTTAAAAAAAAAAAAAAAAACTTTAGAAAATATAGGAAGTTTATTAAAAAAGCTCCCCTTTTAGGATATAAAAACTTTATATACCTTTTAATTATATAAATATGTTCAGACGAATGAAAATTATTTGTTGTGAAGTAAAATATTTTGCCATTCAGCCAAAGTTATATATAAAATTCAGATCAAAACACTTGGCATGTATGACATGTTCCTTGTGTGTCAACTTAAATGAATAAATTTAAGATCATATTTTCCCAAGTTAAGCATGTTTGTAATAATATCACTTCAGGAAAAATAGAAAAAATATAGATGATTTATCATTTGTAGAATCAACTTCTATTATTTAAGCATGAGAACATGTTAATTCTTTTTTCTATTTAAGCATCAAAGCACAATAGAAGCGTTTTCTGTTCAAGAATTACAAATACAAGAGCTATAATTGTCAGAGTATGGAACATGAATCTTTGTAAGCGCAAGTTTCTGCGCAAGTTTTCTTCTATTAATGAAAGTTAGGTAAGCTTTATAGACGCTCTTCTTCTGAAAGGTATG
Source organism: Eucalyptus polyanthemos subsp. polyanthemos (assembly GCA_017140185.1). Taxonomy (NCBI): domain Eukaryota; kingdom Viridiplantae; phylum Streptophyta; class Magnoliopsida; order Myrtales; family Myrtaceae; genus Eucalyptus; species Eucalyptus polyanthemos. Next base: position 23,665,419 of record CM029462.1, read on the forward strand.
CTCTTCCATTGTAAGCACGCTCGTAAGTATCTGAGCAATGAGAGATATATCTCGCTAGCTCATGCTCCCTCTTTGCAAACTTAATTTCCTCTTTGAATATCATGGCAACAAAATGTTTGTAGTTGTTAGCTATACTCTCCTTAATAAGTAACAGAGAAAAACAATATAGATTGCTAGCATGTGCTCTTTAAAAACATAAGTTCCTCTTCAAGAATCAGAGCAGAGGAGATATCAGAGCATAGGTTTTATTTTATTTTTTTTCCTTTGTATATCATGGCAAAAATGTTTGGTATGAGTGATGTTGTCTTGCACATGTTCACGGGGTCATGACCTCCCATGAAGTGAGCGGAGTTGATTCCACTTACTGACCATAACTTCGAGACATCAGAGCATTATGCATTTTACCTTGTAAACGAACTTCTGCATACATGTGAGGGAAGATCATCAAATCAGAGCCTCTATTTCTGAGATAGAGATATGCATCGAATAGAGAGAAATTTTGCTCGAACTAGTTTCAGTTGTTGCAGAGTCTCTCTCATCTTCATTAATTCAGTCCAAAACTTGATGCAATAAGAGTTTCCCCTTCTTATTTCCTTCAAGTAAGTCTTTCTTTTCTTTTAAGATGTAGAATGCGTTTCCTGTACATACGGAGACGTCCGCTTCTTGCGCCCCTCCACCTCCATCACCTTCCTTTGCAGACCCTATTCGTTCTTTCCTCCAAACTTCTCCTTCAACAACTTCTTCACCTCATCGTCTACTTCCTCGTCAACAGAAAGAATCTTCCTTTTCTTCATCCATCTATTAACAATTGGCTTGATCTGCACATCCTATTTAGTATCTCGAATCCCTCCAATCTCGGCGATCCATTATCCCGTTTCAGTTCCTCAGGAATTTCAATGCCTTTCTCCCTTAGGATCCCCATGATCACAGAGCCATAGGAAAGAACACCCGAGTTTTTAAGATTTGTACGATACATGTGCAAGAAAACTAGCGTTTTCCAAGATCTGGTTGCCCATGCATCGCCGTCGCCATGCACCGCCGTCGCGTGGGTCGCGGCCTCAAGCGGCATTGCCTGGGTTGCGCGACTCATGCGACGGGCTGAGCGGAGCTTAGCCAGCCAGATCTGGTCGCCCACGCACCATTGTTGCCACGCATCGCTGTCGCGTGGGTTGCAGCCTCAAGCAGCATCGCCTGGGTCGCGCGACTTAGGCGAGGGCTGAGCAGAGCTGAGCCGGCTAGATCCGGTCGCCCACTCATTGTTGTCGCCACGCACCGGTGTCGACACCGCCGTCACCATGCACCGCCGTTGCGTGGGTTGCGGCCTCAGGTGGCGTTGCCTGGGTCACGTGACCCACACGATGGGTTGAGCATAGCTCAACCGGCTAGATCTAGTCGCCCATGCACCGTCGTCGCCACACACCGCCGTCACATGGGTCGTGGCCTCAGGGCGCGTCGCCTAGGTCACGTGACCCGCCGCCTCCCCACCACCACTGCCACCAGCCGCCTCCCCCACCACAACCACCAGCTCCGGCTGCTCCCGATTGTTCCCCTTCGCTTAAGCATCTCTTCCTCCTTTTTCCTTTTCTTTTTTTCTTTTTTCTTTTCACCTCAAAGCTACTTTACAAAATATACCAAAATGAGAGTACCCAAACACTTTGCTTTTATCAAATGCCCATTCTTCTAAAGATACTTGGGGAAATTCCCTAAAGTTGAACCAAATGGGGCCTTAATAAGTGTATCGGTTTGGGATTTTACTCTCTATTTGCTAAAGGTGTATGGGTTCATGGTTTTTGGTGGTATTAATCTAATTAGTGGAACTAGTAGAGGGTAAATCCGTCATAAATGTTCTAATTTGGGGTTTTTAGTAGGCAAAAAATTAATTGGGTAAAATTTATCACCGGTGTTCCAATTTGATTTTTAGTGATCGAAAAATTAATTTGAAATATATATCAATTTAAGATTTTGCCATATTTGCATGGACATGAGGATAGTGTGTCCAGGCTTTGGAGATCATCATGGCTTCAAAGTGACGTGATTGAATTTCGATGCAGGGACCGTAGGTTGAACCATCGCATCCGGAACCAGAAAACGAGTTCTCTCATTCCCTCAAAATCAAAAGCCCAGGGAACCTGGCTCTGTCGCGGGCCTGAATCGAGGTCCCTGTGGGTTTTTTAAGACGAGCCGAACTTCAAAGGAATCTGCATTTCTGGATGGGAATTAAAATGTGGACAAAAGAAATTGGGACGACCAATGGAGGCCGTAACGAACGAGCGGTTTTTACGACGTGTTTCACTGTTCCTAATTGTTGACGCCCACTGCTTCTTCCCCCACTTTTTAGGAATAAAACATTCCTGCTTTATAGATTTTTGGAAGTCATAAGCTTGTTAATAGAGAACGAATTTCTCAGTGGGCTTCTTCCCTCTGCAAAATCTTATGTTAAGTTGTTAACTTGTCCCCCCACAAAATGGAGTAGCTAGTCTCTTTCCCCCACAAATGCCCTGGAGTCATCACAAGCATGACTGATTATTATTACCTTCTGATAATCCATAAAATTCCTTTTAAATCCCATGAAGCTTTAGGTTCAACCTTGGATATGAGCACATGGCATTGACCCAAAGCAGTTTACACAATGATCTCCCGTTCCTTCCCGACACTCCCCAACAAACTATGCTGATCCGAAAGTAAATTTTCTTATTATTTTTTCTTTTACACGGAACATGGGTTAGTTTTTCATATCTTTTCCAAAATCCCTCTTAAAAATATTTAAGATATTTTTCATCTATTTTGATTAAGTATTTTGATTTCATCTATTTTGATCTAATTAAGTATATTTGATTTCATTTTCTCTTCTGCATATTATTTTAATTATTCAACTATCCCTAACTCTTTTACGGAAAAATCTTTAACTCATCAAGATGACAATAGGAAAGGCTTTCCATATTCTTCTCTTCTGCATATTATTTTAATTATTCAACTATCCCTAACTCTTTTACGGAAAAACTGAGAAAGAACTTTAACTGATCAAGATGACTACATAGGAAAGGCATTGATCGTTGTAGTTGATCTTTAGAGTACATATAGACTGAGGCAAATGATGGCTTCCCTCTCTTTCCATGAACATGACAAACTGTCTTTTGTTGTTTTAAAAATGCAGCGGTCTCTCTCCCACACGGGCCAATACCATGGATGACTCGGTATATTATTTTGTGTGACGATTTGCCCTTTTTCAGCTTATAAGTGAAAGATATTGACCGTTGAAGTAAAAAAAAAAATTATAATTACATTACACAATTATATCTGATGGACTTCTTCTTTTAATTATAAAATTTGCATAGAGTCCTTTTTCAATTCTTAAATTGAGGCCCCTTTTATGGTGATGGTTAGTCAAATGCGACTCCTATTGAAGCAAAGGACCTTCGAATTTCTATTGAAAACTTCTCTTATCCCCATGGAGGTGGGCATGAGACCTATAAACTTGTCTTGCATGGAGAACGGGTTTGAGATGGGGTCACCTCAACTATCGTCGGGCGGGGCTGAAGACGAAACTCCCCCTCTTCCCGGCCCACCCGACACCATTGCCGTCACTATCGAATAAGGTTGCAGGCTTTGGGCAACCGCAGATTTTCAGGTTATCAAATTTTCGCAATCTGCCTAGTGCTTCTGAGAAGTTTTGACAAAGTACAGCTTGTGCAAAAGCTAAAAAATTGATAAAATATCAGCCAATTTTTCGAAAGACTAAGAAACCTTTCTGGGTCAACCTTCCTTCTAATCCTCAATGGACGCTAAGTTCTGCGGTCTGCAGCTTCGCATGAGTAGTGGTAAGAGGAATGGACACATCTCGTGTCTGCATACCAAACAAAAACTGGCAAGGACTAATTTGTCACTTCTCCAGTATGTCAATTTTCTGAATGAATTTTCTATGGCGACAGAAACATGAAAAGAGGATGAATTGTGAAGTCTGTCTTCTACAAGGACTAGTCAACGTCTCCCCCGATGTTGATATGGAGCCCATGTTCTCACGTCTAGATTGTTAAAATCCTAGTGGGTCTAATTTTGTTTATGTATGGTAATTTTCCAAAGACCTACCATGAGATTGACCCAATGATGAGGGTATTCTCATGCTTTCGGCTAAAAAAAAATCCACTTCTATGAGTTCGGCTCCCACTCTACAGATCTCAACTTTAAATGGATGGTCTTGGTGGTGCGTTGTCTCGTAGTTTTTTCCTTAGATTATCAAAAAAAGCAACTTTGGGAACCGCCAACAAAAAGATAAGCCTATTTCCTTAAAAAAAAAATCTCAAATTTGAAGTCCAACCCAATTATACCTTAAATTGTTTTTTATCTAAAAAAAAAATCTCTAACTTTTACTTTAATCTCAAATTTGCCTACATTAACTTTCCATCCAAAATCTCCATTGATCATCTTAAGTGGCATCTCCATGTCAGCAATATATTTACATCATCTACTTACGTGGACTTTTCATTATTGTTCATCCTTATTTGCTTTTTCTCTCTCTTTTTTTGTTTGTTTGGTAATCCAGGGAACCCCGTCAGCCGTTCGTCATCTTACGGCGGTACATAGCCGCTAAGTAAACCCTGGAGTGATGCTAGCAGAGGACCCACCATCCCGACATCACGTGGACTTTTCATCATTGTTCATCATCCTTATTTGCTTTTTCTCTTCTTTGCTCCTTGCAACCTCCATTAACAGCTGCAACTTGTGAATTTCAACTCGGTAATATTTTGGTCGATCATTTCCAACTTGAAAACTTGTTAAAGCTACAAATTTCTCAATCTCAACTTCAAGAACTGAATTCAGTCGACTCGAACAACTGAGACCATTGATAGTGACCAAATGTGATCCCTTAGACAGGTTAATCATTACCGGAAGCTCAAAGAATCTTAAAAAATGTGGGTATTGGAATGTCCAAAGCTAGTTGAGACTAGAGCCTCGTCACACGTTCACTGTTCTCTTCGCGTGGACTCACTCGATCACAGCTTCACCGGCGCTCATCCATCGCCACCTGACCTCGACGCCAAAGCCATGACGTTCGACGACACGTTCACAATGGTTGCAGTCGTCGGAATCATCTCTGGCCATTCCGGCCGAGAGCCCTATTTAAAATTCAGGTTTTTCAAGCTTCAAGAAGCCATTTTGATCGGGCACCACCTTCGCTCAGCCATCCCCAAAGCTTTATAGACCCATTACGCGCCCGGGTGATAATAAAATGAGCCCAAGCTTTCCCTACAACCACCGCCGCTCGAAGGGCGCATATCCTTTCCATCACTCTGTGCCCTACGGGCAACCTCCATTAGTGGAGGTTGTGTGATTGAGGTGCGCGACCTCACATTCGAGGTCATGCAACTCAGATCTAAGGTTGCACAATTCAAATCCGACATTGTGTGACCCAGATTTGAACTTAAGCATCCATTAATGGAGTTTGCAAGGAATCAAGAAGAAGAAAAACATATGAAGGTGATGAAAAGTGACGAAAAATCCACATAAGTGGACAACTTAGATTTAACGTTGATGTGGAAATGCCACGTTGGATGACTAATGGTAATTTTGAACGGAGGGTTAATAGGGTAAATTTGTGATTAAAGTGAAAGTTGAGATATTTTGTTAGACAAAAAAAAGTTCGGGGTAGAATTAGGACTAAACCTAAAATTTTGGGACTTTTCCAGGGAATTAGGCCCAAAAAAATATAGAAAACAAGATTGTATGAGGTGTACTAGCTCTATCCTCAATGATAAATTAAGTATTTCACAAATGGTAGAAGGAAAGATGCAATTATTCTTAAAGTTTCAAAATTTTATGAAGGTCAATAAGTATGGAAGAGAAAAATAGAAACAGATGGAAGGAGATTACAATCAAGATGGTGGAGGGGAAGAGGTATTTAACCTCTGTGCAACAACGCCAATTTGCATGCATTTGTGGTGGTTCTCTCAAATTACATTGGTAAATGAAATATCAGAAAAAAAAAATGTACAAATTAGCGTAGAAAACAAGAGGGAATTAAGAAGAAAGTGGCTGTTAGAGAAGTTACCGTGGAACTCCCTTCTGGATTCCAACGGATAGTCTCCGTATTCCTACGCTGTAATGAAGAATAATCATTCCTACAATGAGCTTGTGTCCTGTAAATTTGCCGACAGGAGGAACAGTCAAATTTATGTGATAATCGAAAGTGAAATGGAGGAATTGCAGCCGTCAATTGGGCAAGAGCTTAGCCATCGTGCCCAGTCTCAGTCGAGTGTGGGCTCGTGCATGAGATGTGCAGCAGCGGCAGCAGAAGCAAAATATGGTAGAAGATTTCTTGGGCAGCTTCATTGGCCCTGTATCCATTCGATGTGAAATTTGTTATTTATTTTTTGGTGATCCCACATTTTCTACCCAAATTTTCTCCTAAAAGTTGCGACTATACGACATGAAGTTTTCCACGCTTCGTACCCCTTCGTTGACAACCGCTCGTCTTGATGGGAGACGATATATATAAGGAACGTACATTCATTTCTGACGGGCGATCAAGGTCTAACACAAAATCTTCACATTTAGAATACACCATCAGTACGTGAGGAAATTTGGTTAGTAGAGCGCGCCTATTACCTTCTTGATTTCAGGCTTTTCTGACGAACACGAACAAGAACAATGGCTGGAGGTTTGTCTTCAATTGATCCTAGCTTCCGCATATGAATATTTATGTCTTACATTTGGTATCAGAGCATGTTTATAGCCTCTGCCTTGTTTTGTTATATTTTCGTGTGTTTTCGGTGTATTTTCGGCCATTTTCTAAGGATGAACAGTAACTTGAAGTTTTGAGGCCAAAAGAGATTCGTCGATTCCGGGCAAAATCCGCACGACCCACCCTTTGATTTCGGACCCATTCGGTCGAACCGCCATGAGGAACGTTAGCCATGAGTTTTTCTGGTATGTTGGTGTTCGCCGGAGGCTAATCGGGCGGCGGAAGTCTCTGTGGTTGAGGTTTTGTGTTTTTGGGAATTTTCTTGTGATTTTGGGGCTAATTTTGCTCATTTTCGCCGAAACTTGGACCCATGTGATTGTGCCGGCATGTTCTTCAAAACCCATTATTTATTTTTGTATGAAATGGGTTGCCGGAGAAGAAACCATGGTGAAATCGCGGCTGAAAATGGCGAAAAACTGGCGGAAAGGCTTTTGTTCGGGCGAGGAAGAAGGCGCGTGGAGCCCACGCGCGCGCTGCGGTTGCAGGCGCGTGGATTCCACGCGCCACGCGCTCTCACGCGCGCGGCAGTTGCTAGGTGCGTGCAACGCACGCGCCTGCGCGTTGAAACGCGCGCGTGCGAGGCACGCGCCTGCGCGCTGCACCGTGCGCGTGCGGGGCACGCGCCCCGCGCGGGTTCTGGCGCGTGCCGAGCACGCGCCTGTGCGCTAGACGCGCACGTGCTCGGCACGCGCCTGTCGTCCCCTCTTCCGCGGTTCTTTTTTTCACTTTTGCCCCAATTTTTAAAATTTTTTGCAACCATACCCTTGGCCAATTTATTTATTTACTGTTCTGCCCTTGAAATATTAATTTATTATGTCATTTCATGCATTTTTATGAATATTTTATGCATGAAATTAAATGTCCAATGGTCCATATATTTAATTAATTAGGGAGTGGCCACATCATCTTTAATTAATTAAATTATATATTAAAAGCCTCCGGATCATATTTAAAAATGGACATTGATTGTAATTAATTATATTAATATGATGAATTTTATCCCACAGGAATTTTCATTATATTAATATGATTAATTATGATGAAATATCATATTATTTTTCTTAATTTACCCACAGGGATTAAGTGTGGCATCCCGGAAATTCAAAGCCAAGCCTTAAGGTGTGTTAAATGTCTTTAATTAGGTGATAGAATTTTATGGCTTATGCTTTAGCCAATTTGTCTTTTAATTTGATGAATTTTGCTTGTGTTGTGGAAATTTAAATTTAAATGCTTGGCCATATGATGTAAATTTCAATAATTAAAAATATCCCAAGACTTTGGCCAAGATAAAAATTTGAATTTAGAAATATTTATAAAAAGGAATTCAAAAAAAAAAGAGGGAAAAAGGGGTTGAATTTTCGAAATGGGCCTTGGGCCCATTAGCCTAAAGCTTGGTGGGCCAACTAGTCGGCCATTAGGGCCCAATAGGTGGCTGTCGACCAGCCCAAGGGGGAATGGCCGGTTGGGCCTAAGCCCAAGCCCATTGAAATTCAAATTTAAAAACAAAAATTACAAGTGGCAAGACAAGTCCTCATGCATTGGCCATGGTTGAGGTGAGTTAATCATTACAAATGATGGGATATAAAAAGGGGATTAGGAGAGAGAGTGGCCGGTTCCTCTAGCTCATTCGGCCGAGAGAAGTGAGAGGGAGAGAGAGATTTCGAGAGAAAGAGAGAGGAGGGACCGAGAGAGAGGAGGTGGAGCCGAGAGTTCCCGCTGCCCGTTCGTCGTACGTCCGCCTAGTCCGACCGCCGTACGCCGCCGTTCATCGCTGGTTGTTCATCTTGGAGGCAAGTCCAAGATTAATGGAATGGGAAGTCCTGAGGAGGCAGAGCAATGGATTGATGGAATGGAAAGAATTTTCCGGCTGTTGGACTGCACTGATGCTGAGAAAATAGTCTTAGCAGAGTACCAATTGGAGGGAAATGCGAAGTTTTGGTGGAGAGCTTCGAAGGACATAATCTTTCCACCCGGTACTGATGTTAGCTGGGAAGAGTTTGTTAGAGCCTTCAATAGGAAGCATTTCTCTGACTGTGCTAAGGATAGGAAGATTACTGAATTTGTTCAGCTAGAACAAAAGGGGTTGACTGTAGATCAGTATGGGGCTAGATTTTCTGAATTGTCTAGATATGCTCCTAGATTGATTGAGGATCAGGAGGAGAAGGCTAAGAGATTCCTGAAAGGGCTGAGGACTGACATTAGAAAGCAGTTGGTGCCTTTGAACATAAGAGATTATAATGAGATTTATGAAAGGGCGCAGTTAGTGGAGCAGGAATTGCTGAGAGAGCGGTCTGAATTTAAGAAACCGGTGAATTTTAGTGATGTGAAAAAGGGGAAGAGGCCTTATTCTGGTCAAGGTCAGACTTGGAATGTGAAGAAGAAGGGAAATTTTGGAAATTTTGGAGGAGCAAGGAGTGGTCTGAACATAGGGAAAGCACCCTATCAGCCTGGACAACAGAAATGTTTTGGCTGTGGACAAGTGGGACATCTTAGGAGGAATTGCCCGCGAGAGAGGTCGCAAGTGAGTGTTGGCTCAGTGCGACAGGGATATCAGAGTGCTGTTAGGTCAAATCCGCAAGGAAATCCTCAGAGACCACCTGCACAAGGAAGGGTGTATGCGATCACCCAAGAGGAAGCGGAAGCTTCCAAAAATGTTATCTCAGGTACGATTCTTATTAATGGTGAAAAGGCATATGCATTGTTTGACACGGGTGCAACGTATTCGTTTGTGTCTGAGAGATATAGATGTTTGAATAAGATAGAAGTTATGCCTCTTGAGACGCCTCTTTGTGTTTCCACGCCTTTAAAGGATATGGTATTGTCTACATTGGTGTGTGAAAATTGTAAGATATCAATGGGAGGAAAGGACATGGAAATAGACTTGGTTGTAATGGCTATGTATGATTTTGATGTTATTATAGGAATGGATTGGCTTCGTAAGTATCGGGCTAGAATGGATTGTTATAGAAGAGTGGTGCAATTTTTTTTACCTGATCAGTCTAGTTGTGAATTTCTAGGAGGTCAAACCCATTTTCCTGTAGCTCTTATTTCGGCAGTAGAAGCATGTAAGTTACTTGACGAAGGATGTCAAGGGTATCTAGCCATAGTTAGAGATTATGCTAGGGAGGAGCCTAATCTCGAGGAAGTTCGTGTAGTTAACGAATTTCAAGATGTATTTCCGAGGAATTGCTCGGATTGCCGCGAGCGGGAGATTGAATTTGAAATTGAATTAATGCCGGAATAGGACCAATATCAAAAGCCCCGTATAGAATGGCCTTAGTTGAATTGAAGGAATTGAAAGTGCAACTGCAAGAATTGCTTGATAAGGGATTCATTAGACCAAGTGCTTCACCTTGGGGTGCACCGGTCTTGTTTGTGAAAAAGAAGGATGGGTCGATGCGCTTGTGTATTGACTATAGGCAGTTGAATCAAGTGACCATTAAGAATAAGTATCCTTTGCCTAGAATTGATGATTTATTTGATCAACTTCAGGGAAGTTCGGTCTTTTCTAAGATTGATTTGAGGTCGGGATATCATCAGTTGAGAATTAAGAAGGAGGACATTCCTAAGACTGCGTTTAGAACTCGTTATGGGCACTATGAGTTCCTTGTTATGCCATTTGGATTGACTAACGCCCCTGCTGCATTTATGGATTTGATGAATAGAATATTTCAGCCTTATTTAGACCAGTTTGTAATTGTCTTTATTGATGATATTCTGGTGTATTCGAAAGGGCCTAAAGAGCATGAGCAGCATTTGAGGATAGTTTTGTAGACTCTGAGAGAGCATAAGTTGTATGCTAAGTTTAGTAAGTGTGAATTCTGGTTGGATCGGATAGTATTTTTAGGACATGTGGTGTCGAAAAGGAATTGCGTAGACCCGGCAAAAGTTGAAATGGTAGTGAATCAAGCCGAGACCGACAACACCTACTGAAATACGAAGTTTCTTAGGATTGGCTGGTTATTATAGGAGATTCATTGAAGGATTTTCGAGGCTAGCAGGACCTTTAACTAAGTTGACCCGAAAGAATGTGAAGTTTGAGTGGAATGGAGAATGTGAAAGGAGTTTTCAGGAGCTCAAAAGGAAATTGACTTCAACTCCAATTCTGACTATACCTACTGGACCTGATGGATTCACGGTGTATAGTGATGCATCTCACAAAGGATTAGGATGTGTTTTGATGCAGCATGGCAAGGTTGTAGCCTATGCATCCAGACAATTGAAACCTCATGAGCTGAATTACCCGACGCATGATTTAGAGCTAGCAGCTATAGTGTTTGCCTTGAAGATATGGAGACACTATTTGTATGGGGAAAAGTTTGAGATCTACACGGATCATAAGAGTTTGAAGTATTCGTTCTCACGAAAGGAGTTGAACATGAGACAAAGGAGGTGGATGGAGTTATTGAAGGATTATGACTGTGAGATAAGATATCATCCAGGAAAAGCGAATAGAGTAGCAAATGCTCTTAGTCGTAAGTCACCGTAGAAATAGCTAGTTTAAGGATGGCGGGAATGGAAATTGTTGGAATCGTGGCAAATTCCGAATTTAAATTGGAAGTGGATTGTCTTACCGGTATGCTTAGTGCATTAAGGATTGAGCCGAGATTATCCAGAAAATTAAAATTCTGCAAGAATCGACCCCGCAGATTTTGAAAGTGAAAGATGCTGTATCTTTAGGGAAAAGATCAAAATTTCAGATCTCTGATGATGGAATAGTAAGATGTCAAGGGCGACTTTGTGTTCCCGACAATGAGGAATTAAGGAAGGAAATTCTGTCGGAGGCACATAAGAGTAATTATAGTATCCTCCCAGGTAGTACAAAGATGTACAGAAATTTGCGTCAGCAATTTTCGTGGAATGGTATGAAGGCAGATACGGCTAAGTACGTTTCTTAATGTTTGACATGTCAGCAAGTAAAAGCAGAGCATCGTAAACCCGCAGGACTTTTGAGACCATTAGACATTCCTGAATGGAAATGGGAACATATAACGATGGACTTTGTGCAAGGATTGCCAAGGACATCAAGTAGTCACGATTCAATTTGGGTTATAGTGGATCGATTGACTAAGTCGGCGCATTTCTTAGCGATTCGCATGGACTACCCAATGGATAAGTATGCGGACATGTATGTAAGTCAAGTGGTACACTTACATGGTGTTCCAGTGACCATTACTTCAGATCGAGATTCGAGGTTCACTTCGAATTTTTGGAAAAGTCTTCAAATTGCGTTAGGATCTAAGCTTCAGTTTAGTACAGCTTTTCATCCCCAGACAGATGGTCAATCAGAAAGAGTAATCCAGATATTAGAGGATATGTTAAGGGCTTGTGCAATCGATTTCAAAGGAAATTGGGATGAAAGATTGCATTTGGTAGAATTCGCCTATAACAATAGTTTTCAGAAAAGTATAGGCATGTCACCTTATGAAGCATTATATGGAAGGAGATGTAGGACTCCTATTTGTTGGAATGAAGTGGGCGAGAGGAAGTTGACAGGACCTGAACTGGTACAAGTTACCACTGAGGCTGTTGATATTATCAGGGAAAGGCTTAGAACAGCTCAGAGTAGACAGAAAGGTTACACAGATAGACGTAGGAGGCCTTTGGAATTTAGTGTAGGAGATCATGTATTCCTTAAGGTATCTCAAATGAAAGGAATATCTCGATTTGGGAAGAAGGGTAAGTTAAGCCCTAGATTTGTCGGACCTTTTGAGATACTTGAGAAAATAGGAGACGTGGCTTATCGTTTAGCGTTACCTCCTAAGTTAGGAAATCTGCACGATGTGTTTCATGTATCGATGTTGAGGAAGTACCAGCCGGATCCTTGTCATATACTCGATCATGAAGCCATCAAAATGGATGAGAAAGTGAGGTATATTGAAGAGCCTGTGCAGATATTAGATCGAAGGGAGCAAATTCTTAGGACCAAAAAGATCCCGTTGGTTAAGGTGTTATGGCGACATCATGATGTGGAGGAAGCCACATGGGAAAGTGAGGATCAGATGAGGGAAAAGTATTCTTATTTATTTCAAGAAGGCGCGAGTAGTGCTTGAATTTCGAGGACGAAATTCTCTAAGGAGGGGAGAATTGTGGCATCCCGGAAATTCAAAGCCAAGCCTTAAGGTGTGTTAAATGTCTTTAATTAGGTGATAGAATTTTATGGCTTATGCTTTAGCCAATTTGTCTTTTAATTTGATGAATTTTGCTTGTGTTGTGGAAATTTAAATTTAAATGCTTGGCCATATGATTTAAATTTCAATAATTAAAAATATCCCAAGACTTTGGCCAAGATAAAAATTTGAATTTAGAAATATTTATAAAAAGGAATTCAAAAAAAAAAAGAGGGAAAAAGGGGTTGAATTTTCGAAATGGGCCTTGGGCCCATTAGCCTAAAGCTTGGTGGGCCAAGCTAGTCGGCCATTAGGGCCCAATAGGTGGCTGTCGACCAGCCCAAGGGGGAATGGCCGGTTGGGCCTAAGCCCAAGCCCATTGAAATTCAAATTTAAAAACAAAAATTACAAGTGGCAAGACAAGTCCTCATGCATTGGCCATGGTTGAGGTGAGTTAATCATTACAAATGATGGGATATAAAAAGGGGATTAGGAGAGAGAGTGGCCGGTTCCTCTAGCTCATTCGGCTGAGAGAAGTGAGAGGGAGAGAGAGATTTCGAGAGAAAGAGAGAGGAGGGACCGAGAGAGAGGAGGTGGAGCCGAGAGTTCCCGCTGCCCGTTCGTCGTACGTCCGCCTAGTCCGACCGCCGTACGCCGCCGTTCATCGCTGGTTGTTCATCTTGGAGGCAAGTGGGGTCCTTTACTTCTCTTGCATGTCTGTTTTGTTAGTTGCATGTTCGGTTTTAGGTGTGATTTGGGCGAAAAACCGAGGTAAGGGTTGGATGTGTTCAAGCTATGTGACTGTTTTCGTTCGGTTGTGGTAGTCAGCATCTTAGTTGAGCTTGCATGTGAATTTGGAGTGCGATTTTGGCTTCGGTGTCTTCATAAAAGTTGAAGCTAATGTCTTTTAGTATGACATACGCGAATTTCATGGAAAACGATGGTGATATGTGGGGTCAAAAGCTCTGTTATACGGAGACCTCAGATCTGCGAAATCTTCACTGACCTTTTGTTGATTTCTTGGTTGCATGTTGATTTCTGTTGGAGATCTCACTTCGTTGTCTTCTTGAAAGTTGTAGGAAACACCATAAGCTACAACATACTCGAATATGAGGCAAAAATAACAAGTATAACTTGGTGAATCGATTAGATCTTGGAGATGGTTGATTCTGGTGAGGTGTACCGAGACACCTGAGACTTAATGGGTTAAAATGGTGACCATAATCTGGGTATTTGACCTAGATCCCTTCATGAAACTTGTAAAGGACATATTGTTACATAACATACTTGAATTGAAATGCAAGTGTGATATGTTTGATGCCATGCCAAATTTCCATATTAAATTGAGATAAAAGATAAATGTGGATGAGAATGAGGTTGTGGTGGAGGATGTTGTCCGGGTGGCCCGGTGGCGTAATTCCGAGATCCCCCGGGAGTTTCAGGATGCCCGGAATGTGGGGGGCCGGAAGCCTGTCGGAGGTTTCGCCCGAAGGGAGTGACTCGCGATGCCAGGATTGGGGTGCGAGATCCCCGGCTAGAAGGGTAAAGGCCGGAAGCCCTGTCGGAGGTTTCTGCCCGAAGGGAATGCCTCGTGATGCTAGTTGAGATGCGAGATGCCCGGAATGTGGGGGGCCGGAAGCCCAGTGGCCATGAGATGGCTGGAATGCTGGGAACCCTGTCGGAGGTTTCTGCCCGAAGGGTGATGATGAAATTGATCATGGAATCCTGTCGGAGGTTTCTGCCCGAAGGATTGATAATGATACATTGTCGGAGGTTTCTACCCGAAGGGATGACGATGATGGTAAAATTTGATGATTTGAGAAAAGATAATGTGGGGATCAATTAATAAGTAAAAGTGGAAATTGATCTATGATGTGATATGCATGGTGATGCATGGCTAATGATGATGTGATGTGCACGGTGATGCATGGCTAATGATGATGTGATGTGCACGGTGATGCATGGCTAATGATGATGTGATATGCATGGTGATGCATGGCTAATGATGATGTGATATGCATGGTGATGCTTGGCTAATGATGATGTGATATGCATGGTGATGCATGGCTAATGATAATGTGATATGCATGGTGATGCATGGAAAATGATGATATGATGTGATATGCACGGTGATGCATGGCTAATGATGATGTGATATGCATGGTAATGCATGGCTAATGATGATATGATGTGATGTGCATGGTGATGCATGGTTAATGATGATATGATGTGATATGCACGGTGATGCATGGCTAATGATGATGTGATATGCATGGTGATGCGTGGTTAATGATGATAATGATATATGAGATGCCATGATGATGATATATATGCTATGATGATGCATGAATACGCTTGACATCAAAAAGGTAAGCAATGCCTGCATTGTATGATGGTATGCATGGTGCACTGAGTTGTTATTGGATTTCCCTATCTGCTGAGTGGCTGTACTCACCCATTTTGGGGATAACATTTCAGATTAGCACTATGCCGCTACCTGCTGTTTCGCGTGGCGTATTTTACGGTCTACCGTCTGATGTTGAGGTGGAGTGTACGGAGATAGATTGTCCCTACGTGCCGGATTGACGTTTATCCGAGTGCGATGCTTAGTTATGTATGATATCGGCCTGGTCGGGGGCCCGTCATACAAGAGTTCATTTCTGTTCACGTCCGTCGAGATGGTGCTATGCGAGGGATGCTGCCGCCGCCACCACCTGACGCACCAGGTTGGGTGTGAGACCTGCGCGCGAGAAGTAGGAGCTAGATCACTTTTTGATGTAGATAGTTGATGCTGGTGATGGGAGGGTTTTGTGTTCATGTGATGTTAGGGGTTGGAGTTCCTTTTTGAGATTTTAGGTGGGACATGGCAGAGTCTTAACCTTTCTGGTTTTTGTATCGACCCGAAGGAAACCCCATCTCGCTATATGTATGTATGTAAGCAAAGCGTCAACGTTATTTATAAAATCCTTATGTGTAGCTGGTGTGTATTTGTATCATGGGTTAGAAGGGAGATGGATGACGATGTAAATTTTGCTTCCATTATGAGTCGCACATGGGACCGCTTTAAAAAAAAAAAATGCCTGTAATCTGGCAAGGCTTAATTTAGCCAAGAGATAGAGATGGTAAAAGATGTAACACCGGCGCTGGTGACGACCTGCGAAGGGTTCGGGGTGTCACATTAAGAAAATGCATATAATATGGTAGTTTCTTCATGAAGTAATTATGAATCTATTTAAATTAAAAACTTAGTCCACAGTAGTTTTTATGTTATGTGATTCATATTGTGACATGTTTACATTGGTAAAACATGATTTATTTATATTTGCCTCAAATTTTGTGACATAAGCATGATTATTTGATATGCGGTTTCGCAACCCGTGAATTTCTCTCGAATTTAAGTTTGATGTTCCCGTCGAATGGTGAGAACTACAAAATTTGGAAGGAGTCGGTTCTTCTTCAATTGGGGTGGATGGACATTGACTATGCTATAAGGAAAGACGAACCACCGCTCCTACCGATTCGAGTACTCCATTTGAGATAGCTCTTTATAACCAATGGGAGCGGTCCAACCGCGTTTGTGCCATGTTTATAAGAGCTAAGATATCTCCAAGTATTCGTGGTTCTGTTGCTCAGCATAGCAATGCTAAGGCTTTATTGGAGGCTATAGATGCGCAGTTTGAAAGTTCTGAGAAGGCGCATGCCATGACCCTGATTATGAAGTTTTCATCATTGAAGCTCACTAGTGTTAGAGGTGTGCATGAGCACATCATGCAAATGAGGAACATTGCGGCTCAGCTTAAGAACCTTGAGGTTGAGATATCTGAATCATTCCTTGTGTATTATATTCTGAACACTCTCCCACAACAGTATGCACCTTTCAAGATCTCTTATAACACACATAAGAATAAATGGTCTATTAATGAACTCATGACCATGTGTGTTCAAGAGCAAGAAAGACTGTTTATGGAATTAGGAGAAAGTGCTCATTTGGCAACACAAGGAAATAATAAGGGCTATGGCAAGCATAAGGGAAAAGGTAAAATACCTCCCCAAGCTGACATTAAGAAAGAATCCAAATGCTTCTTTTGTAAACAGAATGGGCATATAAGGAAGGATTGTGTCAAATTTAAGGCCTGGCTCGAGAAGAAAGGTAATCCAATCTCTTGTGTTTGTTATGAATCTAATATGACTGATGTAAGTCACAACACTTGGTGGATTGATTCTGGATTTACAATCCATATTTCGAATTCCTTGCATGGTTTTCAAAACCACCGGAAGCCAGTGGGAAGTGAACAAAGCATCTATTCAAGAAACAAGATGCGTTCGCATGTGGAAGCTATTGGGACATATAGACTAGTTCTCAATAGTGGTTTTGTTTTAGATTTGGAAAAGACCTTTTATATTCCTAGTTTTTCTAGAAACTTAATTTCAGTTTCAAGACTGTACCTTTGGGATACTCTTTTAACTTTTCAGATTCGAACTTCTGTTTATCATTTAAATCTGAAATTGTTGGGAGTGGTATTTTGTCCGATGGTCTTTTCGAATTAATTTACAAGACAATGCCTATTATGATGCGATGCATGTTCATGATAAAGCTGGTATGAAACGATGTGTTGTGAAAGAACATTCTTCTATGTTGTGGCACCAGAGATTATGACATATCTCCATAGAAAGAATTAAGCAATTAGTAAATGATGGAGTACTTGGTACATTAGATTTTACTGATTGTGATACTTGTGTAGACTGCATAAAGGGAAAGCAGACTAACAAGTCAAAGAAAGGTGCCAAGAGAAGTACAGAAATATTAGAAATCATACATACGGATATTTGTAGTCCGGATATGGACTCATGTGGTCAGAAATACTTCATCTCCTTTATAGATGATTATTCACGTTATATGTATCTCTACTTGATTCATAATAAATATGAAGCATTAGATGCCTTTAAAGTATTTAAGGCGAAAGTAGAGGAATAATGCAATAAGCAAATTAAGATTGTGAGATCAGATAGAGGTGGAGAATTCTATGGTAGATACACTGAAGATGGACAAGCACCTGGTCCATTTGCAAGATTTCTTCAAGAGCATGGGATAGTTGCCCAATATACTATGCCTGGTTCTCCGGACCAAAATGGCATAGCGGAAAGAAGAAATCGGACCTTATTAGATATAGTGCATAGTTTGCTTAGTAGCTCCAAACTTCCTAAATTCTTATGAACTGAAGCACTTAAGACGGCAGAGTACATATTAAACCGAGTTCCGACCAAGGCTGTCCCAAAGACACCTTTTGAGTTATTTAAGGGTTGGAAACCGAGTTTGCATCATGTGCGCGTTTGGGGATGCCCGTCTGAAGTAAGAATTTATAATCCACAAGAAAAGAAGTTGGACCTAAGGACTATAAGTGGGTATTTCATCGGATATGCCGAAAGGTCTAAGGGATACAGGTTTTATTGTCCATCTCATACCACTAGGATTGTGGAATCAAGAAATGCTAAATTTCTTGAAAATGACCTGATCAATGGGAGCGATCGACCAAGGGATCATATTCCTAAGGAAGATCATTCAGACACTCAACTTTCCACCTCAAGTTTAAGATTGGTTGTTGCTCATAATGCCCCTTCAGTTCAGCCGACTATTGAACAACCAATTGTTGAAGTTCCACAACCTGCTGATATTGATCCAGTAGATCCAGTTGTTCAGCAATTACCAAAAACTGTTGAACAACCAGTTGAGTAACATGCTCCTCAAGAGAATGTTGATCCAACATTGAGAAGATCTATTAGAACAAGGAAATCGGCTATTCCTAGTGATTATATTGTGTATTTACAAGAGTCTGACTACAATATTGGAGCTGAGAATGATCCTGAAACGTTTTCACAAGCCATGGATAGTAATAAATCCAATTTGTGGTACAATGCCATGAAAGAAGAGATGAGTTTTATGGCATCTAACAAAGTCTGGGATTTGGTTAAGTTACCTGATGGTGCGAAGGCCATTGGTTGTAAATGGGTCTTCAAAACTAAGAAAGATTCATTGGGTAACATTGAAAGATATAAAGCTAGACTTGTTGCCAAATGATTCACTCAAAAGGAAGGAATCGATTATACTAAGACTTTTTCTCATGTATCTAAGAAAGATTCTCTTCGTATTGTTTTGGCATTGGTTGCCCATTTTGATATGGAATTACATCAGATGGATGTGAAAACGGCGTTCCTCAATGGAGAACTAGAGGAGGAGGTTTACATGAAATAACCTGAAGGATTCTCCTCTAGTAAAGGTGAGCATTTGGTGTGTAAGCTTAAGAAATCTATATATGGCTTGAAACAAGCATCCTGCCAATGGTACTTAAGGTTTCATGATGTTATCTCTTCATTTGGTTTTATAGAGAATGTCATGGATCAATGTATATACCAGAAGGTTAGTGGGAGAAAAATTTGTTTCCTTGTGCTGTATGTGGATGATATACTACTTGCAACCAATGATAAGGGGTTGCTACATGAGGTGAAATAATTCATCTCTAGGAGTTTTGACATGAAGGATATGGGTGAGGCATCTTATGTCATTGGCATTAAGATCCATAGAGATAGATCTCGAGGAATTTTAGGACTATCTCAAGAAACCTATATCAATAAGTCCTAGAGAGATTTCGGATGAAAGATTGTTCACCAAGTATAGCACCCATTGTGAAGGGTGACGGGTTCAATTTGAACCAATGCCCGAAGAACGATCTAGAAAGGGAACAAATGTGCAACATTCCATATGCTTCGCTGTTGGAAGCTTGATGTATGCTCAGTTTGCACTCGACGACATCGCTTTTGCTGTTGGAATGTTGGGAAGATATCAGAGTAATCCAGGTTTAGACCACTGGAGAGCTGCAAAGAAAGTGTTGAGATACCTTCAAGGTACCAAAGACTATATGCTTATGTATAGATGGACTGACAACCTGGAAGTGATTGGTTATTCGGATGCGGACTTTGTGGGTTGCATTGATTCACGAAAATCAACATCTGGATACATTTTCATGTTAGCTGGTGGAGCCGTGTCATGGAGAAGTACCAAGCAGACTTTGACTGCTACTTCCACTATGGAGGCTGAGTTTGTTTCTTGTTTTGAGGCTACCTTGCATGGTGTATGGTTGAAGAGTTTCATTGCTGGGCTTAGAATTATTGATTCTATTTCTAGGCCATTAAGAATATATTGTGACAATTCAGCTGTAGTTTTTATGGCTAAAAATGCCAAAAGTGGCAGTCGAAGTAAGCATATCGACATTAAGTATTTAGCCATAAGGGAGCATGTTAAGGAGAATAAAGTGGTCATTGAACACGTTAGCACTGAATTGATGATAGCTGATCCTTTAACTAAAGGCATGCCACCGATGAAGTATAAGGATCATGTAACTAGTATGGGAATAGGTCCCATTATGTGATTTGTCGACATATGAACATTTTTTGTTGTATGGAACTCTTATTCAGTTGTAATGTTGATTCTCAATTTTTGTGTACACATTTGTTGTTTATGAGAATAACATTTATCCTTGGTTCTGGAATAAACATGAGGTTTATTCATTAAGATATGTTGTCACATATAGGCTGATTTTAAAGAAATAAGATGCATTGTGATACATGGAAGGTATTACTCACTCTTAGAGGACATGTCGCCATGATCCATGTATTTTGTTTCTTTTCTTTAAGCATAAAGTTTTCGTGGAATTAGTTGAATGATTCGTATGATGAAAATGATGGGATCAAGTGGGAGAATGTTATTTATTTTTTGGTGATCCCACATTTTCTACCCAAATTTTCTCCTAAAAGTTGCGACTATTCGACATGAAGTTTTCCACACTTCGTACCCTTTCGTTGACAACCGCTCGTCTTGATGGGAGACGATATATATAAGGAACGTACGTTCATTTCTGACGGGCGATCAAGGTCTAACACAAAATCTTTACATTTAGAATACACCATCAGTATGTGAGGAAATTTGGTTAGTAGAGCACGCCTATTACCTTCTTGATTTCAGGCTTTTCTGACGAACGCGAACAAGAACAATGGCTGGAGGTTTGTCTTCAATTGATCCTGGCTTCCGCATATGAATATTTATGTCTTACAAAATTTACAGAAGGTTGGCTGTAATGCTCCCTTGGGAACATTTGCATTATGTTGCTATTTAGGGAGTACATCTACTAACAAATAAGAGGAAGCAAAAGAAAGCTAATGTATATACGAAGGCAGACTAGAGTGCATTTGTATCTGAAGAGGAACTACTTTGAGATGACTATGCAAGCGCAAGGTTTCAAATCTCCATCAAGAAATTAAGCAGGGTTTGGCATATCTGAATTTGCCTACCCCTCTTTTTAATAAGCTGCGATGTGAGAAGTACCAAGTTTTCTCTGACCTAGTGGTTCTGGAGAATACTTGGACATAGGAACCGGTTAAAATCTGTGTGTACCGCAGCATGAGAGTAATTTGGGAATGAGATGGGAGAAAAGATGTTGGGCAAATTACAACTAAAGCCGGAGAAGATGCACAGCCGTGGGAAGAAACTAATGCCGAAATCGAGGAGGATGTCTCGCAAAACGGGGATGAGCTAGAAAATTCTTTATCATAGAGGAAATACTTATGTGTAAGTGATATGTTTGTTATTACCATTCCGTTCCTTTTTGGGTTTTTGGTTTCTGATCTCTTTGACTCATGGGTGCTAAACGCGCGATACCGACTCTGGACGAGTAACTGAGTTTGTTTTAACTGTAAAGTTGATCACGACTCCATAGGGCTGTTGAGATTATTGTATTATTTTGTTAGTTGAAAATATATGTTCGGGTATATCTTGCAATATGTTGTCCTTCCTCCTGGCTTGTTTGGTCATCACTGTATCTCGATGGCTCCTGACTTAGTTTGGGCGCTCGGTTTGGATGTTTGGTGCTTCTGTATCTTTGCTTATTAATTTGCAGTTGAGAAAGAGACGCGAAATGGTCATTGGGACTTTGGATGGCACGTATCTGCATTCTTTACTGCACCGGACTTTCAATAATCGTACTTCATTTTAGTTTGGAAAATTGCCTCTGTTCTAGCATCCTGAGGTAACGAAGTTTGGAGCCTATATCCTTTAATTGTGAAATGTCTGACAGTGTTTGAAGATTAGATGTGATTAGGGCTGCCCGGGAAGATGGAGATTCCGGGATGTCCTTGTTCATTTTATAGATCGGTCGCATACTAATATGGCACAAAAAGTCGATCGAGATGTTTGTGTGCTGTGGATTCTAATCGACCTCGCATCCGAGTTTTGAAAGATTGTGTTGCACTTTGACATTTGGGTGGGTTCACGGATAGGAACTCCGGCAAATTGTTTTCTTGATTACTTCTGGAGATGCTGGATTTGTCCGTGTAATATGTCTAGTCATGCGCTGATTCTATCGGCACGTCTTAAGTTTTTCGAATTGACAATGCGAAGGTCTCTGCTTTCTTTTCGATTTAGCTCTGTGAGAGTGATTTTGAGGGGATTATTCGATTCGCCTTATTGTTGTTTTGGGCTACGAGGAATGTTCAAACTCACAAAATAGGACGAGAATTTTTTCAGAGATCTACAAATATCTTTTTAATCATCGTTGTAGGCAACCACTGTATACACCATTTCGGTACTGCAAAATCACAAAAATGGTGATGAACCTATTGCAAATGTACCGTTTCTGTCCTAAATCATTTTTTTTACTAGTTGGGTCTTAAATTTTTTGTATTTGTATCAATTCAGTCAATTCGGCTAATTTTTATAAGAAATTTATTAACATGGACGCCGGTTATTTTATGTGACATGACTCGTGCGACGTGGGTAATTTTTTAAATTATATTTTAATATTTTTTCGATTTATTTATTTATTTTCTTTTTATTTTCTTCCCTTCTTCCTCTAGTCAGTTGTTGAGGTCCACCCATGCCAAGATGACTGGCATAATATCGAAGATTTCTGACCAAATTTGGCAGGGTTGATTCAATTAGCAATATCTGAAAAAAGGTTTAGGATAAAATTAACATGATTGCAATGTTTATGACTGAATTAATTCGTGATAAATTTTAAGATTTTTTTTTGTTACTTTTCCTATCGACAATAATTGCCTCTGAAATCGATTGTCAATTGATCGGCATGTCACCAAGAATCATTTCACTTTTTTCATGTATTTTCACAAGTAATTGCCTTTCGTGAATGTCTGCTCCTCCTTAATGTATGGTCGGTTCCTTCCCCCCTCAACTTAATGAGGTTTCTTGCATTTACTTTTGTTTTGTCTTTCGTTTGTGGTGATTATACTAATTTTAGCTTTCTTTAATTAATTTGATTGTTAGTTATGTGTTAATATTGTAATTAGCAATTCTTATTATTTTTTGCCGTCATCATATTTTTCACTCATCACCGAACCCTGGAGGTTTCTCACTCCATTAAGCCAAAATAAGTTATCCCCACTATATTCCTTTAATTTCTGTTAATTTTCATTCGCTTTTGTTACTTTTTTACAAAGTACTATTTGTTTTTCATTCTATTCATTTCACTGTTAGTAATGCTGTGTTCGGGAGATTGGGGAAAATGGCACTGATGAAAATTCAAGTGGAAAAAGCTAGGGGAAAATGGCAGTGATGAAAATTTAAGTGGAAAAAGCTTGAATATTTTAAATTTTTCGCGAGATGAGAAAACGGAAGGAAATCTTAAAATTATACAATATTTTTTCCAATTTCGTTCACCTAAGGGCTCCCAAACAAAGCCTTAGCGTGCGATATCTGTAGAACGGAGAAGCTTTCATTTAAGAAGAGAGAGAGAGAGTATCCAAATTTTGGACGGAGGGGTCGCCAAATCAAATTTCACGTTGCGAGTTTTTTTTTTTTGAATAAAATTCTAAGCCTTATCAAATAAATTCCCTGATTCTTCTTTCTTGATCCTGTGATCCTCTCATATAGGTTTGGATAAGAACTCTTTGTTCTTATTCAATCAACTAGAATAATGTAAAGAGATTATGAAAGAAGAAGAAAAGATAAACGGGAAGAGAGATTATGATAATGTCGAAGGCTATATGTCAGCCTCCTATAAGTCCACTTCAACACACGGCTTTTACATATATTATATTAAATTCTCACGCTTGAACTTGCAAAGATGCTTCCACAAATATAAAGTCCAAAAGCAAATGGCACACATAACATATATTCAAAGCACACGATGAACCCTAGAAGTCCTTACGGGCAAATTGACAGACATGTCGCTATGGTAATAAAGGATCAGATGCAGGAATCCATTCCCAGACAGGAAAGACAGCTTGAGAGTTCTTTTGCATGCACTTCTCGATTGGTCTCTTCATCCTCTTCTTTATTTATCGAGATCGGGTTGACATTGGTGAGTTGCTTAGCCACATCGCTCATTGCCAGCCTGTTCGCACCGTATTGGTCCAAGCACCCCACTGCAATCTCAGCTATGGTTTGTATTTTCTCCATTTCACCTTCACTAGCACTCTCAAAGTTTATGACATCGGAGAGCGTGTCACCCTTCACGGAAGAGATGAAACGATGGATAGTATTGATTGACTTTTCAGACTTCGTAACATGAAGTTTCTTTCCCATGAGCAACTCCATAAGGACAACTCCAAAGCTATATACATCACTTTGAATTGTTAGCATGCCAGTGACTAAATATTCCGGATCGATGTAGTGCAGGGAGTCTTTTTTTTGAATGGCTACGATATGTCTATGCTCTGGTGATATAAGTACCAAAGTTCCAAAATCGGATATTTTCACTGAGTTGTTTCGACCCATAAGTATGTTTGCTAACTTGATATTGCCATGAAAGATTGGGGGTTGTGTGGTGGAGTGCATATGATCGAGTGCAAGAGCAGCTTCAGCAGCTATTTTGAAGCGTTGTTCCCATGTCAACTCGTTATGTTGGATGAGTTCGAAGAGGGTGCCATCTGGAATGTATTCATAAACCAGCGATGGTATTCTAGTCTCCAAACATATGCCTTTGAGCTTCACCACATTTTTGCAGCTTATGTTCATCAAAATTTCAAGCTCACGCTGGAAATCCTTGTTTAATAGAGACTTGTCCATATCTTTAGGCTTCTTGACCACAACCACGGTGTCCCCTGCTATTGTCCCTCCATAAACGGAACTAGAATGGTCGTTGTTGAGCTTATTATTGTCATTATAGTTGTTGGTTGCTTTTGCTAGCTCTGCCTCCATGAAGATTTGGACTTTGCGCTGTTGCAAGAGCTCTCCTCCATTTCGTCTAAAGTTGATCTTTCTGAGTCTCAACTTCATTGTGACCGAGACAGAACCAGTAACAGTTATGCCGAAGACGGACACAGCAATCGCTACCAAAGAGTATATGTTGCCAGATTAGTAATTCAAGCATGTAATCCTCATACAATCCACATAATTCATTTAAAGAAATAAATTTCAAACACACAACCATTTACTTTTTTTTCTTGCGCAAAATCCATCGATCACTATCGATTTGGAAGTTAGTCAATATTTTAAAATATTATCACCCAATTAAATGTTAACGGAAATGGTTTATGTAACAAATGGGTTGCACGTATGGTCCAACAATCCTTACAAAAGTTCTTATCAAAAAATGACACGTGTCATCATAAACTGAAAAAGTAATCAAAATGAACCAAAGTCTTCTATTACTCCTCCAAATATCTGTCTTGATTATAATGGAGACGCTTAGTAATAAAACAAAAGAGAATGAAAAAGCATTCACCTCACATTGTTTTAGCTCTTTCCATTTACACATGGTACGAAGACTCAGTGGAATTTTATAACCACTTATGCACGTTATCACTATCATGATTAAATGTTTTTCCATCCATTTTATTGGAGGAAACTCTAACCATGGGGCTACCGACATATACATCACCCATATTCGCATATATATATATGTATGATTCATAACCCACCAATGGAAAGCATGATTGAAAAGATTTTCTCTAACTAAAGACGAAAAACATTTATTATTATTATTATTATTATTATTATAACAAACATATGTTTCTTCTTTAAATTGTACACGTGGTGGGTTTGCGGAAAAAATTTGCCCCATTCAAGGTGGTGCCTCCCGGAACACAGAGTTCTCACGCCCCATGGCCACCCTATCCCGTGCCCACAAACATTCACGTTCAGATCCATTCCTTTTTGATTGCTATCATTATCCAAACTTTCCACATTTAAATAAATATTTTCTAGTGTGTGTATATATATAATTTCATTAGCTTTATTTAAAATGAGAATATTTTTTATAACCTGAAAAAAACTAATACATCCACTATAAAGTCTAAATTAAAATATGAATTATTATACTGTGCCGTCTCGGCGTAATAAGATAATGTTGAGATGGCACGGTATAATAATCCAACCGCATCGCCTTCTTCAACAATCACCTTGATATGCTATTGTTTAATATCGTGCTCTTTTTTACTTTTCCTTTTACTAGTTCAAATTCGCTCACTTTCGCTAGAGATTTTAGGGGTTTTTTCCCTCTTGAAATCTGCTGGTCTAGTTGTTCTTTTTGGCTCAAGATTTGCAGGTTTGGTCGGAGGAGGGATTTTCACTTGGATCTTGCAGTGTATCTTCCCACGAACGTAGTTTCAAAGTGCAAGCTTCAGATAAACGGGAAAAAAGGCTAGAAGGGAGGTAAAAGAAAAACAAAAGAAAGTTGTAAACGGGTTTAGCCTGGGACTGAATAGGAACGCGTGGTAGCATGGGGCTCACTACTTGTGCTTACCAGGAATTTACATAGGCTAATAATCCTTAAAACAAATATGTCAAACCTACTGCAAAATCAAATATAAGTTAATAGAATATAAACCATCCAATGAATGGAGGGAAATATTTGGAATTACCTGCACCAGCTATGGCGCCAGGAGGAATTTCGCAACGGTCTTTATTGAGCTTCTTTCTGTGCTTCTTTCCAAATGGGCAAATGGCTACATTATGCAAAAGACAAATTGAACTGTTATCTCGATTAATGGCAAAAACAAATTGAATAGGTTGGTGCAGGGATTGTTAGTCAGGTAATGCTATCTCATTCAGGTCTTGGTTGTATTATTGCGACATGTATCCACTCTCTCTTAAGATATCTCTTCTTTCTCTACTCTCTATCTCTCTCCTGGTTGAATTCAAGTTCAACAATGGCATTGTTCGTTGCCATCGACGGAGATTGACGCTGCCTTGAACTTTTGCGATGATGCATGAAAACCTATGTTGCAAGAGGGAGGTGAGGTTTCATTGTTGCCATTATAGATATAGTCATTGGGGACGAAAACTTGGCCTAAGAAGGAGGACATTGATCTCGACATGTGTACATGCATTTATTAATATAAGTCACTATTCTATGGGTGAGATGGATGTACTAATATGCATATACATCACTAAATATGATGGGATCGCCAGATTTGTCCATTTAGATACATTTTAGTGCCCGAACCATGTTCAATGAATACATACATATATATGGTCCTAAGGGGAAGGGGGACATAAATCTTGACACTGCAACGTGTGGATAGAATTGCTACAGATGATTTTGACCATGATGTTAACGGGTGGTGGCAACTGCCTTTCACTTATTCGAGTAGGCAAAAAGTTGGAACTTCAAGAGAGATATTTTCTCTATATCTGAATTTACTCGATGGAATCTATCATAATTATTGATCATGTGACTCACATGATTGAAGCTAGACATAGACCCTGGTCCAAGCAAAACCTCAAATTTTATATAGACCTCCTATTAAAATTATACCAATGAGAAAACACACTTTTCTCTCTTTTCCCATTGTCACTAACTACAGCCATCGTGACCATGGCATCACCATCCCCACCACTGTCGAGCCACGGCCTTGTCGTATCCTCATTAGTCTCTTCTGCTCATGGAAGAGACTAATCAAGCAAATCTCATCTCCTTCATTGCAGAGATGGAATCGGGGACTTGTCACTGCAAGATGAGGTACAAGCCAGAGTCATAAAGGAAGGAAGAGAGAGAGAGAGAGAGAGTCGTCATCTTTGTTGCTTGCAATGGTGGTACTGGGGACTTGTCAATGCCGAGAGAGGGTACAAGCCAGACTCATGAAGGGCGAGAGAGAGAGAGAGAGACAGTCGTCATCTTTGTTGCTTACAGTGGTGGTACTGGGGACTTGTCACTGCCAAGATGAGGTACCAGCCAGACTCATGAAGGAAGGAAGGAGGAGAGAGAGAGACGTCATCTTTGTTGCTTGCAGTGGCGGTGGCACTTAATGTCATCTCTAAAGTGGAGGTGCCGTTGCCGGTGGAGGAGAGGGAAAAGTGTATCAGCGTAGAGAAAGAGAGAGAGGCGGCTGTGGTGGTCCAACGGCTGGCTCGCCTAAAGTGCTGGGCGGATGACGGTGGCAGCGGCAATGGCGTGAGTTGCAAGACGGAGAGTGGAGGAAGAGGTTGCAGCGCAAATCGAACGGCGGCTAATTAAATTGGGTAAAACTAGATGGAATTAGTAGGTAAATACAATACTTCTCCATCAGGCTCTTGCAGGTTGATTAAGTAATTACCAAGACAATTCATTCGAGTGCGATAATAAATGAGGAGTTGGGTTCGTTGAATTACCTTTACACCCTCTGAAGGGATTATAGGGGTTCCCATTGTACCCATCCCTGCAAGCGCAACGATAACCCGGTCCATTCCCGAACTTTTTACAATCCGTGTTATTACCACAGGCATAGCTCGACGGGTTTGACCTGGCCTTTCCACAAGTCACGTTCGATTCGACCATCCAGTCCAGAACAAGGTCCGTGTTGTTACCCACATCCTGGAACGTCGGGAGAGTCAAGTTTGAGACATTGAATGACCTGTTGTTCACCATGAAGGCCCGTGCACAGCGGTCGCGTCCCGAGTTCGACACGTTTTGGTCGATGAAGGAGACTGTAATATTGAGCGTCCGGGGCTCCTTTGGGATGGATGCTTGACAGCAACCTTGACCGGAGCAAGTGGTCTCGTTAGCGAAGTTGACATTGCCGCTGCAGTAGGAGACGCAACCGCTCCTGACCGTCCCTTTTTCATCGGTCACGGACGCAAGGGCGTTGCAGCCGACGACGGTGAGCTTGTTCTGGGTTCCTGAGAATATGAACCGAGGATTTGGAGAAAGATCGATGAGCAAAGGAGTGCTTTTATTTGGTGGCGTGCCATTTTGATTGTAGCACTCATATGCTTCGGGGAGGCGGACGACCATGGTCGAGTCCCCGACCGAGATTTTGCTAATTGTAAGATTCCTCCACTGGAGTTTAATACCTCTCCCATCGATGTTGGTGCAATTAAGCACAAAATCTTGGGACCTCGCACAATTGGTATCGAGCCCGAACGGAAAAGGTACGTCCACGTCCCCACACCGGTGTTCGCACATTCCGGGCATGGTGGGAGCGCCGCCCTGTCGCAACCACCAGGCCACAGCCACTATTAGAAGCCAATGCACTCCCTTCATTTCGAAAAAAAATCTCTCAAGCTCTCTCTCGTGTATTTTTGATGTACTTCTGTCCGTGTTTATAGAGTGCAAGCCGTTCTCACCAACCCATTATATACACATCGACGACTTGGTGAAATTAAGTACAACAATGAAGAGCAGAAGGGAAAATTGTGTCAATAAAACAAGTTGGACGGACCCCATTGCATATAACAACAAATGCAAGACAGAATTTAAAAAGAAAACAATACACAAAGGTTTTACACATAAAGGGTAGTGCGCCCTTAATCCTTGTCCTAGAGAAAGGGATGGTTACAGTATATGAAAATGAATGCATGATGGTGATGTTGAGGCTGCTTAGCAAACTTTGCTCGATCTTGTATCAAAGAAGAAACCAGCATACATAGTAATGAGAAATTCTAAATCCGTAAAGAACTCCTAGTATAACTTTTTTACCAAGTGATATGACAAATTTTAATTGAGCATTCAAATAAGTGAGATCTATTCTTTGAATGCCTGCCTTGTCAGAAGCCTAAAAGAAATTGTCACATTATTTATTATAAAAATTTTAGGGTGGCCGTTACGTTTTAAAAGGACATTCACATATCGGCCACAAGTTCCACTATAGGAGAATTGCCAACAGGCTTGAAAGGTTAATGAAACTCAAGGTGACACTAAGAATAAGATGGCCCTAGAATTAAGATGGGATTTAAACATTTTTATTAGAGTTATGTTTAAGATGGCCTTACAATTCTAAATACAAAGGGAAAAAAGCTAAGAAAATTTTCGTATACTTCTTTTTTGTGGCCATCGGGGGTATAAGATCGCAAATAAATAAAATCTATACAAGACCAAAAATCAAATAGAGCTTTGATCATAATCATTTTATAGTTTCTCAGGATGTAAGATTTTAAGTTCAATCGGAAGATTGATACTAGAGAAAATAAAGAAGTTTATCTATGACCCGGAATCGGAACAGAATTTTAATAAGATTTCTTTATAAATATAGCATTATTCTTATAGAAAGAGTAAAGACGAAGTAAAACGAACATTAGGAATTATCACCATTGGGGAAAGGCTTACGTCCTAGTAATTTTAGAACTCTTGAGCATTACTAGTCACATATTTGAATTTGCCCAGGTGCTTCTCGACCTCGAGAAATCTGAATTCGTTTCTTGTTTAAGTTCGATTGTACCATGACATAGGATTATCTCGGTTGTACACTCGTTATATCTTGGTGAGCTGATGGTGATGGGCCTATCCAAATTAGGAGTAGCTCAAACGGAACATAACATTACGCGTGTGGAACTCTTATGGTAATTCTTTGAGGTAGTCACCAGTAGTGGTCACCCTTTCCTCCCATTATACCTATCAAATAATAGTATCATAGTAATGCTTTTGTGATGTACAATAGTAAATTTATTTGCATAATTATCCTTGCAAGATGAGAAATGCTATACCGGAAAAAATGTGGAATAATAATAGGATATACAACTAGTGTAAACAGACAAATTTATTTGTGGTTGATTAATTATAGGAAAAATATTATTTTACATGAGCGGGCGCATACACCATTGACTTGACAGAGTGTGTAGCTATAATCCTTAGATTGAGGATGAAAAAGGCTGCCTATGTAAAATTTCTTTTATAATGGTGTGTATGATCTATTTTTCCAAAAAATATATAGAGGTATGCTTGCTAGATGATGTAGTATGTAATTGCTGGTTAAATAAATGAAGGCACACTTCGTTGGTCTCATGCTTTCAGTAATTAATTGACCACAAGAATGTATGATGCAACACTTGTGATTTAATTTGTGATAAATAAATTGTTGACACATTTTTTAATGGCTTAGATTTTTTTGGGAAAAACAGTAAGTTTACCATGGTCTTCGAACACACTGACTTGAATTCTGACACTCCCTCTCAATTTTCTCTTGCCTGTTATTCCTATTTTTCTCATATCCTATTAGTCTTTCTACTCATTAATTATCTAGTAGGAAAATAATCACGTATCAACTACATATAAAATTGCTTGTATAGAGAATTTTGTAGTTGTGGTGTTCTTTTTGGATTTTTATTGTGAGTGCCCAGTTGGAAAGAGGAGTGCTAGACATTGCCCTAAATAAACATATGAAATCTTGTTAGTGAGTTCTTAAGCGTAACGGTGAAGTATAGTTTATGGAAAAAGATTTAATTTATAAATATTAATTACACCTGTTACCATAAAATTAAGTGTCTAATATTATCAATTTAGATGTCTTTTTCTATTTGATTACTTAGTGTCATAAGAGTACCCCTTCTTAATATGTGAAATTTTATAGAATTCAGCATCTAAATCTCTAAACTATTAGTAAATACAATGTGTTGTGATTAAGATCACTTATAGGATAAGACTCTTCTTAGGCCGTGAACAGAACAATGATTTTACTTCAGTTTTGATTGTATTCGTCTTAAATTAAATGGTAATCGACTTGCTTTCACGATCCTGAAACTTTGAATACGATCCAAAACAAAATATTACCTTTTTTTTAATATAAAGAATCCAGACTATTTACTTTCAACAAATGTGACGATGTACTCAATTCGCCTATTCCTATGCATTTAGTAAATTTCTATCTACATGGAGCTGAGTAAAGTTATTTTGAATGTGGGAAGAAATCTATTGTATACAACTTAACATTCAATTAATAATTCGAGGTTTTAAAACGGCATGAGAACAAATGATTTTGTTCGTCTAGTCCTCTTTCGGGCGGTCATTTTTCATATTATCCATTGCACAGCTCTATCGAGACGGAACTAAAGCAACGTGTTTCACGACAAGGGGGAAACATAGGGCCTGCATGTTTTTACTTCTGGAATGTGTTTATAAACAGATTTTCTGTTTTTTTGTTCCAGGGAACAAAAAAAGAACAGAAACGCGTTTGTTTGCGTTTCTGTTCTTTTTTTGTTTTTTCATTTCTGGAACAAAATTAAAACAAAAAATAGAAACAACAAAACTTGTTTCTGGAATCCAGAAACACTTCTGGCAAACCGAAAAAGAACAAAAATAAAGAAATAAAATGGGAACACTTCTGGAGGTCCCTTCGTTCGTGCTCTCCCCGGCGTCTCCCTCTCCGCGCCTCCCACTCGGGCGGACTCTCCGGCGACTCCCAACTCCGGCGACTCTCCGGCGCCTCCCCACTCCGCTCACTCTCCAGCGCCGACAGGTGGTGCTCCGTCAACCGGCTGAAGCTTTCGAGTCTAGGTAATTGCTGCTGCTCCTCCATCTCCGTTCGAAGAGGGCTTCGGCGAGAGCAACCTTCGCCGACCACCACCCGACGCTCGCTCGAGCCTCAAGCGAGTGTTGCTCGCCCAGATTTGCGGCAGATTTGGGCGACCGCTGCTTGGGGCTCGACCGCGACCGCTGCTCGCGGCTCGACCGCGACAGCTCGCTCGAGCCAGCGCTTGCCCAGATTTGCGAGACGCTTGCTCGAGCGAGCCCTCGCGCTCGAGCCCCGAGTGAGTTGTTGCTCACCCAGATCTGCGGCGGCGTCTGCTCGCTTGAGCGAGCGTGGCTGCTTTGCTCGCTTGAGTGAGCGTCGCTGATTTTTGTGTAGTTTTGCATTTCGTCGTCTTGATTTTTGTGCGAGGTTCTGCAATGTGATTGTGGCTGGTCCGCCTTAAGCTCGATGTTTGGTTTTGAATTTTATGGTCAATTTCGTGATTGTAGACGGTGTGCGATCAAATGGGAGTGGAAGAACTTTCGGGGAGGAGCTTCCTCGGCTTGCGAAAGAAGTGCAGCGCATCACGAACATTCGCGGATACGTCGGTGAGCTTTGATCCCTTCTTGGAGCCGTTGTGTTCAGTTGTTCATTATCTAGC
This sequence comes from Eucalyptus polyanthemos subsp. polyanthemos, assembly GCA_017140185.1. Taxonomy (NCBI): domain Eukaryota; kingdom Viridiplantae; phylum Streptophyta; class Magnoliopsida; order Myrtales; family Myrtaceae; genus Eucalyptus; species Eucalyptus polyanthemos. Next base: position 23,698,579 of record CM029462.1, read on the forward strand.
GGCGGGATGCAGTTTCTGTTGATCTCAGAGTCATGACTTTGTTGCCAATCCGCCTTTCGAGTGATCGTAAATTACTGTTATTAAGTTCTCTGAGACTCATTCAATTCTCGGTTCTGTGGCTGATTGGCATCGATGAGATTAGACTCGAGATTTTTTTTATGGGTTGTAGAACTTCTTAAGGTTTAGTCGTCTCTAATCGTTACTTTACTAGGAAATGGTTTATGTCTGCTCTCTATGAAAAGCCATGACTAATTTATGGTGATAAATATTCAAGGGACCGCATTACGGCTTGAAGTGCTGGTTGGAGATCTGGAAGATTCAGTTATCTTCATACATCAGCAAGCGATAAATGTCTTGTCCAAAAAAAATTCTACTTCATCTGTTCTGATGGTAATGACCGTAGTCTTTGCCCTCCCTTTTCATGGTAGTTCTTTAGATGTTAATTTTCCTGCAGATTATGAACCCAATCTGATTCCTCCTTTTCAATTTAGGAAACCGGACAGAGTAGAGAGAAGTTACTTCGAGCAATAAAAACCATGAACGATATGGAGGACCTAGTTGTGAAATTACGGAAATGAGTCAGAGGTGCGGATTCATCTGCTCGCTTGAGCGAGCGTCGCGAGCAGAGCAGCAACGCTTTGCTCGCTCGAGCTATGATTTTGATAACTCACACCATCGCCCCATCCTTGATCGAAGCCCTAAGGTAGGAGATCGCCATTCTCCACGAGGTGCCCAATCTGATTCAGTTAATCAAAAGAAACTAGGAACTCACATTGCAGATCTGGAATCTCAGCTTGGCCAAGCTCAAGAAGAGCTGAAGAATCTGAAAGAGCAATTGGTCTCAGCTGAGGCTGCAAAGAAAGTAGCTCAAGAAAAGCTTGAGAAGAAGAAGAAATGGCCTCAAAGCTGAGTCAGCTAGAAGAGGAACTTAAAGCGAGCAAAGAAAACAACATCCAATTGAAGGAGAAATTAAAAGCTGTGGAAGGAGGTAAAGAAGAACTAGAAGTGGAGATGAAGAAGCGAGGGTGCGGACCGAGCGGTGGAGGAAAGCGTGAGGCCGCTGTTCTTGCCGGTGGTGTTGAAATGAATGGGAGAATTCTGGAAGATGCGGTTCCATGGATAAGCATTTCAGAGGAGTTTTTGAGGTGCCTCATGCGGGTTATGCTGATTTTGTGGGTTCACGGGGAAATATTGATGATCTAGACATGGCTTTGGAGGCGGAAGCGAAAGAACTGCGGGATCGAATGTTCGGAGATTTGTGGAAGAGGAAGGCCCGAAGTGATCCATCATCTCGTGCTCCATTTCCCTATATGGTTCCGTGTCATTAATGGTTGAAAACGAGGAAAATTGGCGCTGTTATTAGTCTTTTGGGTTTCGAAGTGCTAGTGCTTTTTGTTCTCTTTTGCTAGGATGAGTGGCACACTATATGCATGTATATGTCCAGTAGCAAAACTAAATCCAAACCACTATGGCACTGCTCAATTTGTTTGAGAGTTCTGATATCCGTCTTGATCGTTTGTTTTGTTTCTAAGGTGCAGTATTGATCCACAGGCAAATATTGCTATCTGCAAGTTCAAATTCCTGCTGACTTGAGAAAATAAATTGAGACTATACAGAGTGCGGGAAATAACGTATGCGAGAAAGTTGAACATCAAGACTTTGATATCTTGGCTATCGACTTGAGCAGTTGGTTGTAGATGAAAATTGCATATTCCATGTTTTAATATTCTTCATTCCTCAGTGCACAAGCTCGTGTTCGCAAAATCCCTATCTAAGTATACTCTTGATGGAATGATGTTCTAACGATCCATCGGTTTGATTCCAAGAAACCAATCTCTCGTTATGAATGAATGTGATTACCACTGAATAAGGCGGCAAATAGTTATTCAATGGGAATCACCCAAAGAAATGGGGGACGATTACTTGGGACAAGTATGAATTGTTGATGGGCAATTGTTTTCTTTCAAGTATGCACATATGATCATGTTCAGAACGTTTGTCTTCACTTACCATGAACAAAACAAAATTAATAACCATTTCATGAGAATGACAATTCTCATCTCGTTTAAACTTTATTTAGAAAAAAACATTTTTTTAAAAAATTTAAAAATAGAAATTTTGTACGGTTTACCAAACGTGTTTTTGTTCTTTTTTTATTCTAGGAACAAAAATTAACTGCAGTTACCAAACGTGTTTCTGTTCTTTTTTTATTTCAAGAACAGTTTTTTTTTACACTTACCAAACGCTTTTTTTTGTTCAAAAACTGTTTCCGGAATAGAAACACTTTTTTTTTTTTGTTTCTGTTCCCTGGAACAAAAAAAGAACATAAACGTTACCAAACGCGCCCATAGAAAACCACCTTGCCCTCGACTTTTGGAGAGACCTTTTCCTTTCCAGTTGGCCTGACCCCGCACGCACAAACATTAACAACATTCTCCGTATTTCGTGATGAACCCAGTGGATCTCCAACGTCGATTTATGTGGGCTCCACATGGTATGGACTCCATCTGACTGCTGAAAGTTCACTTGGATTTTGTGCATCTGGTCCGGGCAAGTGTGGCCTGGATGCGAATAAAAACCTCAGGGCCCAACACCCGATGACTGAGGTGACTGTGCACGAAGAGTTACGAGTCGTGTCGAAGTCTTTTTTGCAGAACAAGACAAAATGCAATAGAAAAACTAAAGAAAAGGGAGATCGCGGGATTCCCAAGAAAATAATTATGATTATCTAAATAAAGAATTATTTTTTGTTCTTCAGAAAATATTATTTTCGAGTTAATATTATGAAAAATCTTAAACCGATGCATTTATAATAAATTTATATAAAATTAACTTTTTGATTACGAAACACCTTAAATTGGTATATATGTGACAAATTTATCATAGTATAATTTTTTAATTACTAAAAACCCAAAATTGTGACATTTATGATAAATTTATCCTTAATTAATTTCCATTAAATTGAATTAATACCATAAAAAATCACAAACCGGTATACTTATGACAAATAGAAGGTAAAACTCCAAATTGATACACCCATCAACTGTTATGTCATTCAAAGCAATTTGACAGTAAAATTTAACGGAAACTAATGAAATGCAAATTTGTCACATGTGTATCTGTTTGGGCTAAATTTGTTATATGTATATCATTTTGAGATTTTTCCATAATATTAATTTTTTTCTAAAAAAAATTACTTTTCACATCTCGAATAACAAAGATAATGGTGTACTAGTGTTTGAAAAAAAGTAGTCCCCCTATATGTATATGAATAAATATCGTATACTCACTGCAAAGCCTCAACATGTATCCATAATCGTATTTTTGGTAATATAATATGTATTAAAATCATATAAAAAAATCTTGCAATAATCTCAAGTATTTTGTAATGATATACGGTAGTATTTGGTTAAATTAGATAAGCATTCAAAAGTACATTTGAATACTAGTTCCATAAATGTAGTTAAATACATCACTAATTAATAAAAAGACTAATAGTGTAGTCATAGGACAATCTAAAGCATAACTTTATTATTATTAGTATATTATAGGATGCAAAATAAGATCTCTCTTAACCTTTAACCACCTAATTTATGGGTAGTGTTGAATGTTATTCTAATCTATCAGTGGGGTAATCGGGCAAAATTGCTTTGAACGTGTTTCCTTATCAACAAATTTCTTTTCATGTGCCTAGGACTACTATACACCATGGCTGTTGATCATGTAGACCACACAAGTGAGTCCCACATGATCAATGGCTATAATTGCATTGAGTTGATGTATGAATCTAGGTAAGTGATTCTTTATTTACTACAATGTACTTTCAATTGTCATAGTTCATTTTGGTTGGAAAATTGCCTCTATTTAAAGGTTATGAGACAATGAACTTTGGAGTCATGTCCTTTTATATGCATTATTTCAATATTTAGCGACCATATATGATTAGGAGTGACTGTAAGATGGAATACTCTCCCTTTTCCTAGAATATTTTTCTTGATATTATGAATTGGTTGCATACTGATATGATGCAAAGTGATCATAACGTCCATGTGATGCAAATTCTAGTCAACCTTGTGTTTGAGTTTTGAAAACCTCATGCCACCTCGTTATGGAAAATATTGGATTTATAAGTATTGGTTACACATATAATGATAAAATTAATATTAAAAATAATTAATATTTATTTTTATTTGGTTACTTGATAAGTGTCATAAGGTGACACTTTGGTTACTTAATAATTAATATTTATTCTTGTTTAGTTACATATAATGACGGTGCAATCTAGTCTCTAACTATTAGTGCTCCTGTGTGTAGCCATTAAGATCATTCATAGGAGAAGACCCTACTTTTAATTTTGATTGAAATCATCTTATATTAAAAAGGATAATTAACTTGCTATCACAAGCTGAAAATCTTGACACGTAGTCCAAAGCAAATTATTAACTTCTCTTTTTGACAATTCAAAGTATTTAAACTTTTCGACTTAAATGAATGTCGTATTGCAAGCAACTCCTGTTCGCATGGATTTAGTAAAGTTCTAAATGCGAGTAGTTGTGATGGAATCTACCACATTTAAATTCTTGTCCTTGATGGTTTTAGGTGATGGGCCTAAGTTGGCCCGTCCGCCCATGTTGGGCCTGAAAGCCCGGCCCACGGGAATAGGGCCCGTGGATGGAGGGAGGTATAAAAGGAGAAAGAGAGAGGGATGAACACACCCGTTGGCATAACGAACGTATGTTCCTCTCCCTCTCTCCCTCCAAAAGACAAAAGTGCGCTAAAGGTGACGCCGTCTTCCCTTCAAGGCAAATCGACATTATCGGATCGAACGGGATAGGTTTCTCTTCCTCAATCTTAAGCATTGGTGTTTAATCTGTGGCTAACAAGGTACGCTCGAATCCGTGGTGTGCTTTAGGATCGGTGATATGTGATTTTTGTCACAAAACTGATTAGAGAATAGGCAGCAAGTAGAAAGAGAGAAAGAAGGAAGAGATAAGAAATAGAGAGGAGGAGGAGAAAGAGAATGTAAAAGAAAGAAAGAGAGGGCTGTAGTTTTCTATAGTCATAGAAACCCTACACCCATTATATTTATATTGAATATAAATTGTATATAACAATAATATCCTTATGTAAGTAAAAAAGGAAATAAAACTCGATAATAAAGGAAACTTAATAAAGTAACTTAACAATTTTCTCGGGCTTTGCTTCCGCATTGCTTTTAGGGGTTCGATTTAGTGTCGAATCCGGTTTTCGGGGATCTATTATTCCCAACATTGGTATCAGAGCCCTAGTTCACGTTTCCTGACCTGTTTGATGTTTTTTGATTGATTTTTCGCGAAAATTTTCAGCTGTACGGATCGGGGCGAGAAATCCCAACACCCGAGCGTTGTTCCTCCATTTTTTTCGAGTTTCTGTGACTCGAAATCAATTTTTGATGGCATAGGGTGAAAGGGGTCGTCGAGGCGAGTTCGGTGACATGTCGTGCGCCGTCAGGCGACGCCGCACGCGCCCATACGCGCGGCCAGAAGGCGCTGCGTGTGGGCGCGACGCGCCTGAAGCGCTGGCTCAGCCAGCGCGTGCGGCACACGCGCCGGTGGGTGAACCAGCACGTGTGTGCCGTCGGCCGGCGAAACGGCACGCGCCGGTCGATGGATTGACGCGTGCTGACGTCAGCATGACGTCACCCAACGGTCAGTAACCGCTGGGATGACGTCATCGATGACGTCATCGCCGACGACGGTTGGCCGGGTGGTCACCGACCGGCGACCCGACCCGACTGGCACGCGTGTGGCACATGCTGGATGATGTATGCGTGACGTTAGCCCGCGCACGTTAGTTTGTTCGACCCGGCTCGACCGGTCCGACCGGTTCGACGTCCGACGACCGGCGACCGTTGACCGTTGATCGACGACTGTTGACCGTTGACCCGAAAAAAAAAAAATTTCTTTCTTTTTTCAATTATGTCTGTGTGGGTTACAGGTAATCCATTTTTTATTCTGCATTTGTTGCATGAATCATAGAAAATTATGTATTTTCCATTTTGTTTATTATGGATTATAAGTGATCCATTTAAGTTCTGCATTCGTTGCAGGAACTATGATGCGTTATGCACGGATATCTGCAATCCCGAGAACAGACGAAGGAAGAGCTAGACTGAAAAGGCTGATGAAAGAGTTAGCTGATTATCGGTGGCTTGATGGTGATTTAGTATCACACATGGTCATGGTCAATCAGATGATACAGGAAATCATCTGGAATGGTTATCTTATGCCGGATTTTGAGAAGGTTCCGGCTTTGATGAACACTCTTCCACCTAAATGGCAAGCAATGCTAGATCGGCTATGGGAGGTCAACGTGGTCCCGGATTATAGGAGGCTAGTGGAAGCTTTTGTAAGAGAGTACTATAGGATTGAGTTGGCCAAAACTTCAACCCTTAGATTGAGTGCCACATGGCGTAGAGTAAATGCGCCTTGGTGGCGACATGAAAGCTCTTCAAAATTTTTTCCATGGTTGGCAAATGTGCCTTCTGTTTTCTAAGGTATTTTGACTGATAGATTAGAAGGGACATTCCCTATTTATTTCTTAGATTAGTTTGAGATGTTTTTGAGTGTTGAATATCTCTTTCTATGTTGATATTTCTTTTTGGATATATTACTTAGTGTAATGGATTGTTGTATTAGTTGAAAGCATTATTATTTTATTGAATGTCAAATATCTATTGCTTTCTGTTATTGTTGATTGCTGTGGGTAGTTAGCTGTGGTTAGTTCATAGAAGTTTTTGTAACTTTATAGAATTTATTTTGCATAAGACAATTATATTAATAATAGTTTTAAGTTAGGATTTTTGGAGGATGATTGGAAACGTAGTGACCTTTTGATTCTGAAACCTTACTTGAAATTATTCATTGATATGATGGGTCTGTGCAAAGTGGATGCATAAATGATAGGCATTAATTATTCGTGCATATATATGTCTGATGTGTTCAGATTGATGGTTTCAGCAACTAAGAAAGTAATTGCTGATATGAACGGCAACAATTGTGAAATATTGAATATGAAGATTCAATATGTGCTGGAAAAGCAAGAAGCACTAGAAGCTCTTGACCAAGTTATGGAAGATCTCAAGAATGCCATGCGCCACCTTGAGCTAGCTGAGGACCGCCTAACGGCATTTGAGCTGAAAATAGATATTTTCAATGCTGGTTCTAGCTCAGAAAGGGCTTTGAGCTCTAAGCGCAAGCGTATTGATTCGTTCAATATGTGGGAATGCAAAGGATCAAGTCCTTATTGCAAGAAATCAAGAGTTAACCAACACAAGAGAGGAAAACGTCCTCAAATGAAGAAAATGTCAATGGTGAGGTGTTACAATTGTGACAAGAAATGTCACTATGCTCGCAACTGTTGTGAGCCAAAAAAAAGTAAACACCTCTTGTACATTTGAGAACTTTGCTTATGTGTCAAGTTCTATATTATTGGCTGAATCCAATCCTTTGTGGACTGTAGATTCAGAAGCGACAGACCATGGAGGGAAGGATAGAGAATCCTTCGTGGAATTCCGACAAGTACCAACTGGAACTAAGTGGATCCATATGGGAAACAAGTCCAGAGCTGAAGTAAAGGAATTGGCACCGGCTAATTGAACATGAGTGGTGGACGCACCTTGATGTTCTATATGCTCCGAAGATTTGTCGAAATTTTGTGTCTGTTTTGGTATTGGTTACGCTTGGTTTTAATATGAACTTCCATAATAGAGGTATAAATTTGTATTTGGATACAAACTACTATGGTTGTGGTTATTTTCTGGATGGTTTTATTGTACTAAATGTTGACTGTGATGATGTCAATATTTGTTATTCCCTTCTCACGTCTTCTACTTTACATGATAATGATGTGAGTGTGTGGCATGCTAGACTTGGTCATATTGGCCAACAACATATGAATAGACTAGCCATAGAGGGCTTGTTGGGCAACATTGAAAAAGTCGATTTGTCCATATATGAGCATTGCCTAGTAGGGAAAACGACAAGGAAACCATTTGGGAAAGGTAAAAGAGTTGAATTTCCTCTGCATTTAATCCATTCTGATGTCTGTGATCCAATGAATGTGAGAGGAAGGCATGGGGCTGTTTATTTCATCACCTTTATTGATGATTATACTCGATTCGGATATGTCTGTTTGATTTCTCATAAATCTGAAGCAATAAGTTGTTTCAAAAGGTTTATGAATCTAGTAGAAAATCAATTAGACAAGAAAATAAAAGTATTTAGATCCGATCGAGATCGAGAATATATATTTGATGAGTTCAGAAAATTATGTGATGAAAAAAGGAATAGAAAGACGGTTGTCTATTCCATATACTCCTTAACAAAAAGGTGTTGCAGAGAGAAGAAACAGAACCCTACTGGAAATGGTTAGGTCCATGGTGGTGTATGCTAACTTACCTATCACTTTTTAAAGTGATATGTTGTTAACTGCTGCCTATATACTTAACTAGGTGCCTTCCAAATTAGTTACTTTCACTCTATATGAGTTATGGATAGGTAAAAAACCGGACTTAAGTTTTCTTAAGCCATGAGATTGTACTGCCTATACTCATGAGTCCTCTCACAAGTTTGGGAAATTGGGTCCCAAAAGGAAATAAGAGTATTTTAATGAGATACTCCAAACACTCGAAAGAGTATGTGTTCATAGGTGAGCAGAAAAGTGGGAGTATAACTGAATTTGAATCACGGGATGTCACATTCTTAGTGGATGAATTTCCTAAGAAGGGCGAAATAGGGGAAGATTACTTCATATTTGAAACATTGGATCAAGATAATGATATTAGTGGAGTTCGTCCAAGTGGGAGTAATTTGAGAAGTGATGAATTGAATTCAACTCATTCTCAATTGCAACCACATGATGAGATGACGTCATCATTATCTAATCATATTGGAAGCATAATGGAGAATGATGTGCTAAGTGTACAAATCTCCCATACGGCGAACAAGTCGCCAAAGTATTCCCTGTCAACGTTTTGACATTAAAGGGGAAATTTTTTATGATTGCTTCACAAGATAAGAATGAGCCAAGAAATATTAATCAGGCCCTAAATTGCCCTAGTAAGGAAAAATGGATTCATGCAATGGAAGAGGAAATGGAGTCAATGAAGTCAAACCAAGTTTAGGAACTTGTTGATCTTCCAAAAGGACGCAAAGCTATTGGGAACAAGTGGGTTCTCAAAATAAAGCGAAAAGTTGATGGCTCGATAGAAAGGCATAAGGCTCGCATTATGGCGAAGGGGTATAATCAACAGGAAGGAATTGATTATGAAGATACATTTTCTCCTGTAGTGAGATTTACCTCGAATCACAATAGTGTCTAGTATGGATCTTGAGTTACATCAAATGGATGTAAAGACTGCTTTCCTCAATGGAGAATTAGAGAAAGAAATATATGGAACAACCTGCTGGTTTCATAGTGAAAGGCCAAAAAGAAAATGTATGTCAACTTTTGAGATCGATATATAACCTTAAGCAGTCGTCGAGACAATGATATATACGTTTTCATAATGCCATAGTGGCATATGATTTTATAATGATTGACGAGGATCATTGTGTATATATCAAAAGATCCAATGATCAATTTGTGATCATATCATTATATGTTAATGATATACTAATTGCCAGAAATAATATGGAGCTTGTCAATACTGTCAAGAGTTGGTTGTCTTCCAACTTTGAGATGAAAGACATGGGTGATGTTGTATACATTCTTGGAGTTAAGATTTCAAGATTGTAAACCCATAGACACTCCTATTGCAAAAGGTGAATGATTGAGCCATAGACTGTGTCCAGGGACTCCACAAGAGAAGGAACAAATGAAAAATGTTCCTTATGCTAGTGCTATTGGGAGCTTGATGTATGTTATGATGTGTACAAGACCTGACATATGTTTTATAGTTGGAATGGTGAGTAGTTACCAATCCAATCCAGGTCAAGTACGTTGGAAAGATGTTAAAAGAATACTAAGGTATCTAAAGGGGACTGTTGATTATATGATGAATTGTCAAGGAAAGGATCTGCGACTCTAAGGCTATTTTAATGCTGTTTGACGAGGAGATTTAAATGAAAGGAAATCTATCTCTAGGTTTGTTTTCTTACCAAATAATGGCACCATATGTTGGAGCATTAAGAAACAAACATGTATAGCCTTGTCCACGATGGAAGTTGAGTTTGTGGCATTATCAGCAGTAGTATAAGAAGGTGTTTGGCTTAAGATATTTTTTGGATCATTTAGGTGTTATTGGAAGTGTTGTAGATTCATTATTGGTTAACTGTGATAGCCAAGCGGCGAAAGCGTACACCAAAGATCTAAAATATCATGGCAAGACCGAACATATAGATACCAAGTATAATTTTGTAAAGAATATGGTTGCACGAAAAGACGTGAACTTAGAGTACATACTACGCATAGAATGGTAGCAGATCCTATGACAAAGCCAATACCTAGAGATGTGTTTTGTGGCCATATGAAATCTCTAGGATTGCGTAGAGGCTGATGTACTGAATATTGTAATTTCCCTAAGTGTTCACATTTGATGAATTTGTGTTTTCATCATTAATGCCTATGAATCTTTGTTTGATCTTTATGCATCTTAATGCTCAGTGCATTATTTTAAGTTGAGAAAGTATGTCGGACAGATATAAGATTAGCCCACTCACATGGGTAATCGCCTCTATTTACTGTGTGATAAATAGAGATGAGACTGTTTTTAAGCTTATTATCTAGGTGATAATCGAGAGCTCAAGCTTAAAACACGTATGTCGCCTTAACTAAGTATTAAGATGAGGACATGATACTTACTATGTCCGAAAGTAAAATACCAAACACATTTTACTTTATCTGTCTATGATGCTAGATGTGAGTTCTGATGAATTTTGTGAATGAGTAGATACGTGAACTCAAGTTAGACATTGGGTATGTCTGAACTATCATCTGTACGGTATTGAAAGGTGTAGACATACGCTCCATGGGAAATGAGTTAATACCGTAATACATATTTCATACTACGTATGCATGAGATGACCAATAAGAATGGCAAAAGTTTGATCTCAACTTTTATGTCGTGTGAGACTCTTGAGGAAAAGAGTTCCTCAATTTTTTAGTCCCCTTATGACTCTTACTTATTCTCAAGATTTCTATTTAGTGTTTGCTATCTTAGGATGTTGCCAATGGTCATGAGTGATTCGATCTAATGGGACATTTCTAGAAAAGCAAGCTGAATTGAAATTGAGAGTTTGAAGGAAAGAGGAAGATCGAATTTGGAGAATCACATTATAGTTTTGTATTCACCGGTTAACCAATTATGGTTATCTTTGAGATAATCATAATTGTGAATACAATATATATATATATATATATCATTGTTTGAAAAGAGATCAAGAGAGATATAAATGTGATCGTTTTTTCTAGAGTACTGCATACTAAATCTACTCAGGATGTGATGCCCATTATGAGCTGCTATATATTCCTATCAGATGTATGGCAACGAGCTCTCAAAGTATGCTGGTCGCATGGATTATTCACCAGTATGAATGTTGAAGAGAGGTAAAGAGAATTATGTTCAGCCTACCATGTGCGAGTGGGAGATGATGGTTTTAGGTGATGGGCCTAAGTTGGCCCATCCGCCCATGTTGGGCCTGAAAGCCCGGCCCACGGGAATAGGGCCCGTGGATGGAGGGAGGTATAAAAGGAGAAAGAGAGAGGGAGGAACACACCCGTTGGCATAACGAACGTACGTTCCTCTTCCTCTCTCCCTCCAAAAGAAAAACGAAAACGCTTAAGGGGACGCCCTCTTCCCTTCAAGGCCAATCGACGTCATCGGATCGAACAGGATCGGTTTCTCTTCCTCAATCTTCGGCATTGGTGTTTAATCTGTGGCTAACAAGGTACGCTCAAATCCATGGTGTGCTTTAGGATCGGTGATACGTGATTTTCTCCGCATTCATTTTGCTTCCGCAGTGGCATTAAGATCACTTGTTGCCACAGCACCAATAACTCGATATCCACATCTTTGACGTAGACATCGTCATTAGCTGATATTTTAGGTCCGTTGATATTGTTCACAGAAAACCCGTATCAGGACATGTTGCATTCTTTTATCCACTAGATCATACCATGGACATTACTTAATCCTTTGGTACGAACACCTACACGTACCGTAGTAAATATTATACTAAGGATAATTTGTAAATCATCAAAATCAATTGGAGATGTTTCTTTAACAACATACATTTTCACTCCAAATATGGTGGGACCAGGGAGTATGACACCTTTACATGTGGCTGCTTGTACATGGGGCTCAGTTGAGATAGTTGATGCCCTGACAAATGATCCACAACAGGTATTAAAATTGGACTCAATCATATTTTTGTGGCACGCAAAAACGTATTATAACGTAACCGTGTAGGGCAACGCCAAATCTATAACGTACCTTTCACTTTTCGATATAGCATGCTGTATCTTATTCATAAGATATGCTGAATACTTCGGTATTAGTTGGTTATTTTGAGTTGTTTTATTATTTGCAGTGTGGTTTATGAAGCACACAAATGTTACGTACAGGCGCACACCTTAAGCGTGCGCTCATGTGATTGCTAGATCTTTATATCGGTCATAACTATTATTATTATTATTATTATTATTATTATTATTATTATTATTATTATTATTATTATCATTATTTAATCTCTTTCTAGATCGGATTAAACGGCTGGAACTCCCTTCTGGATTCCATTGGGCAGTCGCCATGAATAATCACTCCAAGCACTCCCAGCAGCGGCGCGGCCCGCCTCCCAAGCGCCGCTCCGATTTCTCTTTCTTCACCTCCTCCTCCGCCTCTTCCTCTCCTCCTTCCATGTCCACTTCAGGTCTCTCTTTCTCTAGACTCTCGCTGAATGTGTATGGATGATTTGCTTGTTGCCGAGTCATGTGAGATTTTCTCTCTGGGCGTGCGATGTGGTGTTGTTGCGTGATTGCTATGTCTAATTTGGCTGTTCGTTGAGTCTGTGGTTTATAATTTGGTTGTTGGCTCGAAGTTTTGATTTTTATCGTATCTGCGGTTTGGTGTTTCCCTTTGATTTATATGAATGTTGATTTGTACTTAAGGAGGTAGAGTTCTGTTCGTTGTCTATTGTTCCTTGCTGCTTTTTCAATTGGGATTGGGCTGATATTCCGGTTTTGATTGTGGCTTATGTCTGCTAACTCTTTACAGTCTTGGTGTGGTTGATTTTTTGGTTTCCTTTCTGGCATGCTATAGTTGTCTCTGGCAGTGGAAAATCGGTTTTCGTTCTACATTTAATGGGATTCCGTCCTAAATGTACTCTTTTTAGTTAATCTAATTCATGAACATGGAATGAGGCACCTACAATCTAGAATTGGAGAAGGATTTTGCAAAGCATGAACTTTGTATTCTGTGAAAACAGAAAACCAAGGAGATAATTGTGGATCTTTCTATGGTATTCTTTTAGGCTCATAATGAGAAATCTGTACTTAATGGAGCTTTGCTGGTTATTAAGCCATGCACCTATATGACATCTATGCAATGCCTAGGAGTGATCTCTCATTGAGTCTTCTGACATTGAACAAGACGTGATTTGCTCAAGTTTAGCAAGCAATTTCGTAGATAAATTGAGTTATGTCACTTAACTCTCGAGGTGGACATTGGACAAGATGCTATTTTTTTAAGTAGTAGGCATTTTGGTAGATAAATTCAATGAGTTCAGTTAACTCTCAAGGTAAAACCTTTCTTGTAAACTTGCTGACAGGTGGAATAGTAAAATTTCTGTGATGATTGAAAGTGAAAATGAAGGAATCGCAGCCGTCAGTTGCACAAGAGGCTGGCCAGCGTGCCCAGTCTCAGTTGAGTGCGGGCTCGTGCTCGAGATGTGCGGTCGCGGCAACAAAATATGGTAGGAGATTCCCGGCCTCGCATGGGCTGCTTCATCGGCCCTATATCCATTCGATGCTTGTTGTGGCCGCTGTCTGAGTCTGTGTTTGCCTCTTCTAAAGAAACTTACAGAAGGTTGGTTGTTATGCTCCCTTCAATTGGGAACATTTGGATTATGGTGCTATTTAGGGAGTACATCTACTCACAAATAAGAGGAAGCAACAGGAAGCCAATGTAAATACGAAGGCAGACTAGAGTGCATTTTTATCTGGAGAGGAACTGCTTCGAGATGACTATGCAAGTGCAAGGTTTTAAATACCCATCAAGAAATTAAGCTTGGGCATATCTGAATTTGCATACCCCTCTTTTTAATAAGCTGCGATGTGAGAAGTACCGATTATTCTCTGACCTAGTGGTTCTGGAGAATACTTGTGTTGGCAAATTTGATTGCTAATGAAGATAGAGAAGTAGTAATAGATTTTTGATGTTTTGATGCGTGATGACAATCACTGTCCTTAAGGTATTATTTGTCCCCACTATTGTTACCATCAAGTTTAGAACAAATATATCTCAAGAATATATATCAAAGCTGTAGAGAAATGAGTTCAGCAATTACTCAATTTCTTTCTTGGAATTTCACTTTAAATATGTTGTTAAAGTTGTGTGTATGAAAAGAGAAGAAAAAATAGTTCTGAAAAAATAGTATTTATGAACGTTTGTGGTTGTTATAAATAATATGTGAATTGGTCTCTATTCACATACAACCAAACAACATAATTATTGGAAATAAGTACCTTGTTCTCAACTATTATCACTCTTCATGTCAAGATTAACTTCATTTCATAATTATGGATAACCTCCTTTTAGGACCAAAAAGTCACCTCTTTTCATAACTAAAAAATGATGTATTCTTTTGATTAAAAGTCACGTCTTCTCTTAATCAAGAGATGCCTTTTTTATTATAACAAATTATTTCAACAACTTGGACATAGGAAGTAATTAAAATATTTGTATATCGCGGCATGAGAGTAATTGGGAATGAGATGAGAGGAAAGATGTCGGTGAATTACAACTAAATATATGTGGCAAGCAGGAGAAGATGCACTTTGCCATGGCAAGAAACTAATGCTGAAATCGAGGGAGGATGTCTGCAAAACGGGGATGAGCTAGAAAATTCTTTGTCATAGAGGAAGTACTAATGTGGTAAGTCATATGTTTGTTGTTACTATTATGTTCCTTTTTGGGTTTTTGGTTTCTGATTTCTTTGACTCATTGGAGCTAAACGGGCAATACCAACTTTGGACCAGTAATTGAGTTTGTTTTAATTGTAAAGTTGATCGCGACTCCTTAGGGCTGTTTAGATTATTGTATTATTTTATTAGTTGCAAATATTTGTTTAGGTATTGTCATGACCTACCCCTCAGTATGGAGAGAAACATAGGTTTAAGGGTATTGCCTAAAAGAGGGGTCTAACGGCTCATAATTTAAATGTGGACTCTCATAAGCTTATATCTCGCGTGATGTTAGGCTTTCAAATTAACGCTATGAATTTTTTTTTTAAAAAGAGTTACCATTAGCCTATTAAGGTTGGCTAGAAACCAAGTGAAGTATGGGAGCACACATTTAGTATCAAGGACTTGATTATACTAATTAACTAATTAGTGTTCTTTCGGTATCTAATCTTATTCATTTTAAAAAGATTTTTTTTTGTTAAGTAGTTTGAATTGATTTTAAACCTATCTACTAATATGTAAGAAGACCATGGAGATGCGCAATCATTAACATAATAATCAGCAATCAAGAGAATCATTAAGTAAACAGCATGGGATAGAAAATATCTAACACTAAGAAAAAGATAAATGTTACTCCTAACTAGACTAAAGGGAAGCCAAAATAAGTGTAAGCACATAATAAAGACAATTGTCTTTAAGGACAATTGAAGCCCTAAGGTAGAGCTCCAAGGGTTTGTTCAATTTTTTAGTGCAATTTTAAGTCAAGAGGCTTCCAATTTATTTTTTTTAAAGGAAAGTTACCTAAAAGACTATTTTAAAACTTTTTCGAGGAATTCTATTTTTAGAAAAAAAAAATTGATTTTTTTGGAATTTTCACTTTAAGTTCTTCTAATTTTTTTTAAACTTTTTTTTATATTTTTGATTTTTAAATAAAAACAATTTTTACATTCCGAAAATAGGGACTTGGGCTGGGCCCTAGGGGTCGTTCAGAAAATGGACAGCCATATGATACTTCAAGTTCACAGGTTTGGGCGATCCATACGAACCAGGCTTTCAATAAGCTCCGTTTCAAAATGATCTAAGCCCACCCTCTGAAATAATTATACTAGGCCCAAGCTCGACTAAACACCAAAATCAGCCCATATTTGCCAAACTTCAACTTGAGTCCAACGCCCACGAATCCCATTGCTAGAGTTCAGCCCAAAATCTCCATTCCCCTTCCTCATTCATTCTGTCATCCACGCTTCTCTCCAATATTCCCCTCTCTCACGTTCAGGTCCTCATCTCCTAACGAGGCAAACCAACGGACGAGGAGTTTGAGAAACCTCAACAATGTTGGAACCGAAAGAATGACAATAAACTTTGGAAACTTAGAATAAGAACACTAGAAATTTGAGGGAGAAATTTGTATTGAGAATGCTTTCTCTTATTTGTGTCTTCGTGGACTGTGGCTTGTGGCTTGATGTACAACTAACGACTTTATCCCTTTATATAGGAATTGAGGTTTACAAACGCCAACGATTACATAACAACTCACAAATTTAATGACTAAAACAAAATGGCCTCATACATGTAATACAACTAAAACACACAATAAAGTAACATAAGTCTTTAATAACTTCTATTCTTCAAATCCATGTAGCCTACCATAAAGTTTTTATGGCTCCTTCAATGCTTGTAGGTTTCTCATTCAGCAATTGTTATCCGATAATCAAATTTATTTTATTTCAACAGCCTCCCTTAAAATTGATTTTGGAATTCAACAACTCCAAGCATCATCTTCAATTTTTCAAACAAATCTGCCTTCAATGGTTTAGTCAAAATGTCTGCAATTTGATCTTTCGATTTGCAGAAGTTAAGCTCAATTTCGCCATCTTTGACTTGCTCACGAATATAGTGATACTTAATATCGATGTGTTTGCTCCTGCCATGAAAAATAGGATTCTTGGCCAAAGCCATAGCCGATTTGTTATCACACATTATTTTCGTAGGACCTACCTGTTCATGCATCAACTTCACATAGCATCCTATGAAACCATGTTGCTTGACATGCCCCTAAAGCTAATGCTATGTATTCTGCTTCAGTACTTGAGAGTGCAACAACTTGTTTTTTTGAGGACCAAGAAATTACTCTTGATCCAAGAGAAAAAATATATCCATAAGTACTATTTCGAGTCTTGGTATCACCTGCCCAATCACTGTCTGTGTATCCCACCAAACTAAAATTGTCAGTATGAGAATATAAAATCCCATGATCACGAGTTCCACTGACATACCGTATAATTCTTTTTGCTGCTTGCAAATGTGATTGGTATGGTTTCTCCATAAATTGACTAATAATTCCCACACCATAAGTAATATCTGGCCTTGTAGAAGCCAAATATCTTAAACTGCCAACAATGCTTTTGAAATAAGTGGGTTCACTACTTCACCGGTTCCTTCTTTATTCAATTGCAATCGTTCTGCTATAGGAGTCCGTATTGATTTGAGCATTTCCATCTTGAATTGCTTTAGAATATCATTAGCATATTTCTGCTGTGAAATAAATATGCCATCATTTGTCTGCTTCACTTCAAGGCCTAGAAAATAGGACATTAATCCTAAATTTGTCATCTCGAAATGACTAGTCATAGCCTCCCTGAATTTAGCAAACATCTCTTCACAACTCCCTGTAAATATCAAATCATCAACATAAGAGCATACAACTATTATGTCACCATTAGTGTTTGACTTGATATACAGTGTAGGCTCATAGAGGCATTTTTGAAAACCATGCTCTAACAGGTACGCGTCAATTCTTGTGTACCATGCTCGAGGTGTCTGTTTTAGCCCATACAATGTTTTCTTTAGTTTATAAACTTGATTTCCATGCCCTTTCTTCTCATAACTCCATGGTTGCTCCACGTAGACTTCCTCTTCAAGAACACCATTAAGAAACGCTGATTTCACATCCATTTGGTGGATCTTCCAATGATTTTGAGCTGAGAGTGCTAAAATCATCCGAATGGTATCCATTCGAGCCAAAGGTGCAAATACTTCAAAATAATCAATACCTGGCTTTTGCTTGTAGCCTTTTACGACTAGCCTAGCTTTATATCGGTCCACTTGACCGTCTGGCTTGTACTTTGTCTTGTACACCCACTTGACATCAATGGGCTTCGTATTGGGTGGTAGAGAAGTTAGCTCCCATGTGTCATTCTTTTCAATGGAGCGGATTTCTTCATCCATTGCTTGGATCCACTTCTCATCTATTGTTGCATCATCATAGGATATGGGGTCACATTTTGCAAATAAACAAAAATTTATCATAGTTTCATCAGTGATTCCTTCATTATCACTATCATCATCTCTTGTGATTACATAATCCTTGAATCTTGATGGCGTCTCCCGCAATCGCTGTGAACAACGTATCGGTGGTTCTAAAATTGCTCTTGGTGAAGAAATTGAACTGCTAGGCAAAAATGATGGATCTTCAATTGAAGATTTTTTTGTCTCTCTTGCCAACGATTCATCTTCAATGGTGATGCTTTTCTGGTCAATCTTCTAGTTCCAGTCCCAGGCTTCATCTTCAAGAAACTGGACATCCCTGCTGATGATAACTTTCCCAGTGATTGGATTATATAGCTTATAACCCTTAGTCATGTCTTTATAGCCAATGAAGATGCACTTTTGGCTTTTGTCATCCAATTTTTTTCTCCGTTCATCTGGTATATGGGGATATGCTACACACCCAAATACTCGTAGGAACGAAACATCTGGCTTGTTGCCGCTCCAAGCCTCTTCCGGTGTTCTTCTAAAAACACTCCATGTTGGACACCTGTTTAGCAGAAATACAGTACATGCAACGGCTTCTGCCCAAAACTTCTTGGGCAAATTTTTAGCTTTTAGCATACTTCTTGCCATTTCAAATATTGTCATATTCTTTCTTTCTACAATACCATTTTGTTGTAGAGTATAGCTAGCAGTCAATTGACATTTCACTCCATGAATTTTACAGTATTTATCAAATTCATTCGAAGTGAATTCTCCCCCTCTATCTAATCTCAACATCTTTAAAATAAAGCCACTAGACTTTTCAACATAGACTTTAAATTCTTTAAACTTCGAAAAAGCTTCAGATTTTTCTCTAAGAAAATATACCCATGTTTTTTTAATAAAATCATCCACAAAAATTAATGTATACCTTTTTTGTGTGAATGATTCCACCTCAACAGGGCCACGTATGTCTATATGTACCAACTCCAAAGGTTGTTTTGCTCTTCAGGCTTTTCCAACTGGAAAGGATTCTCAATGTTGTTTTCCAACAAGACATCCTTCGCATGGGTGATTTGGAATGTCGATCAAAGGCATACCGGTCACCATCTTTTTCTAGACCAATAATTTTAGTCCACGAAAATTTAAATGACCAAATCGAAAATGCCACAACCAGTTGCTATCTTTCAGCATCGCTTGAAAGTTCAAAAGATTCTTTGTTTGAAGAGTAAGAGGGAACATCCGGTTCTTTGTCATATGCACGGTCGTGATCAATTTATTGTTTACACCCACAATAGTGCAAACACCATTTTCAATATGGACTTTATGGCCTCTTTCGGAAAGTTGCCCAACACTTAATAAGTTCCAACAAAGTCCTGGCACAAAATAAACATCTGCAACAGTAACATTAGTACCATCTTTTGAGTTGATACTAATATCACCTTTGCCCATTACAAGAACTTTGGATTTGTTCCCAAAATTAACTTCACCGCGAACCGTCTCGTCCAAGTGTGAGAATAACTCATTTCGGCCAGTCATATGATTACTGCACCCAGTATCAAGGTACCAAAGGTTGGTGTCCACGATAATTAAGTCATCCTTCTTGCATGCTAACACCACGTTTTCCTCAGCATTAATGGTATGTGCCTGTTCTGCTTGCTCGTATGCCACATTTGCTTGACATTCAGATTTGTAATGTCCGAATTTGTTACACCTAAAACACTTGACCTTTGATTTTTCACGTGTTTTATATTTTCCAATGGAATTGAAATTTCCACGTCCGCGTCCTCGACCACCTCAACCACCTCGGCCAGCTTGATGACCTCCTCGATTTGATTGAGCGACTCGACTTTGCAATGCTTGCTCGGAATTCGAACCCATGGACTTCTGATTCATTCTTTGCTCATGCGAGCATAATGAACCCATCAATTGCTCCAACATCATGGTTGACACATCTTGCACTTCTTCAATTGCCGCGATTACATAGTCAAATCTTTCAGTCAAAGACCTCAAGATCTTTTCTATGATTCGAACATCTTGGAGTTCTTCAGCATTAACCCTCAGTTGGTTAACAATGGTTTGCACGCGATCAAAGTACACCGAGATTGATTCAGAGTCATGCATGTATAAAAACTCAAAATCAACTCGAAGTGTTTGAAGCCGCATCCATTTGATGCGATCATCGCCTTTGTAGGATTGTTGCAAAATATCTCACGATGCTTTTGCGGTCTCCACCCTTGATATTTTTTCAAATATAACTTCCTCTATGGATTGAAAGATCGCAAACAATGCTTTTTGATCTTTCTTCCTAGATTCCACCAAAATATCTTTCTGTTGGAGATATCTTCGTGAAGTGTTTTAAAGCTGACAAAACATTTCCATCAGTCTAGTCTGAAGATTTGCAGACTCTACTATTTAAAGTTTGAAGACCTCCGGACTGCCAGACTCAAGACTCAAAGTTTATTCTCATTGACAGTTTCTAATCCGTTGAAGAAAGGCTATCCAGAACTGGATATTTCATTAAGGATGTGACCTTATCAACTGGAGAAGATCTCTTGGCTGGATATGACATAACAGAATCCTTTATTTGATCATGATTGATTCGAAGATTAAGGATCCGATGATTGGCAAAGTATACTTGGAAAGTTCTACTTATGAAAACCAAGATCCTGATTGCATGGGCGAACAAGATTGATGGGCTATCGACATGTTCCTTTAATAGCTCGAATGATCTTCCTAATTGATTCCGTCCAATGGGTAGATTGGAGGAATTCCTTTGGTAAGTGCCAACAGGTATGATGGCATAAAGGAGTATATAAGGAAGACGTTCTAGTTGTTCGAGTGTGTGCATGATAGAAGAATTCCAAAGTCTGAAGCTCCTTGTTCTTAGTCTATTCATTTGAGCGAAATCTTGTACGCAAAAGAGAGTCTATATTCGTGAGAAACCTTGAGGAAGTGTGGTAGAATATCTACACTGTGGAATCAAGGGAGAACTTTGCGGTAACATCTCTTTTGTTCATAGTGAAATTCAGCCGGTGGGCTGTCAGTGCGGAAGAGTGGACGTAGGCTTGGAATAAGCCGAACCACTATAAACCTTATGTTCAATTTTCTCTTCCCTACTCTTTGCTTTACTTTGATCGTAATTCATTTTGTTAATCAAAAGAGAACTTCCTTTCTATTGTCTTCTTAATATTGCTTGCATATCACGAAAAGTTATTATACACCTATTCACCCCCATCTAGATGCTTATACTAGCTATCTCACTTTCTCCTCCCTTCTTAAAGCATCGAATGCTTCAGCATTGGCCACTTCAGTATAGCCATTCTCCACAAGATTCCACAAATCTTGCGATTTGAGAAGAATCTTCATCTGGACATACCAATTATTGAAATTCTTTCTGTTCAACTTTGGAAGTTGTATTTGAATAGAACTAGTGGATGTCATTTTTAGCTCTAATACCAAATGTTGGAACCAAAAGAATGACAATAAACTTTGGAAACTTAGAATAAGAACACTAGAAATCTGAGGGAGAATTTTGTATTTATAATGCTTTCTCTTATTTGTGTCTTCATGGACTGTGGCTTGTGGCTTGATTTACAACTCACGACTTCATCCCTTTATATAGGAATTGAAGTTTACAAATGTCGACGATTACATAACAACCCACAAATTTAATGACTAAAACAAAATGGCCTCATCCATGTAATACAATCAAAACGCACAGTAAAGTAACATAAGTCTTCAATAACTTCAATTCTTCAAATCTATGTAGCCTACCATAAATTATGGCTCATTCAATGCTTGTAGGTTTCTCATCCAGCAATCGTCATCCGATAATCAATTTTATTTTATTTCAACAAAGCTTAAGACTGAGAAGCTAGAACACGAGCAAAACGCTTCACACTGAATGTAAAAATATCCTTCGCTCAACGTCCATCATTAGCTACCATATCCAGGCATCATTGTCATCCACCACCCATTCGAGATTTCGCAAAATATGGTCACAAAGTGATCGGGCAAATAATAGCATTTAAAGGAACTCAATAGACAAAATTGTATGGACTCATTTAGGACAGAGAAGAGGGTGGGCAGAAACATGTAGGGTAGCTGCGAATCGCACTAAAACTTCGACACACCAGTTCGCCAAATGAACGCTAATATGTAGAACAGAACGTGGGATGCTTGGATTTATTGGTGCGCTAGCCAAAATAAGAGAGATGCTCACGACGTCATTTAAACATTTCAGCAAGCAACTAGTAAGCTCGGATTGAGAGGAAAATATTGACTGCTTTTAGAACCTGAACTCAAGTTTGTACTCAAAAGAAATCATCACAAGACAACCAAAAATCCACGACACCTTGCTCAAACCCAACAAGCGTATGGGCTTAAGGAGACCGAGTCTTGGCTTTGTTTGGATTAAAACAGCGCAGAGTAACAGGGATTCACGTAAACAAGCATTTAATCATGGAGTTCCATTGTAAAAATTATTGTGTCCCTCATCATTTTATTAATTAATGATTTAATGAATATTTAATGCTAACATGTATTTAGTTACGAGAAGTTACGACTCTAATGAAATGGTATAATCCTCAATCAGAAGTTACCATTGTTCTTTGAAGAGGTGTGACTCTCATGGAAGTTAAAAGGAGCTTTGATAGAAGCAACCTATTGATAATATGTATAAATAAGAGTCAAGTCCTCTCTCAACCACAATGTGAAAAGAACATTGTATTTTATCCTTCATCAGATAGAATACTTTAAGAAAAAGTGGGTTAAGGGAGAGAAATCCGAATTCGTTCATATTTTCAATTTTTTCGTGACCAATACATTCAAGTTTTGTAATGGATAAAAGGTATGTCTTCATCCCTCCCATTGTGAAAATCATGAAGATCACATATCTTGTGTTATGTATCTTTCGCATTATAGAATTATGTTATCGCTTATAGTTGGTATCAGAGTGTGGTTTAGGATCTCATGTTTTTTTTCTTTGATTATTGAAATATTATGATTTATGGATGAAGATTTGTTGAAGGACGATGATCTTTTTCATGTTATTGATGTTGTTGAAATGATTCTATTGGAGAAAATTCGAATGATGAAAGGCCTGATGGAAAACAAGGCCAAAAACAGAGAAAATGGCAAAAAATGAAGAAAAACGGTGACCAAGCGTGAAGGGGAGGAAGATGCGTGGCTAACACGTGCCCCTACCCGCCTCTACATGTGCGCTAGAGGGTGAGCCAGCACCCATGTGGGAACCACGTGCTCGCACATCCGTCACATGCCTTGCACACGCTCATGTGGCAATTAAGGCGCGTGCTGTCCAGGCGCCTGCTACCCCCATAATTACAATTCTACCCCTATGCTATTATTTACGATTTTGCCTCTCTCTTCACTAAATAATTACGGTTCTATCCTCCTTTATGGGTATTTATGTTTCTACCCTCTATGCTAGATAGCTATGATTTTCTTGTTGATTATTTATCATTTTGCCCCTGGAAATTAAATTTATAGTCCTACCCCTTTGGAATTATGATTTTACAATTTTATCCTTATGCTTTAATTATGGTTTTTTCCTTGGGTGCGATTTGGTGAATATTTGTGCTTTACAATATTTTAAAAAAAAAAAAGAGTTATGAATGGTTTATTAGTCACAAAAGTGGCCAAACTTTAAGATCTTTGAATTTTTTTGATATTGCAAATTGCTTTATTCAATTACCTATGATTGATTGATGCTATGATTGAAATTGATATATTAATATCCTTATTGATGTCATGGGTATATTGAAGTTCATTTATTATAATAACTTAAGAATTAATCCAGAGGTTAATCAATTTCTTATAATTTATGGACATAATAGTTGTTAATTAATATTTCTTGTTAAATTTGTTTTTATATCTAGAAATAACAAATAAATTTTAATGAGACATATTTATAATTACCAAATTAAAGTTATTATGGTTTAATGAATGTTTGTATATCATAGGTCACTCAAAGGAAAACTATGATGTACATGTATTGTTAGTTTGAATTTGATTATGTGATATTCTCAAAACTTTTTTTTTTTTTTGGTAATGGTAATAAATATATAGAGCAAGGACAAATGTACAAAAGATCGGTCCCAAAACCTACACTCTCACGAACAAAGTAAGAGTGAAGGGGATCCGATGCAAAACAAATACCAGCTAGAGGAGCAACCACAAGGATACAAGGAAGACAACCAGAAATCAGACAAACACAGAACAGCCAAGGCGAACCTCAGTCCTAACGCCAAAGCAAAGAAACGGAGAAGCCACAAAAAACAGCCACAAGGCGAAACAAAGCAAAGACAGCTTAAGGAGAGAAGATCGCTGGATCAAGACCCCAGCCTCTTTGAAGTCTTCTATTTCTCGGAGATGGAGGAACCTTGCTGAAAGTGATGGCTCTATCTCTAACCACCTTGAGAATGTGGTTTTTGAGAGCCAGAATCACCAAAGATTCACCACGAAAGATGATTACATTCCTCTTTTTCCATATAAGATGACACAAAGCTCCAAAAGAGAAGCGTGCAATCCTATGGTATAAATCCATCCCAAATAAGAATTTCTTGGCTCAAAGGAGCACCTCTTTCCAGCATCTATTCCTCCAAGGGAGATTACACTTGGCAGCCCAAAAGAAGGCCAGAGAAGCCGAGATGCCGCACTCGAAAAATAGATGATTAATGGAGTCTGGAACTTCATTACAAAAAGCACACATGTTAAAATCAATTCTACCATAGGATATAAGCATCACCTGAGTGGGAAGGTGATTTTTGGATATGAGCCACAGAAGAAACTGGTATCGAGGGGCTATAGCATTGTCCCAGACTAGAGAAAACCAATCAACACACGGTTTTCTAGCTCTGATGGACTCCCACGCCGATGCAACCGTGAAGGATCCGGAGGTATCGTAGCACCAAATGAACCTGTCACACTCCATCGACAAGGATTAGAGAGTTATTCCCCATTTGATCAAGAAATTCTTTAATGTATCACCCAAAGGGTTGAAGAGGTCAGCGACCACCGCATAGTCGGGAATGTGTACTCCATCCCTGAATGAACGAGGTATAAAGCCATCAAGGGGGCCACAAGGCAGCCAGTAGTCATGCCATAAAGAAACAGTTAGTCCGTTGCCAACCGACCACCTAAAAGATGATCGAAAATGACTCATAAGCTGGAGAATTTTCTTCCAAGCCCACGAGCAAATCACAGGCTGGTTAGAAATCCATAAATTCCTCTTGTTCAAGAAGATTGAATGAACCCACCAGCACCACAAGGATTCCTTATCTGAGAAAAGGATCCAGATGAATTTAACCATAGAGGCTCTATTACAGTCTTTGAGATTCTGAAAGCCAAGGCCTCCTTCAAATTTCGGCCGACAAACATCATCCCACGCCACTTTTGCTCCGTCACGACCAAGACCCGCTCCTTTCCATAAGAACTGTCTCATGATGCGTTCGATATCAGCCAAAATGGAGCAGGAAGGGTGAAGACGCTCACCCAAAATGCTTGGACGGAGTGGAGTACCGATCTTATAAGCTGCATTCTACCTGCACATGATAGAAACCGATGCGCCTAGGACTAAATCCTAGCGGTAATATGATCCGTCAAAGCAATACAGTCCGCCCTTCTCAGTCTTGAGGAGATAATAGGAACACCTAAGTAGCGGACCGGTAATTTTCCCTCCTGAAAGCCGAACGCCCAGAGAATTCTGTTTCGGATAGACATGTCCCCTCCAGAGACAAATACCTCACTTTTATTTTTGTTGGGGGATAAGCCACTCCAAGAGGAGAAGATATCTAATCCTCTTTTCAGCATAGAGACTGAGGACCAGTTCGCTTGACAAAACAGAAATACATCATCGGCAAAAAACAAATGTGATAGCTTAACCGGCTTGCATCTCCAATAATACTTAAAATTTTGATTGGCAGTTCGGGATATCAAGATACCAAAAAACACTTCCATTACCAGTGTAAAGAGGTAAGGGGACATAGGGTCCTCTTGCCTGAGACCACGCCCACTTGAGAAGAAACCATGGAGATCACCATTAACTGATATGGAAAATTTAAGCGTTCGAACACATGCCATGATTAACTTGATAAGCCACTCAGGGAATTGGAACGCCACCAAGACAAGCTCTAAAAACTCCCAATCAATAGTGTCGTAAGCCTTATGGAAATCAACTTTGACAGCACATTTAGGCAGGTAAGGATTAAGGTGAAAGCCAGCAAATAATTCTTGAGCTAAGAGGATATTGTCTCTTATTCTTCTTCCCTTGACAAAAGCATTTTGGGAAGGGCTAATAAGATCATTTAGAACCGCTACTATTCGGTTAGCAATAATCTTTGTGATCACTTTATAAATAGTGTTACAGCAAACTATCGGTCTAAAATCAGCAATGGCACTAGCATTCGGGACTTTAGGAACAAGCGCTAAGATAATGGCGTTTACCTCTTTCAGAAGACGACCGGTTAGAAAGAAGTCCCGAACCGACTGCAGCACCAACGACCCAACTATTTCCCAGTTGGTTTTATAAAATTCTACCAAAAATCCATTTGGCTTGGGGGCCTTGCCTATGGCCAACGAGAATAGTGTGTTCTTATTTCAGAATCAGTAACCTGTTCATTGAGGGAGCGAATCTGATCTTGAGAGAGTGGTGGGCGAATAACCCTATCCAGCTCTTGAATTGACGGCCTAACCAAGGCATCCTGAGGGGATAACAAATCTGAGAAAAAAGTGACGAACACTTGCGGCACCAAGACTGGATCAGTGATTACAACACCCATAGGATCTTTTACAGAAAGGATCCGATTAGATAACTGTCTTCTCTTCACCAAGTGGTGGAAGAACTTGGTGTTTTTATCTCCTTCTTTCAACCATCTGATTCTAGATTTCTGCCTATAGAAGGATTCTTCTTGATTTCTAAGATCGACAAACATACGGAGGTGTTGTCTTTCCAAATCAGCAAGAGCAGAGTTTTCCGGATCCGACTAAAGGTCTGATTGGATTTCGCCAAGGGCCTCTCTAGCCTCTGCTACTTTAACCGAAATATCAAAGAAAGCATCTTTGTTAAGAAGCTTCAAACGAGCTTTCAATATTTTCAACTTGGAAACAAGCTTGAACATAGGAACACCCCTAACCGGACTGGCCCACACCTATTGAACGATCAACTTAAAATTTGGATGCTCGGCCCAGAACTTGAAATACTTGAATGGTTTTGTCTTGCGGATCGGCTAAAGAACCCTAACAGTCATCGGCGTATGATCAGAAATGCCTGGATTAAGAAACGCTGCCTTTGAATAAGAAAACTCAAGATTCCACTTGTTATTAACTAAAACACGATCTATCTTTCTCAACTTCCTTGCATTTCCAACTGAGGTAGACCAAGTGTAGCGAAGACCGACATATCTGAGATCCATCAGCTCAGTTTGAGCCATACATTGAGCAAATTCATCAAAATAAGGGATCCAATTGGTGGAGCTACCGACACGGTCCGAGGGGTCCTTAATTGCGTTAAAATCATCAACAACCAACCATGCAGAGTCTTAAAAAAACTCGTTGTAATGCTGGAGATCTTTCCAAAGAGGTCTACGGCGAGAAAAGGAATGCTCACCATAGACAGTAGAGATACAACAATCCATACCAGTCAGATTAAAACTAAGGCTACCATGCATAGCCTGGTCATTAATAGATACAGATAAAAAAGAAACCTGATCCGGGTTCCACTCGACCCAAATTCTACCACAAGGCGAGAAATCGTAGTTAGCAAGCCACTTCCAATCCTTAATGAGGGTGGACGAGACTGCTTCAAAAGACTCCTCAGGCACTTTAGTCTCAAACAGACCAATAAAACAAAGCTTATTTATAGCAACAAAGCGCCTGATCTCAGCTCGCCTAAGAGGGTCACACATGCCTCTAATATTCCAAAAACCGATAATCATCAAAAAAACAAAAAGGAGGGACATGAATTACCTCTTTCTAGCAGTCTTCTTGCCTGCACCAGGCCTTTTTGAAGCCACTGAAGGAGGGGGATGAGAGCGGAGCCTTAGAAGCTGGTCTTGAAGATTACCGACTCTCGCAGGGAGAGGGCCTTTCGGCATTGGCCTTTGATACGATTGAGTATCATCATCACTCAAGAAGTCCTCATGAACACTTGAGTTGCTAATCTCATCAGAGCTCTCAGACAAAGCCAAATGAACCGCAGTAGTAGGAGCGATTGCCCTTGGCGGATCCTTCTTCTCAAGAGTAGGCTTAGGGATTTGAGGAGGTACCTCTGGTTCAGAATCTTTAAACTTTAGAACTTGACCTTCATTAGAAGGAGGAGAGAGTCCAAATGAAGCAGCAACAGCAATAGCCGCCTCCCTCGCTGCGATTTTCATCTTCTTTTTCTTGTTCCCGCGCTTGACCTATTTCCATCTTGTATCCGCTGAAGCAGATTCAGATTCAGATTCAGCAAGGGTATAACCATTGGCAGGCTGTGATGACGATGGTTCCCCCGGTTCCTATAATGCCCCTTTCGGCGAACTCGATTCACCAATATGAGTACATTTATTCTCTTCCAAACGAGGCGCAGGGTCCTCATCAGCAGCCATAGATCGACGCTTTAGGGGAGAAAGGTCATCCCCATCAAATGAAGGCGGGATAACCACTCCTTTACCTTTAACCAAAACAGCAACATCTTCAGAGTTCACCCCCTGAATGGGTTCTGCTTCCTTAGCACCTTCTACAATTCAGTCAGGAGTAGAAGTCCTGCAGTTGTGACCAAATATGTTGCATTTCAAACAAGCCAATGGCTTCCACTCATATTCAACTTCTACAACAACCGAATTACCCATGGTAATCAATTCAATAGTTTCGCAGATCGGCTGTTGAACCGTTATTTCAACGCATACTCGAGCAAAGGTCAGCATCGACATCTGCTCTGTTCTTTGATCCACATGTAATGGTTTTCCTAACGCACTGGCCACCTTTCCAATGGAATGTGCATACTAGAAGGAGAAACGTTGGTTTCGCAGCTTGACCCAAACAAGAACAGACTGGTGAGAGTCTTTATTCAGCTCAATTCCTGGTTTCCATTGTTGAAGAATTAACGGAATCCTCGCAACTGTGATAGTGCCCCCTTCTAAGATTTTCCGTCTGAATTCTCCATCAGTAATACGCAACAAAAATAGTCCACGCCCATTAGACATTACTTCCAAAAGGCTCGGACCCTAAGCTTTCCTAAGGGCCTCCTCAACAATTTTAAACGGCAATTTCTTCCCGATAAAGTAACCCACAAGGCAATCAAATAGCTTAGGGTCAGCAGCTTCTAAAGCAGATTCATCCATCTGTATAACAGGCTTACTGCTCTGAACATGCAGAGGAGTGAAATCCAGATCATAACCTCTATTCGCACCACTGGCAATAGCAGCCCAAGAGCGAGCTATAGGTTTTTTGGAGACATCTCTGGATTGAGGCCTCTTCGTTCTGGACCTACCTCGACTATTATAGCGGCCCCTCGCAGGCACAGAAGGATGTCGAGGCTTAGCAGCTCCGCCGAAGGAATTGGGGGCTTGCGGTTTTGAACATTCAATGAAGGATCATCCAACAGAGTTCGTCTCATACTAGGAGGTGAGGGAGTTCGCTTGCTCTGCCCTTCATCATTGGAACGGGCCCGAACCACTTCGTGATCCATATCAACAAGATGCGAGCAGCAGAGGGTCGAGAAACCCTAACCCATCGCAACTCAGAAAGCCCAAAAGAATAAGACGTACCAGGCTACACCTTAGAGGGGTTTGAAGAGCAATAGAATGCACCCCTTGCCACCGAGTTTCGACCCTAAACAACAGTCAATACCCACGGAAACAACAATGCAAGATTCGCAGGGACACTGCAGGAGTCGCCCGAGAAGAGAGTTAGAGCAAACCCATGCACCACCGCTCAGCCTTGCCTCTGCAGTCGCCCGCAACCCAGTCCCCGAGCCGTCGACGATGGTCTGGCTGCACGCGAACCCGGATGCGGCTCCACCCTTTTCAATCCCGCTGAAACAGGCGTCGTCGTCACCGGCTCCGAGAGAGAAGTTTTGCCCTTGTGCGGATTTTGTTCGTCGAAACATTAATGTATGAGTATACTCTTGCATGTTTGCAGTATCTATATTTGTTTTACTTCATTCACACGCTTTGTCTGTTTCTTTATTCAACAAATTAATTTTTTTTGATTGAAGTGGATAAGTCTAGTTTCACTTATGTGTCCTGAACTTTTTAGCACTACAAATTAAGAAACCAGCTGCTATTAGTAATGAGAGTTAGTGATGATGAAAAGACTTTCCATAAAACTAGGAAAGATTGAACATAATAAGTTTAATATTTATGCGAATGATAGTAGCAAACAACTTAATGACTACTCTTCTCAGACTACTGATAAGTCACTTAGTGGTACATTAATGAGCACTTTGACTACAATACTGTGCATAAGCATGTTATTGAGATGACGAACTTAGCAGCAAAGTTAAGGATCTTAGTAATGAATGTGGATGAGTACTTTTTAGTACAATCCATAATCAACTACTTGCCTCATGAGCAATATAGGCCATTTTAAATGAATTACAACACTATAAAGGATAAATGAAATGTAAGTGAATTGGCTAATATGCTTGTTCAAGAGGAAACATAGACAAAGAATCAAAAGGCTTCATTCATCTCCTAGGTCATCAAGAAGCTGAAAATGATTCTAAAAGGAAAGGTGAAAGGACCAAGAATAAAGGATTACACATCCTAAATGAATCTTCAAAGGTTTCTCAAATTCACAAGAAGGAACACAATCTTATTAAGTGTAAGTTTTGTAATAAAGTTGGACACTTGAAGAAAGATCGATTGAAGTAAGTTTGGCTCGAAAAGAAAGGTAAGCCTTATACTTTAGTATGTTTTGAATCAAACTTCACTGAAATTTCTCATAATACCTGGTGGATAGATTTTGGTGCTGCCATTCATGTGTCAAATAAGATGCAAGGATTTCTTAAGACTCAAATTATAAAACCAAATGAAAGTTATGTGATCATGTACTCACGTTTTCCCGCAATTTAGTTTATTTGTCAAAACTTAATGTAGAGGGATTTTTTTTCTAAGTTTGGTTATGGATCTTTCAGATTATTTAAGAATGATAATCTTACTAGAACTATAACTTTACATGATGGTCTCTACAAGTTTAAACTTGATAATGCTTTGTTGAGATCTTAATGATCTTGCATCATAATATTAGCACTAAACAAGGTTTAGTGGATGAGAATTATGTTTACTTGTGATATAAACATTTTGGTCATAAATTCATGAAAAGAATAGAAAGATTAGTTAATAATGAAATCCTTCCGAACTTGAATTTTGCTGACCTTGAAATGTGTATTGATTGTGTCACACCCCGAACCTCGAGAGCGCCAACATCCCACCATGGTCATGCAAATGCGACATTCCCATGTAGTGTCGCCGACCCCATTAATTTATTAATGCACAAGCGGAACGTATTATAAATCCCCTGACAATAAAATATGGGATAGAAAAGCAGGAAACAATTTCACAACCAATCACTTAAATAAACCAACGGAGTTACAGACAAAAGCCTAGAGCCAAAAGTCTACAAAAGACTGGCTCTTAAAAAAAAGTCATCCTACGACCTACAAGTTGTACACGATCTCCAATCCTTATGACTTCACCTCTCCAACTCCTCAAGGCCAACCAAAGCTATATGGCCGCTCCGTCCACCAGGAACCTGAAATGGTTATTCAATAACCACTGAGACAACGTCTCAGCAAGTTCAACCCCCTAAACCCCTATTAGAAAGAAAACACGCCCAAGGGTGGCCTAGCCACATAACACAAAGAACTTACCTCGCCTCAATTCCTTCCTGCAGGTTAGCACAATTTGTATCACATAATCTCAGGTAGTAATAATAATTCAAACAATTAGAACGCCATCACTTTCATATAAATCACGATTGCACTTAGCATGCATTCCAATTATTATTCTCTGCCATACAAGGGCATAGCCTACTCCCAGGTCGGATATCTACTAACATTATAGCATTTCTAGAAAAATAAAGGTCCAGTCGGTCCCGCCACTACTGCGACCAAGCCACGTCGTTCTATCGACGGCATTTCTAGAAGAATAAAGGCCCAGTCGGTCTCGCCACTACTGCGACCAAGCCACGTCATTCTCTTGACGGCATTTCTAAAAGAATAAAGGTCCAGTCGGTCCCGCCACTACTGCGACCAAGCCACGTCATTCTATCGACGGCATTTCTAGCAGAATAAGGATCTAGTCGGCTTAGCCACTCACGACCCGAGCCTTTCAACTAGCACACGACAATTCGATACCGGTCCTTGGATACTTTACATTTCACTCACATAATCCAATTACGATATTAGCCACTAACAATCCAATTTCAATGCCGAACCCGACACTTGGGATTTTATGAATAAAATCCATATTTATCACAATCAACACTCAATTTGCCACAATCAATCATCAAATTCAAATTCTAAATACACAGCAACGATCGGCATGAAATTCTGAAAGTTTAGGGTCGACAAAATTTTCGAATTTTAATAAATAATTAAATTTATTCCGAAAATTAATTAAATAATAATATTCATATTTTTCATCATCCACGCTCAATTTATAATATCCAACCATCAATTTCAAAATCCGAACACACAAGAAAGCGATCGGCACGAAATTTTGAGCAACCGGGGTCAAAAATAATTTTTCCGTTTTTTTAAATAAATAATAATATTTTAATAATTTCGGAATATAATATAATATTATAATTTCCTGAATTTCGAAACAATTAAATAATTAAAAAGTAAAAACCTATTATGTCCCATCAAGGTTTATTATCAAATAAACTATCTTAGCCTTTAATTAAACACACTTTAAATTAAATAAACCTTTTAATCCAAATCACAATTAAATAAACTAAAATATCCACATAAACTTACTTAACTTAGACTAAGCACACTTAGGGCATAATTAACCGTCTAATCAAGATTTAGTGAGTTAAACTCACCGGATTAGCGAGCCGAGTGGACCAAAACGACGAGGACGACGCGATGATCGATTCACTCCAAGGCGGGCCTAGCTTCCGGGGTCGGGAAGCCGACCAAAACGGGCCACGAAGCCGCTGCCATATCCATTTTCTGCAACTTCCGGTTGAGGCCGACGGAGGCTGCTCGGCGGCAGTTTGGGCGCGAGGAACGGCGGAGAGGGGCGGCGGTAGCTCGGGCGGCATAGGCGGTGGCTCCGGCAGGACTCATGGTGGCGGGGACGAGCTCTGGCAGCTCTTGCGCGAGCTGAACAGCAGCTCAGGACGACGAGCTGGGCAAAGTGGGCGGAGCGGCAAGCCGACGAGCTGACCGGCGGAGCGGCGTGCGGGCGAGTGGTCGAATGGCGGCGAGCTGCGACAGCGAGGAGCTCCGGCTGGTGGCGTGGACTGGCTGCTGCTTAAGCGATCTCAGATCTGCCCGCGGGTTCAAGCAACAACTAGGGAAGAAGAAGACAGCAAGAGAGAGAGAGAGAGAGGCGGAGGTGCTCGCGGGGCTGAGCAACGGCGAGCGGGCAGCGGACGGCGGAGGCGTGAGGTCCGACAGCTTGCTGGTCGATCTTCCTTGTGGCTGGCGTCCGAAGAAGAAGATGAAGAAGATGGAGATAGAGGGGGTTGCACAGTTGGGAGGAAGAAGAGAGGGAGGAGAGAGAAGAAAGGGGGGCTTTTTCTTTTCTTTTTCTCTTTCTTTTATTCAACAAAAATGGCCCACCATGACCTAGGATGATATCACACTCCACTATCTCCCACAACCTCTTCCAATGGGTGCAATTCTATTTTCCGCCGGGGCCTAAAACTTGTGCAACAATGTCTTCAATTCCACTTAATTCTCTTCCAATTAAATCTTAATCCCACTTGAATTAAATCAAATTGACCCCCATTAATTCATTCAACACATCATCAATCAAATTGGTATTTTCCTTACCAGCGTGGCGTATTTGCATCCCAATTTCACAATCCGGCTTCAATTGAACGAAGCTGGCCCTATTTATCCAGTCGAAATTAAAATCCGAAAATCCGGATGTCACAGATTGTATTTAAACAAACAAAACACACTTAAAAGGGTGCCACAAGAAGCATAATGCTTTTTGAAATTATACACACTAATACATATAGTCCTTTTGATGTTCCATCTTATGGTGGAGAAAGCTATTTTATCACATTTATTGATAATTTTTCATGTTATGGTTATATTTATTTATTGCATGATAAATCTTAATCGGTAAATGTACTTGAGGTGTATATTAAAGAAGTTGAGAGGTAATTAGATAAAAATATGAAAATAATAAGATTGGATAGAGGTGATGAACATAATGGAAAGTATGATGAATCGGAACAATATCCGGGTCCATTTACTAAATTCCTTAAAAGATATGGCATTTGTATTTAATACACGATTTTAGGTACACCATAACAAAATGATGTAGCAGAAATGCGTCATCGTACTTAAATGGAAATGGTTAGGCGTATAAAGAGCCATTCATATTTACCCTTATCTTTGTAGATGTATGCAATAAAGAGTTTTATGTACTTATTAAACAAGGTTCTTAGTAAGGCAGTTTCAAAGACTTCCTTTGAACTGTGGTGGGAAGAAAACCCAGTTTATGATACCTACATATTTAAGGTTGTCAAATAGAAGTAAGAATTTACAATTTACATGAAAAAAAAATTGGGATCTAAGAAAAACTAATGGTTATTTCATTGGTTATACAAAGAAATCCAAATGATATAAATTTTATTATCCTAATCATAGTACGAGAATTGTTTAATTTGGAAAGGCTAGGCTTATTGAAAATGGTGACATTAATTGGAGTGAAAGAATGCGTGATACTTGCATTTAAGAAGTGAGGGTAAAATTTCCTATGTCCAAAACTTTTAATGTCGTTGTTCATGATATTATAGTTTAACCTAATAATAATCAAAAACAACAAATAAATGATCAAACACTCCATAATGAAGATGTCAATATTGAACCTACAGTAATTGAGCCACAAGAAAAAAATTATTAAGAAGATCTCAATGAAAAAGGAGGCTGGTCATTTCTGATGATTATGTGATTTATCTACAAGAGTTAGAAGTTGACATAGGAATTGGAAATGATCTAGATTTATTTTTTCAGGTCATAGAATGTAAAGATTCTAATGAATGATTTAATACCCTAGAAGAAGAGTTAAAATCTATGCATCAAAATCAAGTTTAGGACTTTGTTGAATTATCCTAAATGATGTAAAAATGTTAGGTGTAAATGGGTCTTTAAAACCAAGTGTGACTCAAAAAGCGATATCGAATGGTATAAGGCTAGACTCGTTGCTAAAGATTTCACTAAAAAATGAGGCATTGACTATAAGGAGATATTTTCGTTGGTCTCCAAGAAAATCTCACTTAGAATCATTATGACTTCGGTGGCTCATTATGGTTTAGAGTTACACCTTACGGATATTAAAATCGCATTTCTTAATGGGAATTTAGAAGAAGAGGTTTACATGAATTAATCCGAGGGTTTTCAATTGAAGGAAAAGAGCACACAGTGTGTTAATTAAAGAAATCAATGTATGGACTTAGACAATCTTTCCAACAATTGTATCTTAAGTTTTATAATACTATAACTTCATATCAATTCAAGAAAAAATACTGTTGATCAATGTATATATATGAATGTCAATGGGAGAAACTTTATTTATCTACTTTTATATATTGATGATATCTTGAAGTTTTTTTTTTCCTAGTTCTATATATTGATGAAATCTTGTTTGCTACTAATGATCTTGATTTGTTACATGAACCAATAAGTTTCTAAGAATTTTGAAATGGAGGAAATGTGAAAGCAACATATGTGATAGGAATATAAATATTTCGTGATAAATTACAAGGATTATTAGAGTTGTCTCAAAAAGCTTATATTGAGAAAATTTTAGAGAAATTCAATATAGATAAATGTTTAGCAAGAGTAGTTCCAATTCAAAAGGGTGATAAATATAGCTTTATACAATGTCCAAAAAGTGAATTAGAATGAGAACAAATGAAAATTATTTCTTATGCATTTGTTGTTAAAAGGTTAATATATGCTCAAACTTGCACTAGACCAGACATTAGTTTTGCTGTCGGAATGCTTAGCAAATATCAAAGTCATCCTAGATTGGATATTAGAAAGCTACAAAGAAAATTCTCATATACTTGTAAGGAACAAAGAATCATATGTTCACTCATAAAAGATCCAATCATCTTGAGATGAATGGATATTCAGATGCAAACTTAGGCAAATGTGATGATACAAGAAAATCAACATTTAGTTAATTGTTTCTTTTGATTGGAGGAGCAATATCATGGAAAAGTGCGAAACGGTTAGTTATTATTGCATCTGCTATGAAGGTTGAGTTTGTGGCATGCTTTGAGGCCACTATCCATGGATTATGGCTACGGAGCTTTATTTCAAGCCTTGTGATTGTTGATAGTATTGTTGGGCTGCTAAAACTATATTATGATAATTATGCAGTAGTTTTCTTCTCTAAGAACGGCAAGTATTCTAAGAGTGCTAAGCGTATGGAAATCAAATACTTGCCTGTTAAAGAAGAAGTTTAGACATAGAGAGTGTCAATTAAGCATATTAGCACCAACTTTATGATGACGGATCTCTTAACAAAAGGATTGTCGTCTAAAACATTTAATGAACAAGTTGAAAGGATGGGCATTATAGAACATCAATATTTATTGTAAGGGTGCTAAGCATATTAAAATCAAATACTTGTATGTTAAAGAAAAAGTTCAGAAACAAAGAATGTCAATTGAGCACATTACCACCAACCTCAGGATAGTAGATCTCTTAATAAAGGGACTATTGCCCAAAACATTTAATGAACATGTTGAAATGATGAGCAATATAGGATGTTATTATTGATTGTATTACGTTGCATTAAGTTTATGTATTTGACACTTTGAGCTCAATTATGTATTTTTTATATTTCCTATTTTCTATTTAGTATAAATTATAAAAATAGATGAATATTAAATAGGATAGTCTCAAATAGAGCATTTTGGTTGGACCATTATATACTTCTCATTTATGGCTTATGTTAAGTAGATAGCTATGTTATAGTACATGAAAGGGACTATGTCAATTAATAACATACAACCACCTCACTCACATAAGGTTTTTTTTAATTGAATTGTGATTATTATGTAATAGCCAAATTAAGAAAATTTTTAGCATTATGTTATTGTGCACATTATGGTCTTTATTAAACCATGAAAAGAAGGTCACATGGGCCAAGTGGGAGAATGTAAGAATTATTGTGACCTATATGATTTTATTAATTAATGGTTAAATGAATATATGATGCTAAAATGTATTTGGCTATGAGAAGTTACGACTCTAATAAAATGGTACAATCCTTAATGAGAAGTTACTGTTTTTTTTTTTTTTTTTTTTTTTGCGAAAAGTTACGATTCTCATGGAAGTTAAAAGGCGCTTTGATGGAAGGTACTTATTGATAGCATGTATGAATAAAAGTTTGGCTCTCTATCCATCCATGACATGAAAATAATGTTATATTTTATCCTCCATCAAATAGAATATATTTAGGAAAAGTGGGTTTATGAAGAGAAACAAGATTTCGTTCATCTCTTCAGTTTTTCCACAACAAACACATTTAAGATTTTGCTTTATATAAGTGTACGTCTTCATCCCTCTCATAGTGAAAATCATGAAGATCATAGATCTCGTGTTTTGTATTTTTTGTGTGATAGAATTATGTTATTGCTTACATCCTTACCCGACTTGGAGACACAGCAAGCGGCCGAGCTTGTGACTAATCGGGCTATGGTTTGCTAACTCAGTATCCTCAAGTTCAGATCCTCAAGCAAGGGAGGTTCGAACCAAGTAAAGAAGCTCAACAGCGATGCAGAGATTGGAAGCGAAAGATCATGTGCTCGAGGGCATCGTTCAAAGGTCGTCAGAGAGGGTTCGGGCGTGGCTGATTTGCTAGAGAACTCCTTCTCTCTCTCTCTCTTTTCACTCTCTTCGTTGTGCTCTCTCTTGCACTCATACCTGTCTTTGTCTTGTCCAGCCCTCGAGAAGAAGGAAAAAACTAGCAAAATCTCTCTTTTCTTGAGCTCACTCACTTCCTCTGGCAACCTCTCTCTCTTGGACTTGCTCTTTGCTCTCTCAAGCTCGGCCAAACAAGCAAAAAGACAAAGCTCCCCTTTGAATCCGCCCCTCTCTCTATCTTTCCCTCAAGCTCTCTCTCGAACTCCCTCTCCATTCCTTTTTAAGGGCCACCAGTGCGCACCCATGCAACGCCAGCTATCGCTGGCCAACTTGCCCTCTCGACTGACTGTGCTACCTCAACGTCGTGCGCGACGTCTTCCACGGTTTTGTCTCTTGTACACCCCATCCTTTTTTGTCTTTTTTGTCGTTCCGTAGCCAGCATCCAGGAGAGGGGAAAGGAGGAGGAGAGAGGTTAGGTTGGGAAAGAAAAGAAAAGGAAGGGGCTTAGCCAGCCCAGCTGGGGAGAAGGAAAGGGAGAAGAAGAAGGGCCCGGGCTCAGCTGTCTCTTGCTCGGCCCTGCCGCTTTTTAGTATTAACTTTTTTAACTTTTTTAGTGATTTTAGTGATTTTTAATTTATTTTAAAAAATAATTGATACTAGTAATGCAAGCGTTTCTAATGTTTATATGTGATGCAATTTAATGAAAATTAATTTTCGTTTGGGAGTTAGAAATTATACCATAATTTCTATGTAATTTAAAACTTAAGTGAACAGGCAAAATTTAGGCGTCTACGGGTATATCTTGCAATATATTGTATTTCCTCTTGGCTTGTTTAGTCATCACTGAATCTTGATGGCTCCTGACCTTGTTTGGACGCTCGGTTTGGAAGTTTGGTGCTTTTGTATCTTTGCTTATTCATTTGTAGTTGAGAGCAAGACACGAAATGGTAATTGGGAATTTGGACAGCACGTATCTGCATTCTTTATTGCACTGGACTTTCAATAATCACACTTCATTTCAGTATGGAAAATTGCCTCTGTTGCAGCTGATGTTGCTAGTCCAAATCACCTAAAGGGGGTGAATAGGTGATAATATAAAATCTTGATTTAAATTAAGAGAAATAGAATAAATCAAGATTACTGCCTGCACAAGGTCCAAATTTTGGAACAAGGTTCAGAATCTGAAATGCTGCGAACAAACTTTAAAAACAACTTACAAGTGTGCAATAAATTTTAAAAATAATAATAAGAGAGTAAGGATAAGAGAAATTACATACGAGATTTTATAGTGGTTTGGCTTAAATTAAGCCTATATCCACTTTCCATGCTAATAACGTACTAGCTAGATTTCATTATATGATCAACATGAGATTACAACTTTGAGTGCAAACACTCAGTGGTAGATCGCACTATTTCACTAAGTCACTTTTTTGGTACTTCTCTCATGATCATAATTGATTAAGCACTCTAAAGACAAGTGTATGGTCAAAGTTTGCTTAGACTTTGAAATTATAGATTCTAGGCCTTGTCTTTTACTTGTTCCTTGGTCCCTTGATCTCTTTATATACTTCCCCGCTTCCAAAGTAGCCATTGGACAGCTTCCAGAGGATCGTCTTCCATTTTTGGTCGATGGACAGAACTGTATTAAGAAGATATGGTGGCCGGTGAGTGATAAGGATAGAATCTTCACTTGATTTTGATCGCCCATATAATTAGAGTTTTGGTTTCCATAAGTGGTGCTTATTTAGTTTGGAAAGAACTTGTCCTCAAAATTGATTTCCAAATCAACTTGATTTAGTCAATCTTTTATAAAGATGTGAAATCCAACTAGATTTGCTAGCCATTATAGAATATGAGATAATTTCATTCGGGATATATTTTGTTTCGGATGATCACACAAATTTCATTCTATATCAAATAAGTATTTACAAGCTGAGGTTTGTCAGGATGGAAATACAATGGGTTCTTCTCCAAATAAGAATATGTACGTGACTGAGTTCTGTCTATGTCTGACTAAGTTCTGTCTAAAAGCTGTGGAATGTCTTAAACACCTAGAATGTAGATTCTTTAAGACAAACAAAGTTTAGTGGAAGTTTTGTCAACTTCAAAACTTTTGGGAGTTTTCTCTAATACTAGCATCTTGAGGCAACGAAGTTTGGAGTCATGTCCTTTAATTGTGAAATGTTTGACAGCGTTTGAAGATTAGATGTGGTTAGGGTTGCCCAGGAAGATGGAGATTCTGGGACGTCCTTATTCAATTTATAGATTGGTCGCGTACTAATATGGCGCAAAAAGTCGATTACAATGTTTGTATTTTGTGGATTCTAATTGACCTCACGTTTGAGTTTTGAAAGATTGTGTCACACCTAGACATTTGGGTGGGTTCATCATGGATAGGAACTTTATAGCAAAATGATTTTCTTGATTAGTTTCAGAGATGCTGGATTTGTCCATGTAATATGCCTAGTCATGCACCGAATCCATTGGCATGTCTCAAGCTTTCCAAATTGACAATGCGAAGTTCTCTACTTTCTTTCTGACTTAGCTCTATGAGAAGGATTTTGAGGGGAATCTTCAATTCGCTTTATTGTTGTTTTGGGCTACGAGGAAAAGGTGGACATTGTTAAGTACTGAATGTTTCTTATATCTTTTCTCAGCTATTTGCATTAGACTGAACAAATAGATGAGCATTTATCCCAACTACTTTTTTTTTTTATGTCAAAAAGAAATTTCCATTCATTACCAAACTGATACATGAAAATGAATCTCAAAAGTCACAATAATGAAACAAACTCAGATTTCCAAAATAAACAAAAAAAAAAAACCAGAAAATAAGTCGTTTCATCATAGCATGGTTGGCAGAGATCATCACAAGCCCATCCTTCAATAATAGATTTGTAACTGGATCTAAGCAAAAAGATCGGCAGTCAATCACCGAATCACATAGCACCATTAGTAATATGCACACTCCGAGATCTCCATCTGCAATCATGGCTTTGCCTTTTGGTGGTGTGTGCCTAGGTTTGGTGTTCCCAACACCATCACGTATGGAGACAATATAAAATGTCGAAAAATCTCAAATTTGACACTTGTGAGAGTGAGCCCTATAGCCAATGCGAAGTGCCAAAACTTTGAGTGAAAAAAACATTGAATGAGCACATATTGCTGTGAACATCATTGAAACTAGAGGCATAATACTTATTCATTAAAATTTCAAAATCTAGAATTAGATCGAAGAGAAAAACTCCTAGATATAAGATTGGGAGAGCAAAGCTCACGGATCTAAAACTAAATTAGGAGAATTAGGAAATAAACAAAAGGAAATAAAAGCAAAAGGAATTGGGAGGGAAAGGAGAGATCTAGGTCAAATGCCTCCCCTCCAGAAGTGGAAGAGACGAAAAAAAAGGTTCAGAGAGAGAGAGAGAGAGAGAGAGAGAGAGAGAGAGATGAAGGCTTTTTTAGGGTCAAATTTATCAAATAGGACGAGCATTTACTCAAAGAGATATGCGGATATCTATTTACTTGTCGTTGTGGGCAACCACTGTATATGACAATCCTTGTCGTCATTTTGGTATAAGAAAATTACAAAAAAAATTCATACACCCATTGTAATTATGCTATTCTGTTCTAAACTTCTTCTTTTTTTTTGGCTAATTGAGTCATAAACTTTTTGCATTTGTATCAATTTAGTCCATCCGACTAATTTTGATCGAAAGTTACTGACATGGACATTGACTGTCTTATATAACACAGCTAGTGTTGATGTGGAAAATTTTCAATAAATATTTTAATATTTTTTTATTTATTTATTTATATTATTTTTCCTTTTCTTTTTCTTTCCTTCTTCCTCTAGTTGGTCGTAGAACTTTGACAACTACCTAAAGGCGAGGGTCGACAATTTTGGGCTATGCCATGTAAGATGACCGGCCCTCGTCTCTAGCCGATTTTCGGTTCAATTAAGCGGGATTGACTCCATTAGCAAATTCTGAAAATATTTTAAATAAAATTGATATAATTGAAATGTTTAGAATTGAATTAACACAATTATAATAAATTTTAAGACTTTTTTGGGTACTTTTCCCATCAACAATTGTTGCCTCCAAAATCAATTGTCAATTAATCAGCATGTCACGAAGAACCATTTCACAATTTTCATGTATTTTCACAATTAATTGCCCCTTCTTAAGGTGCGTTTGGTTGGACTTTTGGGGAAAGCTATTGGGAAAATGCAAAGAACTTTAGGTTAAAGAGGCTTTTCAAAATGCAAATTGTGTTCATTAAATTGTAATCTAAAAGTCTATTATGAAGTACCTTTGACCAAAATAGTGTTTGGAAAGACTATATTTACAAAGGACCTTTTGTGATAAAAAAAAAATTATCAAAAGAAAAAAAAAATGGCCGGCAAGGGCAGTGGCCGTTGACGATCAAAATTTGTTGCTAACAGCCGACATCTGACTCAAGGAGCCCTGGAGACAATTGGGGAGGGCTACTCGAGGTTGAGCAACCCCCGAAGACCACCAACTAAGGCCGCCCAAGGTCAGGTGACCTTTGGCGACCCCCGAAGACCACCAGCAAAGGTCGCCCGTGGTTGGACGACCTTCAGCAACCCCATTGCGACCTAGATCTAGGTCATGGTGGGGTCGCGCAACCGCACCACCCCTGGATCTAGGGTGACGAGGTCGCAGGAGGTCGCGTGACTCCACTACAACCTCTAATGACCTCGCCATGACCCAAATATGGGGTGGTGAGGTCGCGGGAGGACCTTGCCACCCCCGGATCTAGGTCGCAGTGGGGTCGCGTGATGCTGCTACAACCTCTCGCGACCCCGCCACGACCCAGATTCGGGGCAGCAAGGTTGCACGTTGCATGACCTAGATCGGGGGCAGCAAGGTCCTCTCGCGACCCTACCACCCTAGATTTGGGTCGTGACGAGGTTAGCGACCCAGACCTCACCATGACCCAAATGGCACGGCGGTCGCGCCTCCCCCCGATGACAGTCGTCTGGGCAACGGTCGTCGGCGATTGCCTGCCCTTTGCCAGCTACCGCTCACGAAGAAGAAGAAGAAGATGATGAATAGTGAGGGCAAAATCGGAAAAACGAAAAACCAACAAGAATAATTTGGGAAGAATTCTTTTTTTTATTTTACTCCCTCTACTCAGCATGCTGAGACGGCTGAAAGCCCAAGGTAGCCCCCAACCTGCCTTAGGCTTTCAGCCTTGTGAAAGTTGGCATTTTCCAAATGGGACTTGAAATTTTTTTACCAAACACCCCTACATTGGCTCAAGGATCTTTAGGGGTTCAAAGTGGCTTCTCAAGGCCACTCCCAAACGCACCCTTAACGTGTCTCCTCCTCCTTAATGTATCATCGGAGCCACCCACTTAATTAGGTTTCTTGCATTTACTGTCGTTTTGTCTTTTGTTTGTGGTGATTATACAAATTTTAGCTTTCTTTAATTAATTTGACTGTTAGTTATGTGTTAATATTTTAATTAGCAATTGCTATTTTTTTCGCCAATACCTTATTTGTCACTGATCACTGAATGCCGGAGGTTTGGCACTCCATTCATGAAATAAAAGCCAAAATAAATTATTCCCACTAATTGTTCTTTTTAATTTCTGTTAATTTTCATTCTATTCATGTCGCTGTTAGTAATGCTATGTTTGGGAGATTCGGAGATTGGGGGAAATGGTTGTGATGAACATTTGAGTGGAATAAAGCTTAAATA
The DNA here is from genome assembly GCA_017140185.1 of Eucalyptus polyanthemos subsp. polyanthemos. Classification (NCBI taxonomy): domain Eukaryota; kingdom Viridiplantae; phylum Streptophyta; class Magnoliopsida; order Myrtales; family Myrtaceae; genus Eucalyptus; species Eucalyptus polyanthemos. The sequence goes on from CM029462.1 coordinate 23,742,785, forward strand.
ATTTAAATTTTTCACAAGATGACAAAAATGAGGGAAAAATTAAATTTAAATGTATTTTCGTCTAATTTCGAAGAAGTTTTCATTTAAAGAGAGAGAGAGAGAGAGAGTACCCAAATTTTGGAAGGAGGGGTCACCGGGTCAAATTTCGTGTTGAAATTATTTTTTATTAATATTCTAAGCCCACGATAAAGTTATTATGAAGTAAGTTCCCTGATTCTTCTTTTTTGATCTTGTGATCCTCTCATACAGGTTTCGATAAGAACTCTTTGTTCTTATTCAATCACCTAGAATAACATAAAAATATTATGATAAAAGAGGAAAAGATAAATGGGAAGTGAGATTATGATAATGTTGAAGGCTTCATGTTAACCTCCTATAAGTCCACTTCAACGCACGGCTTTACATATATCATATTAGATTCTCACGCTTGAACTTGCTAAGATGCTTCCACAAATATAAAGTCCAAAAGAAAATGGCACACATAACATATATTCCAAGCACATAATCAACCCTAGAAGTCCTTACACGCAAATTGACGGACATGTCGCTATGGTAATAAAGGATCAGATGCAGAAAGAAGTTGAATCCATTCCCAGACAGGAAAGACAAGTTGAGAGTTCTTTTGCATCCACTTCCCGTTCGGGCTCTTCATTCTCTTCTTCAACTGTCGAGCTCGGGTTGATACTGGCGAGTTGCTGAGCCACATGGCTCATTGCTGGCCTGTTCGCACCGCTTTGGTCCAAGCACCTCACTACAATCTTTGCTATACTTCGTATTTTCTCCATTTCATCTTCACTAGTGCCCTCAAAGTTTATGACATCGGAGAGTGTGTCACCCTTCACAGAAGAGATGAAACAGTGGATGGTATTGAACGACTTTTCGGACTCAATAACATAAAGTTCCTTTCCCGTGAGTAACTCCACCAGGACAACTCCAAAGCTGTATACATCGCTTTGAGGTGTTAGCATACCGGTGACTAAATATTCCGGATCGATGTAGGCCAACGAGTCTTTTTTCTGAGTGGCTACGATATGTCTATGCTTTGGTGATATGAGTACTGAAGTTCCAAAATCGGATATTTTCACCGAGTTGTTTTGATCCAGAAGTATGTTCGCTGACTTGATGTTGCCATGAAAGATTGGGGATTGTATTTTGGAGTGCATATAATTGAGTGCAAGAGCAGCTTGGGCGGCTATTTTGAAGCGTTTTTCCCATGTGATGGTCGACTCGTTTTGATGGATGAGTTGGAAGAGGGTGCCATTCGGAATGTATTCATAAACCAGCAATGGTATTTTGGTCTCCAAGCATATGCCTTTGAGCTTCACCACATTTTTGCAGCTTATGTTCATAAGAATTTCAAGCTCATGCTGGAAATCCTTGTTTAGTAGAGACCTGTCCACATCTTTAGGCTTCTTGACCACGACCACAGTGTCCCGCATGACCACAGTGCCATTGTGCTCCTCTAGTGTCCCTTTATGGACAAAACCAAAACCATCATTGCGGAGCTCTTTGCGGTCGGTTGCTTTCGCCAATTTCGACTCTGTGAAGATTGGAACTTTGCAGTTTTTCAGGAGCTCTCCTCCATTTTTTCTGAAGTTGATCTTTCTGCGTCTCCACCTCATTGTGACGATGACTGAAGTAGTAATAGTTATGCTGAAGGACACAGCCATCACTGCCAAAGAATATATGTTACTAAATTAAAGATTCAAGCATGTAATCCACTTACTAGATAACCAATTATGCACGTCATCACTATCATGATTAAATGTTTTTCCATCCATTTTATTGGAGGAAACTCTAACCGATGGGTTACGGACATATACATCACCCATATTCGTGTATATATGATTCATAACCCACCAATGGAAAGCATGATTGAAAAGATTTTCTCTAACCAAAGATGAAAAACATTTTATTTTCATAGATTTTATCATTTTCTCAAAGAAAAAAAAAACTAATCCACTTATTAGATGACCATTTGACATTTTTTTTATTATTTTTATAATTTTCATGAAAAAGAAAGGCCTCATGGTGGATTTTACAAAAAGGGTGGCGTCATGGGTTGCTTGTGTCTTCCAAACAAGTTCCAACCTTCTCGCATTATAAGGAGAAGAGATTGTTCTTGAGGTATTATTATTATTTCATATTTTTGTAACAAATATATGTTTCATCTTTAAATTGTACAAGGGGTGGGTTTGCGGAAAAAATTTGCCCCATTCAAGGTGGTGCCCCCCATAACACAGAGTTGTCACGCCCCATGGCTAGACCCGTTAAATGGGTGGGTCAGGTCGGGTTATAAATGGTCTGACCCAAATCAACCCATTTACCCATTAATAACCCATTTATTGCAATGCAAAATTTCTGACCCATATCCGACCCAACCCATACCTAACCCATACCCGACCCATTTAACTAAACTTAAGAAAGCTTATTTCTTATATATTTTTAACAAAATGGTATTGCTAAAATAGTTTTATACAACACAAATTTAATGGAAATTTTTTATAATTTTTAAAATAATTATTTTTTAAAATAAATTTTTAATTATTTTATTTTTAAATATAATTTTCTTTTTTTCTTTTTTGTTCTTCTTCTTCTTTGGTAGGCCGCCGCGATGACGATGGTCAACGGCCGGCCACAAGCGAGCCTCAAGCTCGCCCGATGTCAGGCGAGCTCGAGGCTCGCTAGATTCGGCGAGCTCGAGATCGCCCAATGCCAGCGAGCTTGAGTCTCACTAGATCGGTGAGCTCGAGCTCACCCTTTGCCAGATCTAGCTAGCCTCGAGCCTCGCCAAACGTTGGCGAAGCCTCCACCTCGCCAGATCTGGCGAGCTCGAGGCTCGCCTGCGTTAGGCGTGGCTTGAGCCTGACCCGACACTAGCGAGTTCGAGGCTCGCCAGATCGGCGAGGCTCAAGCCTCACCGATCGTCGGCAAGGCCTCCGCCTCGCCAAATCTGGCGAGCTTGAGGCTCACCTAGCCGGTCGCCAACCATCGTCGTGCCGGCAACCGGAGGAAGAAGAAAGAAAAAAAAAAAAAGGAAAGAAAAAAGAAAATTAAAATAAAAAAATAGTTATAATTTCGGTTTTTATAAAGAATATATATTTGTAAAGTTAAAGAGAGAAGAGAGAGATTGTGAGGTTTTGGGTGAAAATGGATTCTAAATCCAACCCATTTAAGACCCACCTATCAAAGTCTTTAATTGTTAAATCCATTTAACTACTTTTTGTCAAAAAACAAGTTACCCATATATGACCCATTTTAGTGTGTGTGTGTGTATCTATATATATATTTCATTAGCTTTATTTAACATGAGAAAATATTGTTTATAACCTGAAAAAGACTAATACATCCACTATAAAGTCTCAATTAAAATATGAATTATTATACTGTGCCGTCTTAGCATAATAAGATAATGTTGAGATGACACAGTATAATAATCCAACTGCATCGCCTTCTTCAACATCACCTTGATATGCTATTGCTTAATATCGTACTCCTTTTTACTTTTCCTTTTACTAGTTCAAATTCACTCACTTTCGCTAGAGATTTTAGGGGTTTTTTCCCTCTTGAAATCTGCTGGTCTAGTTGTTCTTTTTGGCTCAAGATTTGCAGGTTTGGTCGGAGGAGGGATTTTCAATTGGATCTTGCAGTGTATCTTCCCACGAACGTAGTTTCAAAGTGCAAGCTTCAAATAAACGGGAAAAAAAGGCTAGAAGGGAGGTAAAGAAAAACAAAAGAAAGTTGTAAACGGGGTTAGCCTGGGACTGAATAGGAACACATGGTAGCATGGGGCTCACTGCTTGTGCTTACCAGGAATTTACATAGGCTAATAATCCTTAAAACAAATATGTCAAACCTACTGCAAAATCAAATATAAGTTAATAGAATATGAACCATCCAATGAATGAAGGAGGGATATATTTAGAATTACCTCCACCAGCTATGGCACCAGGAGCAATTTGGCAACAGTCTTTATTGTGCTTCTTTCCATTGTACTTCTTTCCATTGTACTTCTTTCCAAATGGGCAAATGGCTACATTATGCAAAAGACAAATTGAACCGTTATCTCGATTAATGACAAAAACAAATTGAATAGGTTGGTGCAGGGATTATTAGTCCAGTAATGCTATCCCATTCAGGTCTTGGTTGTATTATTGCGACATGTATCCACTCTCTCTTAAGATATCTCTTCTTTCTCTACTCTCTATCTCTCTTCTAGTTGAATTTAAGCTCAACAATGTCATTGTTTGTTGCCATCAACAGAGATTGACGCTGCCTTGAACTTTTGCGATGATGCATGAAACCCTATGTGGTAAGAGGGAGGTGAGGTTTCATTGTTGCCATAATGGACATGGTCATTGGGGACGACGACTTGGCCTAGGAAGGACATTGATCTTGACATGTGTACATGCATTTATTAATATAAGTCACTATTCTATGAGCGAAATGGATGTACTAATATGCATATACATCACTAAATATGACGGGGTCAACAGATTTGTCCATTTATATGCACATATATATGGTCCTAAGGGGAAGGGGGACATTGATCTTGACATTGCAACATGAGGATAGAATTGCTACATATGATTTTGACCATGATGTTAACAGGTGGTGGCATCTGCCTTTCACTTATTCTAGTAGGCAAAAAGTTGGAACTTCAAGAGATATATTTTCTCTATATCTAGATTTACTCAATCGAATCTATCATATTTATTGATCATGTGACTCACATGAACAAAGCTAGACATAGACCTGGGTTTAGGCAAAATTCCTCAAATTTTATATAGACCTCCTACTAAAATTATACCAATGAGAAAACACACTTTTCTCTCTTTTCCCATTGGCACTAACTACAGCCATCGTGACCATGGCATCACCATCCCCACCACTGTCGAGCCACGGCCTTGTCGTATCCTCATTAGTCTCCTCTGTTCATGGAAGAGACTGATCAAGCAAATCTCATCTCCTTCATTGCAGAGAAGATGCTACCGGCTACTTATCACTGCAGGATGAGGTACAAGCCAGACTCATAAAGGAAGGAAGAGAGAGAGAGAGTCATCTTTGTTGCTTGTAATGGTGGTACTGGGGACTTGTCAATGCCGAGATGAGGTACAAGCCAGACTCATGAAGGGAGAGAGAGAGAGGCAGTCGTCATCTTTGTTGCTTACATTGGTGGTACTGGGGACTTGTCACTGCCAAGATGAGGTACCAGCCAGACTGATGAAGGAAAGAAGGAAGAGAGAGAGAGAGAGAATGAGACGTCATCTTTGTTGCTTGCAGTGGCGGTGGCACTTAATGTCATCTCTAAAGTGGAGGTGCCGTTGCCGGTGGAGGAGAGGGAAAAGTGTATCAGCGTAGATAGAGAGAGAGAGAGGGAGAGAGAGAGAGAGAGAGAGAGAGAGAGAGAGGCGGCTGTGGTGGTCCAACGGCTGGCTCGCCTAAAGTGGTGGGCGGATGACGGTGGCAACGGCAATGGCGTGAGTCGCAAGACGGAGAGTGGAGGAAAATGTTGCAGCGCAAATCGAACGGCGGCTTATTGAATGGGGTAAAACTAGATGGAATTAGTAGGTAGATACAATACTTCTCCATCAGGCTCTTGCACGTTGATTAATTAATTACCCACACAATTCATTCGAGTGCGATAATGAATGAGGAGTCGGGTACGTTGAATTACCTTTACACCCACTATAAGGATTCCCATGGTACCCAGGCTTGCAAACGCAACGATAACCCGATCCATTCCCGAAGCCTGCACAATTCGCGTTTTTACCACAGGCATAGCTCGACCTGTTCTGCTTGGCCTTATCGCATCTCACGTCCGATTCGACCATCCAGTCCAGAACAAGGCTCGTGTTGTTACCCACATCCTGGAACGTCGGGAGAGTCAAGTTAGAGATATTGAATGGCCTGTTGTCCACCATGAAGGCCCTTGCACAGTGGTCGTGTTTCGACACGTTTAGGTCGATGAAGGAGAGGTTAATGTTGAGCGTCTTGAGCCCCTCTGGGATGGATGCTTGACAGCAACCTTGACCGGAGCAAGTGGTCTTCTTGGCGAAGTCGACATTGCTGGTGCAGTTGGAGGTGCAACTGCTCCTGACCGTCCCTTTTTCATCGGCCACGACCGCAAGGGCGTTGCAGCCGACGACGAGGAGCTTGTTATGGGTTTCTGGGAATCTGTACCGAGGATTTGGAGGTAGATTGATGGACACGGTTCTGTTTGCTAGGCGGCGATTCTCATCGTAGCACTCGTATGCTTCGGGGAGGCTGACGACCATGGTCGAGTCGCCAACCGAGATTTTGAGTATCGGAAGATTCCCCAACATTAGTCGAAAACCGCTCCCTTCGGTGTTGGTGCAATCGAGCAAAAAATCAGCGGACCTCGGACAATTGGGTTCGAGCCCGAATGGAAAAGGTACGGTCACGTCTCCACACTGGCGAGTGCACTTTTTGGGCAACGCGGCGCTGCCTTGTTGAAACCACCAGGCCACAGCCACCGTTAGAAGCCAATGCCCTATCTTCATTTCGAAAAAAACTCTCTAAAACTCTCTCTCACGTAATTTTTGTCTGTTTTGGGGCCTTTGTGCTTCTGTCCGCGTTTATAGAGTGGAAGCCGTTCTCACCGACCCATTATATACACATCGACGAATTGGTGAAATTTAAGTACAACAGTGGAGGGCAGCAGGGGCAAATTGTGTCAATAGAACAAATTGGAGGGACCCGATTGCATATATCAACAAACGCAAGACAGAATTAGAAAAAAAAAAATGCTCAAAGGTTTTACACATAAAGGGTAATGCGCCCTTAATCCTTGTCCCAGTGAAAGGGATGGTCACAATATATGAAAATGAATACATGATGGTGATGTTGAGGCTGCTTAGTAAACTTTGCTCTTTCTTGTATCTAAGAAAAAACAAGTACACATAGCACTGAGAAATTCGGGAAAATTACCAAAACTATTCTAAATTTATTGTGCTTGTGTCAATTTAGTTATAAACATTTCAATTATATTAATTTAGTTTTACACATTTTGATAATTTGCCAATGTAGTCCTTTTAGCCATATCGAAAAAAGTTGACATAGTGGCCTAGTCAACACCAACCGTGCTACGTGACATTGCCGGTGTTAATGTGGATAGATTTTTTTAAAAAAATTGAACTTTTTCTTTTTATATTCTTAATTTTATATATATATATATATATATATATATATATATTTTCCTTTTCGTTGATGACCGAGACTAGCCACAAGCAAAGGTTGGAGAGGGCTTAGTGAGGGTTGCTGCGACCGGCCACCGATGAGGGTCGCCTCCCCCGCGATTGACAAGGGCTTGCACAACTTTGCCCAGTGGTCGGTGAGGGTCGTTGGGCCTTCACTAGCCCTAGCTGGCCGCAATAAAGAAAAAAAATAGGAAAATTCAATTTTTTTTTAAAAGATTATAAAAATTGTCTATATCAGCATTGGCAGTGCCATTTCTGACAGTTGGCATCTAGTTAGTATTTTTTGCCATAACTGGTCAGATGGATTTTATTGACATATTAATTTGGCCAAATTAAAAAGTTTAGGACTAAATTAACACAAGTGTGATAGATTTAGGATATTTTTGGTAATTTTCCTTGAGAAATTCTAAATCCATAAAGAACCCCTACTAAACTTTTTTACTAAGTGATATGACAAGTTTCAATTGAAGGCTTAAATAAGTGAGATCTATTCTTTGAATGTCTAGCTTATTAGGTACCAAAAATAAATTATTATATTATTTATTATAAAAATTTTAGAGCGCTACTAGCATAACGGTGGCTGTAATGTCTTAAAATGACGGCCCCATATCGGCTGTAGATTCCACTATGGGAGCATGGCCATACGACTTATAAGGTTAACCAAACTCAAGGTGACACTAACATGGCCCTAGAATTATAATGAGATTTAAACGGTTTATTAGAGTTATGTTTAAGATGGCCTTACAATTCTAAACTCGTACAAAAGGAAAATAACAAAGAAAATTTTTGTATAGTTCATGTTTGTGGCCATATCAGGGGTATAAGATCACAAGTAAATCAAATATATACAAGACCAAAAAATTAAATAGAGCTTTTGATCATATTTATTGAGATTTTTCGTTGTTTTCATTGTGACCAATTGTTTCAAAAGAAATAATTATAAATAAAGAATTCAATGGGGTTTTCCATCAAGAAACGAGATTATCAATTTCCTGAGGAGACCGGACAAGCAGGTCTCCCGATTTCCTTGAAAAATTACGTGATGGAGACAGCGACGGTGCTTTCATATTCTCAATCAAGAGACGCAAGTGGGGTTGATCCATCTAATTCAACGTGCGGCTTCATCGGGCCGTGACACAAGCATGCCAACCTCCATTATTTTCATGAAATAAGGGAGACCTCCCATTGCACATTTCAATTCATGAATTTGGAAATGAGAACAAATAATTATCAAATCGAGCATAAATTTATTATACAAATATCAATTCAATTATTAAGTTTTCAATTTTGCCGATGATGCTTTAAATATTTGAGCATGAAATTCTAATGTAATTATTTCAGTTAATTGCTGACGTGGCGTATAGTCATCACTGACCGTTTAACGTGACACCTTGATATAGACAACTTTACATGAGATGAAATCCGAAGTTTTAAGTTGTTTGAACACAATAATGTATGATGCCACATTATTTTGTGAACTAATTTGTGATAAATAAATTATTGACGTGATTTTCAATGGCTTAAAAACAGTAAGTTTACCATGGTCTCAATGCACAATGACTTGAATTCCGACACTCCCTCTATTATATTCTATTAAGTCTGTCTACTCATTCATTATCCAGCAGGAATATAATCTCGGGTCAACTACATATAAAATTGCTTGTACAGACTTTTGTAGTCGGTGGTGTTCTAATTAGATTTTTATCGTGAGTACACAGTTGGGAAGAAGATGCGTTAGACACTCCCCCATATGAACACATGCAATCTTGTCAATGAGTTCTGAAGAGTCCTGGGGAAGTATTCTATATGGAAAAGGTTTTGATTTATAAATATTAAATCCAACTATTACAAAAAAAAAAAATAATTAGTGTTAAAAGTTATTGGTATATTTATCGGATTACTTAATACGTGTCACACGGACTACGCCTCTAAATTAAACGTTCAATCATCCAATCAATAATTTAAGGTTTTAAAGCAAAATGATTCGACCAGGACAAAAGTAACCAACAAATTTTCCGATCATGGAATCCACTTTCGGGCAGTCGCTTTTTATATTATCCCCTGCCCCCCTCCGATCGAGACCAATCCAAAGTAACGTCTTTCACGACAAAAGTGAAACATAGAGAACTACCTTTCATTAGCCTGTGAGGACCCAGTTGGCGCGACCCTGCACCCGAACATAAATAATGTGCTCCGTATGTAGATGAGCTCAGTAGATATCCAACGATGATTTATGTGGGCTCGACATAAGATCGACATCATCAAACAGCTGAAATTCATCGGGATTTAGTGCTCCGGTTCTTGAAAGTGAGGCCAGGTTCCGCACTACGACCTCTGGGCCAGGCGACCGCATGATATCATGGGAAGACTAGGCGACGGTGCACGAAGACTTACAAGTCTTGAAGTCTTTCGAAGAACACGACGAAATGCGAGAGTAAAAGTAAAGAAAAGAGAGACAGTAGGATTCCTAAAAAAAAAATAGTTAAAGAATTATGTGGATAATAGAATTGGAGAATTTTTATAAATTTCTACGTAAATTGAAGAAGAATATATGAGCTTATTTATAAATTTTATTAGGTGATTATGTGATGCCTTAGATACATCACATACTACTAGTGTCCTTTCCATTTATACTCATAATTATAATTCCGCATGTAAAAGCACGATAAAATACATCACAACATGTCATATAAGAAGGTCGCACGAGTTTAATACATATGCTCCTTCTTCATACAAATACTAGTACTTATTATCACAACATATAATCCCAGGATTTACAGGTTATAGGCCCACTAGTACTACTACTCCTATATTAGTCCGAAAGCAAGCCACCACCCAACTTGGGGGTTAATGGTCTTAGGCATCACTTTATCCCTTTCTCCATCATATCCCAAAGGGACCATCCTACACACTGAAAAATAAAGGATGTATCGAAGCTCAGTAAATGAAATCCCTAAGTTTAAGGTAGGAGATCGTCTTAGCACTTAACCTAGTACCAATCTAATAACATGAGTTCAAGACAATAATTATGCGTGGACAAGTTCTTCTTCTTTACTAACACGATATGCCAATAAAACCATTAACCATATTGCAAGTTCATCCACTTATAAGCAAGCATGTGATATGACCTAATATTTTATGATGCACTAGTATCACCTATTGGTTTAGTACCATTTATAAGAGTATACTTAGGCTAGTCCATACTTGTCACGCATTTCACCATGCACATAAGTGAATTCATACATGTCATGCATTTCTCCATCACTATGCATATCTTCCATACTTGTCACGACTCTCATCACCATTCATAAGTGAATTCGAACTCATACATATATGAGTTCATATGGGTCATGAAGCTCATCAACACTAACACACATGACTTCATACTTGTCATTAGTAAGGACCCATCTCGACTCATGGGACATCCCTTTACATCGGGTATCATCAACACCAACTCTTGGGGGGATGGAATCATAATTACCTCTTTGCCATACCACACAACCCAATATTATGAGCATCTTCTACATTGGTGAAGATAAATATGCCACTATACAATTGCATGATGATGGTCAACACAAGTTTACTCAAGCCAACTTAGGCTACAAAAGCCAACTCATATCGTAAATTATAGGACTTTCAAGTCCCCTCAACCTTGTAGGGAATCGTCCCGTATGATAGAACATCTAGCTAACTCCGGAGTCTTTCACACATACTCATACAAGGGTACTGATTGTGGCAAAGGTCTTTGTCACGACCCTAACTCTATCTACAAGGTCTTCAGTAGCAGGGGTTATTTTCATGACGTTCCAGGCTTGTTGCCATCCCAATTCTTTTTGTCTTATTAATAAACACAAGCGAGAGTGTGAACAAATGAACTCCGTGGACAAAGAACAGCTGGAAGACTGAGACATATATCAAACAAAACTCGTTACTTTATATTATAACAGTTCATTTAAAAGCCATTTTTCTACAAGCTCTTTTTCTTTTTTACACCATACTACAATTTTCCACATAGGCCAGGGGAAACTCTTATCTCCTTTAACATGATTGCAGCTTCCAAAACTAACATGACGCTTTCCTGCCTACAAGTCTAAAAAATAAGGAGTGAGTCCAAGACTCAGTAAATAAAAACCTCTAATCCTCGACTAGGATGACAACTCGTCATCAAATCTAGCATGAACAATACTCGTATTACAATATTGATGGCAAATTGACAACAATATTACTATTTTACCTCGACTACACATATGTATCCCTTTGGTATAAATTCCATGCATACTTACCTTTGGTTTATCCATGAACACACCAGGTCAAGTAGTAATGAACATAACGACATGCATAAAAGGTTCATTAACATATATCTTGGCTCAACCAAGGCATCTTGGCTCAACCAAGGCATCTAGCCTATAGTGAGGCATCCTGGCTCAATCAGGGCATCTCGGCTCAATTGAGGCATCCTGGGGGCTAGCTCCCTCGAGGCATCTCGACTCAACTCAGGCATCTTGGCTCAAACAGGGCATCATGTTCTCACGAATGAGGCATCGCCACCAATGCTATGTGACGATGATATTCTTCTTTCATTTAATGATCACATATCATGTTTACACAAGACAGTTTATTATCTTTCATTTTAACTCACACATGAGCAAACCATACAAAATGGACCCGCGACATCAAAATGACTACTCACAAGTAAGCACATGACTAAAACTCAACAACGTAGCATATCGCCTTAGCCAAGTGTTAGGAATTCTACTTACCTTTGATAAACCTAGATAAACTATAGGTGGTTTTACCAAGAGAGGGTTGTCTCGTGAGGCAATGGACGAGCAAGATCAAGAGAGGGAGAGGGGGCGACAGTGAGAGGGCATGAGAGAAAAAGAGAGAGCAAGTGAGGGAGAAGAGATGGGGTGGTGTTCATGATGTCAAATTGAGGGGGGAATGCCTTTATTTATAAGCAAACACCTCATAATTTCCATTTCAAGTAGACCAATCACATTTCTTTAGGTGGACAACCTAGGATGAAGAGGTGGCGAGCTAAAGATATGGGGGGCAAGTCTAGTTCTTAGGCAGGACACTTGCTCCTCTTTCCATCGATCCATTTAAAGGATTGAGTCATTATGGAATGATTTCATGTAATGATTGTAGGGACACCTAAATCATATGACTTACCTCTTTATTAAATAGATGTAATCATTAGGGGGACACCTAAGCATATGACTCACCTCTCTCATTATTTGCTAAGATTTCATGCAATCATTAGGCTTAGATGTGTTCATATTACCCAACTTGCTCTCTAGGTTTCTTTTCTTTAACACACTAAGGTCCAAAAGCATTTAATGCATTCTTATATTCAAGCCAAGAGTCTCTATATTGGCTTGCTCCTCAAGTTGGATGTGTATCCCCCTTCCCTTCCAAGTTGGGTGTGTGACCCTCTTATCCCGGGGTGAAAGATAGTTTCGAGCAATTCTTGAAATTAGCATCATTACCTAATCAAACGGTTCCTAAAAATTATAAAAATTTTGATATGTTGTAGAGAAGATCTTAAACAACATTTTTCATGAAGGAACCTAGAGAAATTCATTTTGTGGAAAGAGCAGCAAATCACTGAATACAACCCAAAAATTGGTCCATGAAGCAGGTTCAATGGTCGGAGAGAAAGACCCATTTAGAAATCCAAATCTTCTCAAAACTCTTTAAAATTTTCATATGTCATAGAAATGGATGTCATTTAAAACTTTTATGAAGGAAGTATGTCCAAATTCGAAATGCAAAATTTTATAAAAAAATTGAGAAAGCAAACTGGTCATTGTTTTGACTACATTGGGCAGGTTCCAGATAGTAAATGATTGGGCCTTCTCCCGACCATTTCACCTTAGAAAAATATGAAATTTAAGTATGTTATAAATAAAATATTTTGAACAGCTTTAATGAAGGAAGTTTCTCCAAATTCGAACCACAAAGAGCTTATAAAATTGGAAAGCATGAAAGGTCCGACAGTTTCGAAAAATTGGGAAGTCAAAACCTATGAACTCAATGTGGCAAGTTAATGGAGAAGAGGTGGCAACACTAATGGTCTTCTAAGACCATCCTTCATTAATTCTTCTAGGCCAATGATTCACCAAGCATTTAAGGTTGGGAGAACTTGTCTTCCAAGTCTCAAAGTAATGGAATCATAGCCTAAGTTCTTTAGGGACACATGGATACGTGACTCATCTCATTCATTAATGGCCTATTATGATGACTATAAACCTAAGCTTATGAGTCATCTTCTTTCACTAGTGGCTTGTCATGATGACCATAACACCTAAACTTATGAATATAAGTCATCCCCTTTCATTAATTACTTGAGACACCTAAGCCTCCATACTGAATATCCCCATTTAATGCATTTGACTCTTGATCTAAGAGAAGTTTGGCCTATGTAGCTGAAACTCTAAGTCTTCTTATTAGGCTTATGACTCACTCTAAAAAATCCAAAGTTTCATGATTACCTCCCAAGGGTAAGACCATTTGTGCCAAGTGTCCTACTTCGTCAACAAGCATTAATTAACTACTTTCCAAGATCATTAAATGCATCAAAGGAAATATCTAAGTTTGAAAGCCATCTCATTGGGTGGGAGTTAATCGAGTTTCAAAATGATCGACTACCTTATTTGGCTCGAGGTTCGTGTGTGAGCCGTGACCAAATGGAACCGGATGCAACTGGGCTCAATTAGCAAAACCAAGCTTGAGCTCCCTTTTACTTAGTGAAAGGGGCTCGTGACTAGGTTTACCCGCTAGTCTTTAGGCCAATGGACCGGTCTTGTAGCTATTTTGTGGTCTACTAGTCAAGATCAAAATAAGGGTTGAAATCGAGGATGTTAAAGTCTTCCTTATATGGCATCATGGCTATACACATCCTTATAACATATCAATTGACATGCTATTATATGTCATTTCTCATGCAATTAGTGATGACCAATCAAATACATGCACTTTAACACATACCGTTGCATGTATTCTAACACCTATACCCTCTTCTTATTCATCACCAATCGGCATTTGTTTCATAACACATTTTCATGCATATCCTTACTTCACTCTTTCAATAATCACATACGTCGAAATGATAACCATACTATTACCTTTTACCCATTACTTTTACAAACACATTCAATATTCAACAATTAACATGCTCAGCAAGTGAATTTGAATAACAAATGATGGTTCTAGACTAGTAAGACTAGATATAAGGAAAATGATTATGATTGAGTGAGTTTGGACTTAATAACATATAAATGAATAAACTTAAGGATTAAATCTAGACTTAAATCTTCCACTGTCCATAAACTCTCATTTGATTTAGAAAATAGAAAATCAAACTGGAGTGTCACTCTAAGATGATGATGTTGAATCAATCTTCTCCCTAGAAGATGAACCCACCAATCACACTATGTGTGCCATTTAGACATAGGCACAAATCGGGACATAAGGACACCAGGAGTGTCAAAACTTGGTACAAAGGGACTCTTAACTGCCAAAAGTTAGGAAAGTGACACTTAAGTGCCAAAATCGGAGCAAAATGAATAAGTTAAGTGCCAACGGCGAGAAAATTCGGCCAAAACACTGACGTGGTAATTTTCCGGCAAGCTTAGTGCAAAACGACGTTGTTTTGGTATTAACGTGGTAAATAATTAATATAAAAAATAATTAATTAAATTTAAAACATAATAATAATAATAATAATAATAATAATAATAATAATAATAATAATAATAATAATAATAATAATAATAATAATAATAATAATAATAATAATAATAATAATAATAATAATAATAATAATAATAATAATAATAATAATAATAATGAGGAGGAGGAGGAGGAGGCTGCCTTCCTCCTCTACCAATTTTTTAAAATTTTAATTTAATTTAATTTAATTAATTTTTATATTGAAATTCGAATTACACCAAAATGACGTCGTTTTTGTGTATTTTGGCTGAATCGGCCTTCTAGCGAGCCACGTAAGCAAGAAAATTAATAAAAAAATTACCATGTAAGATTTCTGGCGAGGTTCGCTGGATGTGACACAAGTGTCCCATTTTTCATTAAAAAAAATAGCACTTAAGTGCCACTTTCGTAAGTTTTGACACTTAAGTGTCCCATTGTGTCAAGTTTTGGCACTTGGGGTATTCTTTTTCCCACAAACCAATGATACTGAGAGTCAATCTAAAGAATCCAAAGAATGATTTTTCTTCCATTTTTTGGAAAAGCCCAAATCTCCGCAAATTCAAGATTTTTGTACATATACTCCCTCTACTCTCTTATATTCCCCTGCTAAAATATATTCATCCAAATATGACAAACCTATCTCTGTCATTGCCCTTATTGACATTGGAGCAAGTGCTTCTATTCTTGATACAAAGATACTTCTAGAAAGATACTAGACCTCATATACTCGATATTTTAACTCTGCTTCTGGAGATACTTATGCTACAAGAGTTTGAAGCAAGCCCATCACTATATAGTTCTTTCCCCATTGTTGTACCACTACCAAAATCCTTGGCTCTAGTTCACTAGACAAATATATCTTCATCGACTAGGATATCCTCACATAAATTCTTAAACTTAGAATTTTGTCCAACAAATTACGATTCAAGGAATAGTTTAAGGAATTTGTAGTCCAACAATTATTCACTATTCAAATAAGCATTTTAGACCCTATTGTACAAATCATTCTTGAAGCATGTGCAGAATCTCATTCATATTTTGTTCAAAAAACACCCTAATCTTTTGTGAAAAAAATCCTGCCTTTTTCATCCATCTTCATTTCAAGAAAAACGAGGATGTCAATCCCATCAAAGCTAGTCACTTTGAAATGAATCTAGAACATTTGTTTTTAGCACAAAAAGAATGTTCGATTTGCTTCGCCAACGGTTAATTGAGCCTTTAGATTCTCAATGGGCTTATGAAGCATTTAAAGTCAATAAGTGTGCATAGCAGAACACAAGAAAGATGAGACTGGTCATTAATTACCAGCCTCTTAATCAATTTCTGCAATATGATAAATTTCCTCTACCATATCGGAATTCTTTGTTTTTCAAGCTTACTCAAACCAAAGAATACTCCAAGTTTGATCTTAAAGCTAGATTTTGGCAACTGGGAAGATACGTATAAAATTGGATGTTGTATCCCAAATTAGCATTTCTAGTGGATGGTGCTTCCTTTTTGCCTCAAAACAGCTCCTTCACTGTTTCAAAAGTCCATGTATAGAATTTTCCAGCCTATCATGGCCAATGCTCAAATTTTTATTGATGATATCCTTCTCTATAGTCCAGATGAGGATTCTCATTATAAATTACTAGCCTAGTTTGTAGAGCTAGTCTGAAAGCATGGGATTATGTCATCCCAGAAAAAAAAAATTACCATAGCCTAAACGGAAATTGAATTTCTTGGGATGCACCTCAAAGATGGGACGCATTATCCTAGTCCTCATATTGCTAAAGAATAACAAAAGTTCCCTGATGATTTTCTCTTCCACAAACCGGTCCAACAATTCATTGGGATAATTAATTATCTTAGGAATTTTGTCCCAAAAATTACAGAGTTTGTGAGTCAACTATAACAAATGCTAAAGAAAGATGCTCTTTCGTCGGGGTCATAACAATCTTAGTCTATACATGAACCTAAATAGATTCTATGGCATCTTCCTCACTGCAAATCCTTTCCACAAGAAAAAGAATTTTTCCAATAAATGTCAGTGATGAATATTGTGCTGCTGTTTTTCTTGAAGAAATTGATGAAAAGCGATGAGTTTGTGGACACAAGAGTGGAAGATTCACAAAATCGGAAATGCATTACCATTTTATATTCAAAGAAATCTTGGCAGTAATATATGGTATCAAGAAGTTTGAATTTCATCTTAGAAGACATCATTTCCTCATGGAGATGGACATGTTCTCATTTTCTCAAATGCTGAAGTTTAAGCAAACGCAGATCCCACACCTAGCTTCTTAGATGGGCAGAACGATTCTCAAAATATACCTTTAAAACCAAACATATTGCAGAAAAAAAAAATATACTTGTTAATTTCTTATCTTGATCAAAAGAATTTGTGGCTTCCACATCCATAAATATGTATGTGGTAAGGAATCCATGAGGTTGTTTCAAGACTTGAGAAATAAAGCTCGAATGGCCTTCATATTCGTACCCACCACAATCCAAGACAATGTTCTTTTTGAAAATCTTGAAAGACTTATGTGGCAATACCATTTCCATATTTTCAGCGATTATTGTGGCCTTTTCCTTCGCCCAGATAGACTGTACTCAAAATATCCATTTATTCATCCTCTTGCTTTCTTTCTATAAAAGTGTCGCGACCTAAATTTTCAGGGCAATCCTAAAGTTTAGGTTAATGGATTACTAAGTCCGAAAACTTGGCACGGACCCTCCCAAGTCCTACCAATTGCGACTTGATAGAAATTAACTCATTTAAACATGCAATTTCAATTCAATTTGGAGCCGCCACTAATCAATTAGGGTTTGATTATAAACCCAAATAAAGTATGGGAGAATACTTTATTTTTACGAACCAGAGATTCAATAAATCCGGGGACATGATTACTCTAGATTAGTCTAACGCCCTTTCGGTACCTTTTATTTTAATTTAAAAAAATATTTAGTAGGCAATGTTAATTAATTTTAACCTAAACTACTAACCTGCAAATGGTGGTCATACGGGTGCATAATCAATAAAATAACATTCAATGAAAAATGCTTATAAAAATGCATGCCCTAAACATGATTTCTAAACGACAAGACACCTACTTTTTCTTTTTCTTTTAAAAAATATTAATTATGTGCAATCTTAATTTAAATTTGATATGCATGAGTTTTACTTTAATTACATATGAGATGCAATTCATGTGACATAATTTAAATCATTACAATATGTATGCAATCTAATTTACATAACCCTAAATATGCATATGCTGTATGATATGAGATGTATGACGTCGTAATTCTATATGCATGTTCTTTTTATGATTTTTTAATGATTTTTTTTATTACACATATGCAACCTGCACTAACAATGACGACATGAAATATGATCAATTATAAAGTAATTTATTAACTAACCAAGTAAATGACCTCTTGTGTTTTCTTTTTCAAATGACTTAATGATTCTTATTAAAAAGAAAAATAATCATGCAATATTAATCTTCGGCCTTTTTTATTAAAAAAATGCATGACTAGAATATTAAAATATTAACCTATGACCCACTAACTAAGGCGCAGCATGTGGTGTACATATTATGAAATCTATATAACCTAAATAACATTTTTTTGTTCTTTTTTTGTTTTATTAAAGGAAAATTAACCTAATCCTATATGAATCTAAAAAACATCGAAACGCAAAGCTTTAAATATGAAATGCATATGGACCTAAGTACTTAAATTCTAGATATGATATATGATATGATATGTGATGTGCAAATAACAATGATGCATCAAAATACATGTACTATTGAAAATTTATCTATGTAAATCAATGACATTTCAATGATGCAAAGCAAATCATGAATTTGCCATGAAAAGTCGAAATAATCAAAAATCTAACCCGACGTCTCGCAGGTCAATATTTTTTATTATCCTAACTTAATATGACAAATTTCCTAATGATAATAAATCAAAACAAATCAAGTTAGAATATATAAAAAAAAAAATGAGTTCGAATACTCGAACTAAATTTAATCTAAAAATTTACCTAGTCTAACTCACAACCACCTTGAGGAATGGTGAGGGAGCAACAGCGACCAAGCTATGATGGTGGTTCGCCAAGGGTGATGGGTCCTGGTGGCCGGAGCTGGGGGGTAGCACGGCGACCTGCAAAAGGGACAGAGACGTGCGGTGATGGGCACTGCAGATTGCGGCAGGTCACAGGCGTCGGTTCGGAGGTGCTGCAGGGGCGTCGTGCACCGAGCGGAGACGGAGCAGTACAGGCTAGCGGGAACAGCGTCGTGGCCGAGTCACAGAAGAGAGATCGGAGCGGCAGAAACAGTGGCAAGCGTGGGTCAGCAGCTGCCGGTGGTGGGTCGCTCGGGACTCAGCAACAACGAACCGGAGGCACGCGAGTACGGGCAGTAGCAGCGACGGCAAACGGAACCAGCTTCTATGATGGAGGTGGCCAGGGAAAGGGCCCACAGGTTCGGAGCTTCGGAGAGGTAAAATGCGGGCGGCGAAGAGATCGGGCAATAGGGGAGCCCGAAACAGAGCAGGGGCAGCCGTGGCTTCGCTGGCCTCGCTGGCCTCGTAGGTTGCAGGTGAAGCGAGCAGGGACGTCGTTTGCTGGTCTTCGGCTCCGGACAGCGTCGGCACGTCAGGCGTTGGGTCGAGCGAGCAGTGAAACAGAAGCGGAACCGGTGGCTGGGGAGGAGCAGGGCCGGCGGTGCAGAGCTTCGGTCGTCGGAGGCAGCAGGTGGAGGCGCAGCTGGGTGAATGCAATAGCGCAGGTGCGGGCACGGCGGTGCACCGGTGAGGAGGAGCCGTCGGTCTGTGGGCAGCAAATTCCGGCGAGTGCAGGGGAAAAGGATGAACAGTAAACGTCCAATCCCCCCTACCGATTACACTTTTGCTTCTGCTTTTCCCCTTTTTTTAATTTTTACTCTCTCTCCTCCTACCCATCTCTTCATACACTCTCTCTCTCTCTCTCTCTCTACCTTCTTTTGACTTTTTCCTCTTTTCCTCTCACACAAACCGAAGCTCCCTTCTCTCTTTTTTTCCTTTTCTCTTCAGTTTTCTATTTTTTTCTTTGACGAAAGACGAAGAGAAGCCCCCTCTACGACATAATTTTTGCTCTGAATTTTTTCGAATTTCTTTTCCCCCCTTGCTCGGTTCTGAAGCCTCGCATTTTATAGTGAAAGCGCTCAATGTTGTTGAAGATTTCCCAATATTCACTCAACTTCTTTAACAAAAATGCGGCTCCAAAATCACACGACCGTTGCATTTTTGAATTCAAAGTTTGTTTTCAAAATTTCCCTCTATAATCAAATATTATCTTTTATTTCTAAAAATGAATTTAAATTAGGTGTCAACAAAAAGGAATTCCTAAAAAAAAAAACTCAAAAGGTTATATTGGCATTTGTTTAATCTCTATACCATTGCCATTGAGTTTCCGATAGCCAGGACGCCTCTTATCATCAGCAGGATCATCCAAGGAGAAGCCAAATATAAATAATTTGGGCATATGCTTAGTTGGTTTAAACCATTGGGTGCATGAAAAAACATTTTCCAGGCATGACTTAAAGCATGTAGGCGAGACCCAGAGCTTTACATAGTTTTTTTTATTCTTCAAGCCATGGTTATTTGTCCAACCCGGTAAAAATATGTGCAAAACTCCAGCAGATGTTGGTGTATTCACATATAAATGCCGGCTTGTTCTAAATGAGATTTTTACAACTCTTGTAGAATCCTAGCTTACCCTCGACAATATTGGGAGTTGGAGATGATATTATGCTAGCACAATCAAGTCATTCCACTAGAGGCATGGCCAGCATAGACTGATAATATTTCTTGGGATCATTGTAATGACTACTGCATAACCTGACCAATGATCGATGCTTGCCTAAGAAGATATTACGGAATGGACATACCAGACAATTTTGTGTCATAAACATCTTCACATTGTCCAGCATCATCACAAGATCCATGGGGAGGACCATCGTCACAAGATCCTTTTGATCATAATTAATTGTAGCTTGCACTCAGTCTAGGCCTTAATAAAGAAAGAGTCCATCACTCCAGCTTGGGAATCTATCCCAACCTGGCATTCGATCAAGCTCCATTGATATTCCGACAAACTCTCATCAGTCATCAAAAAGACATAGGTCATCATAATTAAATGCATAGGCTACACCAAAAATTAAAGAAGTGGAGAAGCTCGTCGAAGGATTCAAACAATAGTATCCTAAGAAAAGTATTTTCAATAATCCCATTAACATCTCATCAAGCTCTCATTAGCCCATAGAGTACATAGATACTGACCATCTTGAAGCTCTAGAAGTTGAAAGCCTCACTTGGGAATACAAAAAGCAGAAGGATGGATATAATTCGGATAGTTCGAACAATGATGAGCCAACTTGTAAGTACAACCTATGAAAAAGTCGAAAGAAACTTGCGGAAAATCCTAGTAGACAAGAAGTCTAAAGCACCATGTGAAGAAGTAGAAAAAATTGTCCTAAGTATTGTTCACGGAATTGTTCATGTGACATCCTGAATTTTCAGATTTTGTTTTCGATTGAATGAATCGGACATTTCATCAACGTGCCCATAGTTCTTTTCTCTAAGTTAGCCACTCACCAGATAACTAGCCTATCAAGTGAAGCCATTAAAGGATTTTAACACAATAGACTTGAGAATTCAAAATTCGATCAAGAATTGACTGCTCGGCCATGCTTATCTGTAGAGATCATTAGAGCATAGTTAAAAATCAATCAGAGATTAGAGATAAGTCAGTTTGATTGAGATATGTGATCAAAGTGTGGGTGATTCCACTAAATTGCAAAATCTTCGTCAATCGGCACTAGACCGATTTTTCTGTCATTTTGGTATCATGTGCTTGTATTTGAAATCTCGAGATTTTCACAATAACCGAGAATTTTCAATGTGTTGAAGATGCACAATGTGACTAAAAAATAATTGATAACGGGTCAATTGCACTAAAAATTCCTAAAAGGTACTCGGTAGGTTAGGTCACGCTAAAATCGCGTCAAATTGAAATTAATCATGAAATTGAACCCGATTTCAGAAATTGAAAGTTCTGTCATGTCACGCTTTATTTTAGAAACATCGACTCATTCTCTGAAGATTTTTCGACGAATTCGGGATTTTTTCAGAAAATCAATTCAGATGATTCAAAAAATAACAGAAATTCGGATGGGCCAAATTAAATGAATTTTTGGCTTCCAAACCGAGCTATTTGGCGAAGGGGACTTGCATAAATTGTAGGGGCTTCTTCCTCAACAAAATTTGGACATCAAATTGGGGAAATTTGGTGAAGAATTGAAGCCTAAAGTTGAGTAAATTCGGAGCTAGGCTTGAGGCTGGAATTTTGGCTTCAAATTGGTTTAATTGTGAGGATTTATAGTTCAAGAAAGTATTTAGGGGACAAAGCATTTAAGTGGTTGGATAAACTTGGTTGACTTTCTTCCCCTAAAGCTTCTCTTGCACGTCGTTTCCCCCTCCTTCCTTCACACAACGTCTCCACCGATCCCCCTCTGTTCTGTTTCACTTTCATTTTCCTTGTAGCTCTCTCCTACATGTAGCCCGTGTCAGCTCACCCACCGACCCAATTGCCTGTCTTTTTCTTTCATTTTTCTCCTCCTTTGAAGCTCACGCCAACTCGCCTCTCTCCTCCATTCTTTCCTCTCTACCAGCCAATCGTCCACTTACTCTCCATGTCATTCTCTCTCACCCCTCCCTTCTTTGCATCTCCACCGAAGACCCTTTGCTACCATCCAGCTCCATCTTCGATTCCCCAGCCACTGCCACGTCCCAGTCTTGCCGGTTTGTTGACCACAAATCCCTTCGGCAAGCTTCCACCGCAGCAACTCCATTCCACATGACACCGCCCCTGCCTATGCTCCAATCAATCGATCCATCTACAGCCCAGCAAGTTGCTGTTTTCTCGGCCCAGCCCATCATCTCTTCAGCCACCAATTCATCCCATCTTCAGCCTCCGGTCCAGCTCGCAATTGAGCCGAAACCAGCCCGAGCCGAGCTAACCAGTAGCTCTGGAGTTTATCGATCGCTGTCATGGTGAACCGGTTTTCGCACTAAACCAGTTAGTTTATGCACTAAACTCTACTTAGTAGGCTAATGACATTTAATGGGTGTTTATTTTAAGTTAATTAAGGATTATGTGGTTTGTTAGATTAGATTAGTGATCTAATTATTCGTTTATGCATGTTAGGTAGTTAAAATGGCTAAATTAGAGACTAGATATATCGTATTATTTATCTAGATTGGTTCAGTAATTTTCCAAGCTCATTCTAGTATTTAATTAGGCATTTCTAGCCTAAGTTAGCATTTTTGGAATTTAAATTGAATTATTTAATTAATTTTGGTAATTATTTAATTATTTAATATTTTTCGGAAATTAGACCAGGATAATCGGTGATCGGAATTTCGTGCTAATTACAATGGTGTGCTCGGTTTATTTAATTGGATACTATTTTGTGCAAATTGAGTGATGGTTGTAATTTTGGGTAATTATATTAAAATCAAATAATTTCGGTATTTAGTTAGAAAATATCGGGGTGTCGGTTTTTAACGCCAAAAATGTCTTTAGGCACTATAATAAATAGTGGGATTTTTGAAAAGAAAGTTATTACATTTTTGGCTTAGGTCGACCGTGTATCCACACATGATTATTTTTATCGGGCATTTTTAATACAAAGAAAATAGGCCAAGACATTATTTTAATCAACGAATTTAAGTGCGAAGCACAATGTTCTTGGCTGTGAGTGAATAATCGTGTGATGGTTTATAGCCATGGCAAGATAACTATTGAAAGATGAGGTGACATAAGGTGTATTGAGGAAACCCAATGGGTTGTGAACCAGGAAAAAACTAAGTGCTACACAATAATGAGGATTCATGTAAGCCATCTCTAGAACCTTGTACTAGTGCTTTTTATAATCAAGAACTAAGTACTACACGATAGCATGACTTCATGAGAGCCACCTCTAGTACCTGGAGCTATTGCTTAGTATAGTCGAGAACTAAGTGCTGCATGACAGTGTGAATTCGTGGGAGCCACCTTTAGTACCTTGTACTATGACTATTTGTGGTCAAGGACTAAGTGCCACGCAATGTCAAAACTTCGTGGGGAGAGGGCACCTCTAGAACCTTGAACCTAGTATTAAGTATTGAGTTTGAATATTGAGTGGGGATGTCGAGTTGAATTGGGAATTTGATTATTGAGAGTGAATATCGAGTGAGGATTGAACCATCGATATGAGTTACCGTGCCTGATTATAGGATGAAATTGTGTGACACAGTATAGGACATGTCATAACAATTTAGCCTTATAATCAGGACTTTTGTGAATTGTTTGAATGAGTGATTTAGATGTGCCTGATTATGGGACAAAATTGTGTGATATGGTATGAGACGTGTCATAACGATTTAGCCTTATAATTGAGACTTCGGTGTTTAGTTGGTTTGAAAGCAAGTTGCTTCAATTGATGTGTGAAATTACTATATGCATATGGTTATGATATAAACTGTGCTGACTTGTAGAAAGAAACTGAGGCGAAGTAAGTCATCTGTTCTAATTGTGTGGTTGTGTGGTTAGGATGCTTTTAGGCGTATTACCCTCCTAATCAGGGTTTAGAGCGTGAACTCGCTGAGATTTATATCTCACCCCATCGTGAACTTAAGTTTTTCAAGACCGTAGGGTGGAGGACCTAGAGCCAAGTTAAGGTGACCTGAAGTGTAGGTTAGATAGGACAACTTCTATTTGAGAGTCAGTCTTTTGAAGTCTTTTGGTTATGCACTTTTGTACATGACTCAGTATGTTTATAAAAGTATGTTTGGTTATGAATGTGTTGTCCTGCTTTTCTATCCCGAGATGACTACTGTCAAGGGATTTGTTATTCACTTCTACATGTACAATAAAATGAAAACGTCAGCGACTCGTCCTGGAAAGTCGCAATATTTTTTATTGACTACAGAGGGATGGCACGCGCTTGAGAATCGAGACATGACAGTTCATGTACTATTTGGTACTATTCATGTACTGTTTGACACTGTTCATGTATAGTTGTGTGCTATATCAGGAGCAAAAAATGCGTGATGAGAGTTTATTAGAAGCAAAGGTCTTCGTCTATTGACATGTACATATTATTGGCCATTGTTGGCCATAAGAAGTCTGCAGAAGTAGTTGGAGACCTCTGGTACCTAGGTGTTCGTCTTATGCTTATACAAGGCAATGTTTGTATGGATAAAGGGGATGTGGTTTGCTATGACTCCATTAAGCTCTTTCCTATCTTCCTTTTTGGCTGGTATGATAATCTAAAATAGGAATGTTCTGATCAATCCTGATAGTATAGTCTGTATTTGCCACAATGTCAAACCTATGCATCAGAATACTACTACCTTAAAATTTTCTATGATATGAGTCAAAAATGAAAAGGAATTTGGTGGCTAATAGGCAGTCCTTATTCTAAGGCTGGATGGGTTGTACGTATGGGATGCACACTTGCCGCAAGTTCTATTTTTGTTTTCCCTGGCTCATATCATAGGCCCATTGATAACTCTAATCATAATAGAATTATTTTACCTATTTTAGGCAACATTATGGTATTTTATAAAGTAATATTCATTAGAAAATATTTGGATTTCCTCCAATTTACCCAAATCTTTATTGTTTATACTAAATAATGACATTTGGAGAAAATAAGGAAAAAATAGCAAAAAGAAGAAAAGGAAAATTATGTGATTTAGGAATTAAAATAAAAAAAAATGTTGGAAAATAGATATCAAATCAAGGATTCTACGATTTATTTCCTGATTTTATGCCCCCAAAAAAAAAAAAAAAAGCAATCGCCTTCTATTAGGATTCTTCAATGTATCCCATGAAGAGGATAACATAGAGAGTTTGGGGAATAGGTAGGTTTTATTTTTTAGATTGTTTTTCATTATTCTAGAGAGTTTTTTAAGTATTTTGAAAAGAAGAAAAAAGTGACGACATAATTCTTATTCTTTGATTTAAGATGGTGGGTTTAATTTATATTTTTGTATTTGCCATTAATTTCATGATTTTTATGCATGCAAGAGATTTCATTCATGTAAGTTATATATTATTGTGCTTAATACTTTTAAGTGACTAGTCATCATTTGAATGATTTCGATATGCATGTTTAAGTCTAAGAAGTGATAATATGCAATTGTTCCTTATAATATATAATCACGAAATAAACATAGATAGAGAAATGCCGCATTATTTGTATAGCTTTCGGTGATAAAGCGATCCAAAAAACTCATTATAGGCCGAGAATATTCATAGATTTTAATGTATTTATGTTTATTTAAATTCACATTGAGATATAGTAAATTAATAAATTGAGTAGGTTTGCTATACTTAGAGATAGGACAGTAAATGGATTAGGAAATTTAGCTATTACTTGTTTGATATCGTTCTTATATGTGTAATAATTTGAA
Source organism: Eucalyptus polyanthemos subsp. polyanthemos (assembly GCA_017140185.1). Lineage (NCBI taxonomy): Eukaryota > Viridiplantae > Streptophyta > Magnoliopsida > Myrtales > Myrtaceae > Eucalyptus > Eucalyptus polyanthemos. Next base: position 23,769,211 of record CM029462.1, read on the forward strand.
ATTCATATTTAGTGGTTATGGTAAAATCAAATATTCTAACATATTTATTTGATTGATTTACTACATTTAGTCCTAACAATTTTTTTTAGGATTTTTCGTTTTAATTTAGTCTCAATTCTATTTTGATCTATTAGATAAATTTTAGAATTAATTTATTTTTAATATTTAATTGGTTTGTCATTTATCAATCTCTCTAAGACGATATTTTTTCTCATAATTATATTACTTGTTCAACACCCATATACCAAAAAATGGGCCTATGATACGTTATCATTTCTTAACTAAGAATTAACAATTATCTGTGCAAAAATTATTATTTTTTCCACTGTAAGAATTATTATTTTCTAAGATAAATCACTTTTTACATCTTAGATTACAGAGATAATGACATCCGAGTGTTTAGAATAAGTAGTCCTCCTATGTGTGTGTGTGTGTGTGTGTGTGTGTGTGTTAGAAAAAATATCATATTCTCCATGTGGTCTAGACAAGTACCCATGATATATTTATGGTCATATGAAGATGTATTAAAATTATAAATAAATAAAATCCAATCTTGAGAATTTTATGATAATACATGGCAATATTTGGGCAATATTTGTTAAAATGAGATTAATATCCAAAGTACATTCGTAGTTCCAAAACAATATAAAGAGCAATTGACTTTGAATGGTGCGCTGAGTATGCTCATTAAGACTAAAAATGAATGGCAAATATAAAAGTAGTCAACTTGAGGGAAATTTGCGAAAAAAAAGTTTTAAAACTATTATAGAACGGCTAATTTAGTCCTTAATATTTCAATTATGCCAATTTAGTCTTAAACATTTTAATTGTGCCAATTTAGTTCGAAAATTTTTGATGATTTGCTAATTTAGTCCTAAACTTTTGAATGATTCACCAAATTTAGTCATTCTTGCCCATTTTGATTTGAAAACGTTGTTGTGAACAATTTTTGCAATTTTCTTAGTTTTTTTATTTTCTTTTTCTTTTTCTCTCTACTGACCTCAGGTAAGGGACGCCTAGGCTTGGGCAGGTGAGAGTCGCCCTTGCTTGGGCCTGCAAGGGCAAGGGTGGCTTACACTCGCCTAGGTGAGGGCAACCCTTGCCAAACTAGGTGGAGGCATCCCTTGTTCGAGGCAAGTGAGGGTGCCCCTCACCTAAAGGGCAAAAGGGAAGAATAAAAAGGAAAAAGTCCATAAAACTAACAAAAAATTATAAAAATTGTCCACATCATAGTCGGCCATGTTATTTAGACATTCAGCGTTAACTAGACCACCACATAAGCTATCTTTTGCCAAAATTAGCCGAAATGACTAAATTGGCAAATCATTTAAAGTTTAAGGACTAATTGACAAATCATCAAAATGTATATGGCTAAATTAGCATAATTGAAATGTTTATGACTAAATTAGCATAATTGAAATGTTTATGACTAAATCAATAAGTTGTCAAAAGACTTAGAACTAAATTAGTACAATTGAAATATTTATGATTGAATTAGTCGTTGTACATTAAGTTTAAAACCTTTTGAACAATTTTTTCGTCGACTTGCCATAAGAGTCATAATTGGCATCGCATATGATAATAGTAATTTTCATCTAAAAATATCCTCATTTTAAATAATAATCGGCTTAATTTGACATCTTCTTTCTCTGTGCCAACATATGATTATAGCTTACCAAAGTCCACCGTACGGATTCTATCCTCACAGTATTCTCTGGCTTGAAAGTGTAACTACTAAATTATAACTTTTGTGCGAAATTCAATTCATGGTGTGTTTATTTAGAAAATTTTATGATAAAAAAAATGCTTTCTGAATTATCATTTTTTGGGAAAATATTTTTCAATTTCAGGATAAGGAATTCATTTTTCTAAATTTAAGCATGCATATTTTCTTTAAGTGTAAATAGTTTTCCGTTGACTAATCATTTTTAGCCAATCAAACGTTTGAATGTTCAAAAAACTAATCAGCAATTTTTTTAAACTCAAATAAACACAACTTGAGCCTGTAATTTTTTTTAATTGGGTCCTTTAAATATATGTTCTTTTATTTGTATTGGTCAATCTGTTTATACATTTGAAGAAAGCGCTCGTAACACGGCATTCACTTGCAAAGAATTGACATTTTAGCATCACATGTGGTATTGGACGTGGTGATGGCTGTGGCCATCACTTAGATTTTATATTTGCGCGTGACGGATGTGAGGATGCATTTGGAAACACTTTGAGGATAAATCTTAGGAAAAATGTAAATGATTTTAGGTGAAAGTGTATTTAAAAAACATATTAGGAAGTAACTTTGACTTAAATGCTCGACACCTGTGATCACCAATCTCAAGTGGCGGCTCCTAGGTCGTACAACCTCAGGTGAGGAGTATGGTGCTTCTGTCAATCAATCAGGCCATTATCGTGACTTCGGTTTCAAAATAAGTGGAATGTAAGGAAGCTATAGAAACAGAGCAAAGATGCAATACTCGAAAGGAAAAGTACAAGAAAACCTGGAAGCAAAAAAGAAATGACGGGACAAATTTGTCATAGACATGCAAGTTTGGAGTTTTTTGAGTAAATTTTCCGCTCATTAATTATAGGTTAATATCGTGAAAAACACCAAACTAGTACACTTCTAATAAATTTACTCCAAATTAGTTTTTTCACTATAAAAAATTTAAATTGATACATTTATGACAAATTTACTTAAAACTAATTTTTTTACCACAAAAATCTAAAATTTGTACATTAATGATAAATTTATCTTCCACTAATTTTTGTCAAATTAGATTAATACCACGAAAAATTACAACTTGATACACTTGTAACAAAGTAGGCTAAAATCACAAACTGATATACCCATCAATTGTCACGTCCAACTTAACAATTTGACCGTAAAATTTAACGAAAACTTAAAGAGAGTAATCTTATTGCAGGTGTACCTATTTGAAATTTTTTGTAGTCAAAAAATTAGTTTGAGGTAAAATTATCATATGAGTATTAGCTGGTTTTTTCGTCATATTAATCCTTAATTATATAGTTGGAAAATAAGCACGTGTTGACTACATATAAAATTGCTAGTATAGAGAAAAATTGGCACTCGTATTCTTATTGGATTTTCATTGTGAGTACACAGTGCAAGAAAAGATGGGTAAGACATTGCCCTAAATTAAAATATCAAATCTTGTTAATGAGTTCCTAAGAGCAATGGTGAAGTATAATGTATGGAAAAGGATTTGATCACCTATCACAATAAAAATTGGTGTCTAAAATTATCACTATACGTATTTTTCTCTTATTAAGTGTCATAAGGCTGGCCCCTTCTTGATATGTGAAAGTTCATATAATTGTATCATATGCTGGTGCAAGCAAAAAAATTAAATTATTAGTAAATACTGTGTGTAGTAATTTAGATAACTTTTAGGAGAAAACTCATCTTAGGAAGTGAATAGAACAACAGTTTTATTATAATTTTGATTGAATCATCGTAGATTGAAAGGTATTTGACTTGACCATCACAACCTCAAAAACTTTGAACTTAGTTCAAAACAAGATATTGGCTTCTTCTTTTTTTTTTACCGCAATAAATTTGGACCATGCGACTCACAAATGCACGCAAATTGCTTCTTCACATGCATCTAGCAAATTTCCATCCCCTAAAAGGGTGGCTAGGTTATCTTGAATCTGAAATGTTGGGATGGAATTTATCGTATACAAATTACATATATAATTATTCAACCAATAAATCAAGGTTTTGAAATAAATTAATTTGATTAATATGAAAGTTATCAAAGACTTATTTTGATCGTTGAGTCATCTTTTGGAGTCATTTTTTATAATATCCATTGCGCCCTTCTATCGAGACCAAACTGAAGTAACGTGTTCCACAACAAAAGTTAAACATAGAAAACTATTTTTCTTAATCTGCTTTTCTTTTTTTATGCTGGCTTCGGACCCAGTTGGCCCGAAACAACACCCAAGCAAACCTTAATAACACTTTTGGCATATAAATGAGCGTAGTGGATCCCATGTGAAACCGACATAATTGAACTGTTGAAATTTACCGGGATCTTGTGCATTCAGTTCATAGAAGTGTGGCCTAGATGCGCACTAAAACCCCCGGGCCCAATGCCTGGTGATCGAATAACATCTCGTACGGGGACACTTGGTGACGGTGACGAGAGTCGCAACACCATATCGGTGCAAGAACACGTTAAAATGCGAGGGAAAAAAAATAAACGAAAGAGAGATTATGGGATTCTTTGTGAATTATCTATTTCACTCCAGGATTCTAAAAGAAGTCACCTCTCACACCTCGGACTACCGAGATAATTACATTCCAATTTTATTTTATTTTTGAAATATAGTCCTCTTATATGTATATTAACAAATATAGTATACTCTCCGTGTACACTTGACATGTACTCATAACTATATCTTGGGTCATACAAAGATATATTAAAATCATCAAAAATCATAATCTTGCAATGATCTCAAGAACTTTCTAACAGTAGTATCTGGTTAATTGAGATAAGCATCGAACAGTACATTTGTGATAGTAGTTCCAAACGAAGGAAAAAATATTGAAAATCACCGTCGGTTGACGGTTATTAAACTATAGTCAAATACATCATCAATTAATAGAAAGTTTAATAGTCTAGTCATGGGAAAATGTAAAGGATTACTTTATTATTATTACAATATATGATCCAAAATAGGATCCCCTGAATCTTTAACCACCTAATTTATGGGAAACCTATCATGGGATAATTATATTCTCAAGCAAAACTACTTTCGAAACGTGTTATATCATCGACAATTGGACCAGATCCATTATAGCCATTGGTCATGCAGACCCCAAATGAGTCCCACATGATCAATGGTTGCAATTACAGTGGGTCAATGGAACAAATTCAGGCAAGAGATTCTTTATTTACTGTAATGCACTTTCAATGGTCACAGTTTGTTTTAGTTAAAAAAAAAAAAAAAAAAATTGCTCTATTTAAAGGTTCTGAGGCAATGACCATAGGAGTCATGTCATTTTGTATGCAGTATCTTAGTGTTTAGCGTTAATATGGTTAGGACTGCCTGTAAGATGGAAGACTCTCCCTTCTCCTAGAATTTTCTGTTTTATATCGTGGATCAATCACATGTTGATATGATGTTAAAAGTCATCACAATGTCCAAGTGATACGAATTATAGTCAACCTTGTGTTTCAGTTTTGAAAAATCAAAGCCACCTCATTATGTAAAAGGATTCGATTAATAAATATTAATTACACATATAACGATAAGAATCAGTATTGAAAATTAGTAATCTATATACTTTTTGGTTACTTAACAGATGTCATGAGATGACACCTTCTAAATATCTAAAAATTTATATAATATGCAATCTGTAAATCTCTAAATTTTTAGTGGTACTTTATGTTGTAATTAACACAACTTATAAGAGAAGACTCTACTTTGGCAGTGAATAGAATAACGATTGTATTTTAATTTTGATTAATATCACCTAATTTTAAAGAGTACTTGACTTGCTATTATATCCTAAAAATCTTGACATCATAATCCAAAATAGATTATTAGCTCTTTTTTTTTTTAATTACGAATTATCTAGACTATTCGACTTAAACAAATGTCATGAATACATGCAGTTTGCCTATTCACATACATCTAGTAAAGCTCATCCATAATGTGACTGATGAGACTAATTTTAAATGTAATATGTTGTGACAGAATTTATCATATGCATGTTTAATCACTCAAGTCAATAATTTGAGAATCGTGATTCAAAATGATTTGACTGAAATGTGTCATCAAATGGTTTGGATCATGGAGTCCTTTCGAGTAGTCATTTATATATTAGATGCATTTATATTTAGATGCAGAGTCCATTATGCCCCTCTCTCGAGATCAAATTAAAGTAACATGTGTTACACAACAAAATTAAATGTAGAAAAGTGCCTTGATTTTTTTTTTTTTTTGGTCGAATGCACCTTGGATTAATATGTGGGATGACCTTTACCTTATTATGCTGGCTTCGGAACCAGTTGGCTCGGCCCTCAACCCAATAAAGAATTTAATAAACATGCTCCGCACATAAATGAGCTTGGTTGATCTCCGACGTTGATTTATGTGGATTCCATATAAAATTGACCTCATCAACAGTTGAAACTCATCGAGATATTGTGCATCTTGGATCCGCACTAAAACCACCGAACCCTATTCCTGGTGACCACGAGTTGAGTTGATGACGGTGACATGACGCTCGCAGCGTTCTCTCTCGGTGCAAGCTTAGAGTCTTTCGAAGAACAAGACAAAATGACAGACAAAAAAGGCGGGAAAATTACCAAAAAAGTCATAAACCTATTGCAATTGTGCCAATTCAGTTCTAAACTTTTTTTTTGGCCAATTTAGTCCTAAACCTTTTACTTTTGTTCAAGTTCAGTCCATCCGGCCAAAATTATCCGGCCGGCACTAACGTGGCTTGATTGGCGGTGCCGGCGAGCTTTTTTTAATAATATTTTATTATTTTATTAATTTTTATTAATTTTTTTCTTTTTATTTTCCCTCCTCCCTCCTCCTTCCTTGGGCTCCGGCGACCGGCCAGGCTGGCCGGTCGCCGGACTAAGGCGATCCGGCGGGGCGAGGGCTTGCCTCACCCCGCCGTCGCCGGGCGCGAGCTTGCCTCGCAATTGCCGTGCAAGGCGAGCCCTCGCTAGATCTGGCGAGGGGGGCTCGCCGTCACGTCTGGCGAGGCCTCCTCGCCGGATCTAGCGAGGGCTCGCCTCACTCGATGACCGCGAGGCGAGCTTGCGCCCAACGACGGCGAGGCCCCCTCGTCGAATCTGGCGAGGGCTCGACTCGCGGTTGCTGGGCGAGGCGAGCCCTCACCAGATCTGGCAAGGGGGGCTCGCCATTGCATCTGGCAAGGGCTCGCCTCACCCGGCGACCACGAGGCAAGCTCGCACCCAGCGACGGCGAGGCCCCCTCACCGGATTTGGAGAGGGCTCGACTCACGATCGCCAAGCGAGGCGAGCCCTCGCCAGATCTGGCGAGGGGGGCTTGCCGTCGCGTCTAGCGAGGCCTCCTCGCCAGATCCGGTGGGGGCTCTCCTCGCCAGATCCGGTGGGGGCTCGCCCCGCCGAAGCTCAAGGAAGGAGGAAGAAAGAGGAGGCAAAAAAAAAAAGGAAAAAGGAAAAAAAACTAATAAAAAATGTTGAAAATAAAATATTATTAAAAAAATCACGCCAGCGTCAGCCGGTTGCCACGTCAGCACCGGCCGACCAATTTTGGCCGGATGGACTAAACTAGAACAAAAGTAAAATGTTTAAGACTAAATTGGCCAAAAAAAAAAGTTTAGGACTGAATTGGCACAATTGCAATAGGTTTAGGACTTTTTTGGTAATTCTCCCACAAAAAAGCATATCCGAAAAAGAAGTCGTGGGGGTATAGTGCGATCCATCCAGAGAAAAAGCATTCTCAATGATGAAACGTCAATTACGCGAGTTGAGACCGTCAGGAGGGAGATTTCCCAATGACAAAATGTGGATTACGCGAGCCATGGAGGAGCAGTAGGAGTACAGGGCTTCCTCAATGTGTTCCTCAGTCTTCCTACTAATTTACAGGATTTTGTTGATGATCTCTTGGTCCCAAAGCAAGGTCATCAAGTACAACAAGGGCGACACCCAAAAATAGATAATAATGATTTTTGCAATATCGTGGATATGTCTTCTAGTTTTATTGCAATCAGCTCTTGTCATATAACATCGTTTGTAAGTTAATTGTACTACTTCTATGGGTTTTAAGTTGTTCGAATCTTCGAAGATAGAAAATGTTGAATTAGTAATTACCTCTACAGAGAATTATTATTGGACTCTGGAAACTATTATTTCCTAAACAAAAGTCATTTTTTACATCTTGGATTGCAAATATAATGACATTTAGGTGTTTCAAAAAAATTAGTTCTCTTCTATGAATATTATGAAATACCGTATGTCATGTAGACTCGACATGTACCCAATCCATAATCATATTTAAGGCCTATTTGATAATGTGCCAAATAGTATCTGGTTCTATTATATTGTTCATCTGAATAAAAAAAGAATATAAACACATTTGGTAAGTTTTTTACTTTTGGGGATAAACTTGGGACATAATCAAGAAATGAAAAAAAAAAAAAAGTTGATTCTTTGTTCTTGGGAACAATTTCAAAATCAAGCCTTCTTTTTTTCTCTTTTCTTTTTTTGTTTTTCTTTTGTTGTTCTTCTTCTTCTTTTTCTTCATCCTCCTCCTTCTTTAGCGAGAAGAAGAAAAGGAAAAAAAGAAAAGAAAAAGAGGGGAAAAAAGAGGAAAATGTAATAAAATTATTTAAAAATTAAAAGAAATTTTGAAGATTGTATCAAATGCATTTCTATTCCGAGAATAGAAATTTTTAACAATTACCAAATACCTTCAGATGCTTAAAAACTCATATAGAGGATAAAATTAGAAAAAATCATTTATGAGTAGAAATTATTCTTGGGAGCGTAATGGTTACTAAACACACCCTTATAGTCTATTTAAAGATGTATTAAAATCATCAGTAAAAAAAAAAATCTTGGCAATAATTTCGAGATTTTCTATTAACATATGGAAGTGTTTGGTTAAATAAGATTAGCATCCAAAAGTATATTTGTAATTGTAATTCCAAACAAATAATTTCGAGAATTTATTTCCTTGCCATGAAAAGGTTTGTGACATTGACATCATAGGATAGTTGAAATTCACTGGAATCTTGTGCATTCAATTGATGGAAGTATTACCAACCAAAACAAAAAAAATTCATGGAAGTGTGGCCTGGATGCACACTAAAACCTCGGCGTGGCGCCCAGTGACCGAACAATTTCTTGCAGGAGGAAGATTTGGTGACGGTGACAAGAGACTCGTGATGCCTTATCGGTGCAAGAACACGACAAAATGCAAGAGAAAAAGTAAATAAAAGAGAGATTGTGGGATTCTCTGTGAAATTATCATTTTTTTTGGCACTTTGGGAACTATTATTTTCTACAAGAAGCCACCTCTCACATCTCTATATTACCGAGATAATTACCTTTTTTTTTTTTTGGAAAATAGTCCTCTTATAAGTATATTAAGAAATATAATATACTCTCCGTGTAGATTCGATATGTACTTATAACTACATTTAGGATCATACAAAAATGTATTAAAATCATCGAAAAACATAATCTTGCAATAATCTCAAGAATTTTTTAACGGTAGGATCTAGTTAAGTGAGATGAGCATCCAAAAGCACATTTGTAATGGTAGTTCCTAACAAAGGGGAAAATTTGAAAACGGGACTTGGTTGATGGTTATTGATATATAGTTAAATACATTATTAATTAATAGAAAGTTCAATTGTATAGTCATGGGGCAATGTAAAGCATTACATTATCATCATCATCATCATCACCATCATCATCATTATTATTATTATTATGACAACGATGACGATGATAGTGATGGTGATGATGATGATGATGAAAATTACCTATTTAAGGGGAAATGTTAAATGTTATTCGAATCTATTGATGCGATAACTCTATTTTCCAGCAAAACTACTTACTGTTGGGAAAATCACCTTTGTGGTAATTGTTGGGAAAATTTCCTATGTTGTTCTGACTATAACAAAGACAATCAAATGCTACAAATGTGTTTATTGATTGTATAGTACTAGATGATATGCACACAAGCCATATTGCATATGATGTCATAACAACATCGGGTGATTCTTATATGATGACTGCTTTACTCCTAGGGGTGAGCAATTTTAGGTTATGTATATGTTTCACTCGGAACTTGAAACCTAACTATTGGAATGGGTTTCTAATTTTTTTTTTTTTTTTTTTTGAATTTGGAACCTATCCGACATACCTAGGAACTTGAAACCTATCTATTACAAGCTCTAGAGTCTACCTGGCTTTCAAATGTATTCTTAATTGAACAATTACAGTGAATCATCTAATGACTACCATTTGCTACAACCCATTGATCACAACTCATGTTTAAACACACAGAGATGATCAAATATTAACAAAATAAAAATCTTAGTTATGGATATTGCTAGAAATGAAAGCTCAGACTTTTGATTTCGGATTATACATCATGGAATGCCGTAGGATCGTGCGAAGACATAGAATAAGAAAAACACAAAGAGTTGTTTCAGGTTCCATGTTTGGCCCATCAGAATAGGTTCTTCAATTTTCGGAATATAAAATATATTATGCATATGCTAGAATCTAGAACTAAATTAGTTCCTACTAGTTTGGTTCTCAAGTTCTCAATTCTACCCCAAAACCATGCTCAACCCTATTTGATATCTAGGGATTGCCATCGATATTTAACGTGAAAGGGGTATTGAACATCGAGATCTCTACAAAATGAAAATATCTTCAGATAAGGTGAACACCTGGAAAAACCTTGAACGAGGGTGAATAAGCCGAGAAGAACGAGAATGTTCATGATGGTTGGAAGGTACAAAGAGAGGGTGAACGGTTGGATGGACCTTGGTGATGGTGAACAAGCCTAGAATGAGGATGTTTGATAAAGCTTGAAAGACCTTGAAGATGAACAACTTGATATAATTGAAATTGCCAATATGCTTGGAAGAATCAGAAGAAAAATCAGCATCGTCATCAGGTGCAACGGATTGTTATCAGGAGCAACTTATTATGGGTAGGAGCAATTGCCTATATTAGAGAGGTGGAAGAATGTGATGATATCGATGAACTATGTGAGTTCAGCGAAGACTAGGTACTACAATGAGGATTTTGATAGGGAGGAGAGTAAGTCAAAGATGACAATGTTTTCATGATGACTGGGAGGTATCATGGTTAATTTATCATCAAGATGACATCTTTAGAAGTTGAGATATTCAAGAGGATCATTGGATGATTTATTGCAAGTCATTCCACATTGTTTGTCAATGGACAACATCCAAATGACTTGGTAAAAATTTGCATGTTCAAATTATGGGTAATGGATGGTGCTAGGGTCGCCCAGCGAGCGGTGGCCCTTGGCCCTGCTAGGCGAAAGCCGATGACCCTCGCCGAATCTGGGGGAAGGTTGCGACCTTGCCTTAGATCTGGGCAAGGACTTGTAGACCCTCATTGTTGATCAGCCAAGGACACTGGCCCCTAACCAGGGCCTGGCAACCCCAGTTGACTCTTCCCCCATCGTCGTCAGCCCTTCTAGGCGACAGTGGGGAGGCAGCAGCAAGGGCTTACACAACCCTCGTTGAACGCGTTCGCAATTTTTTAAATTTATTTTTAAATTTAATTAATATTTATATTTATATTAAAATTCAAATAAGAGGTAAAATGATGTCGTTTTAGCTTTTCTTTACCGATTCAACTTTCCAACAAACCACCTAGGCAACTTATATTATTAAAAATAAGCTATGTTGGATTTCCGACACTTTTTACCAGAGTTAGCACTTAAATGTTTCATTTTCAAAGAAAGGGACACTTAAGTGTGCTTTTTGGAACTTTTGGCATTTAACTATCTCTCAGTGCTAAGTTTTGGTACTTGAGCAGTACTTCTGTCTACAAAAATTAAATATATAAAAGTACCTTGGATTTGGGGAGACACCTTTACCTCTTTATGTTGGCTTTGAACCCAGCTGACCTCGCCTCAAACTCAAGAAAAAATAATAATAACACTCTTTGTACATAAATGAGGCTAGTCGATCGTGGTCTTCTTAAACTTGATTGAGAAGATAATGATGAACTATAACAACAGTGGCGCCCAAAAGTAGATAATGATGTTTTTTCGTATTTCCGCAGATTTGTATTCCTATTTTAGTATATTTATTTCAATGAAGTCATGTCACATGACATCGCCGTTTAATTTAATTATACTACTTTCATATGTTGTAAGTTGCTTGAATCTTGAAAAACTGAAAATGTTGAATTCATATAGTACAGATGTACGTCTATACTAGAAGAAAGCATCAACCATTATCTCTATGGAGAATTACATTTTCGTTTAGGGAACTATTAATTTCTAATAGATGTCACTTTTTATTTCTCAAATTATAGAGATGATGACATTCTGGTGTTTAAAAAAAGCAATCATCCTATTTGTATATTAACAAATATCGCATACTTTCCGTGTGGTCTAGACATGTACTCATCACCATTTTTATGATCATATAAAGATATATTAAAATCATCAAAATAATGATAATGTTGCAATAACATCGCAATAACGTCAAGAATTTTCTAATAGTGTACTGCAATATTTGGTTAAATAAGATTAGCATCCAAAAGTACATTTGCAATCGTAATTCCAAACAAATATAAAAACAGTTGACTTGGAATTGTGCATTGGATATGCTGATTTTGACTATAAATCAAAGGCAAATATAAGAAGTAGCTGACTTGCTGTGACAATAATAATTGGAAGCACAAATGATGATAATAATTTTCATTATGAAACATGCTTGATCTACATAGAAATCGGCCATTGATTGACATGTATTTTCATGTGCCAACATATGAATATAGTTGCCAAAGTCCCTAATACGTGTTTTATCCTCATCATAACTTTTTTTTACAATGTTCCATCAAGCTTGTAATGTTTTTATTTTTGACCGGGTCCTTCAAGTATATGTATTTTTGTTACTTGTATTTGGCCATATATTTGAGAAATTGACAAAAGTGCTCATAACATGGCATCGATTTGCAGTTTATTGCCATTCTAGCATCACATGTGATGTTAGATATGTCATCAAAAACCTTAAACAATGTGGAATAACAAATATTTAAAAAAAAAAAATCAGAAAATGGGAGAGTCGATCAAGCGCGATAAGGGTCTTGCATCTCTTGTTAGGCTTCAGCAAATGTAGCGTGGCCTAGTGTTTCAAAAAAATTTGTGAAATTTATGAAATCTACAATGGTAGTTGTGTGGCATACTTTATAATAGTAGTTAAGGAAAATTTAAATAAAAAAAAAAGTTAGACTCATTGATTTTTACTTCATCATTTATCAGCCATACTTGATTCTAACCAAATAACATTAGAAAAATCAAAGTAGATTTCTATCACTATTGCTCTTGATTTTAACCCTCTAAAGCAGAGCAATTGCTCCTTTAGCTTCAACCAAAGATATATTCGGGGCCATTCCTTGTCCAACCAGTAGATGCAATTGACAAAAGCAGCGTTGGATCCCAAAGTGTGGACCCCATACAACATCCATTACCCCCTCTCTTTACCAATGATTCCTTGACAAGACCGTCTGTGCTGTCTTGATGTTGGCCTTGACTTGGAAGCCACAGCAACGACTTACATGGCCAACTCATAGCTCTATGATTTGGGCTTCAATAATTGCTCAATCCGATCGGGGAGGTTCGCTTTTACTAGGAGCGTGCTTCACGTTGTAATTGATTGTAGGAATATCCAAACTGAGTTTAAAATGATTAAAATCGTGAACAAAAATCTTTATTTTTTTTTTTATGCCCACCCCATGCAGTCGGCAGCCGGTGGGTAAACCCTGAGGCGACGCTAGCGGAGTGGTGCTTAAGATTCCATACATCCCGCAGGATTCAAACTCTTCCATCCTGAGTAAACGTTATTGGATCTCTTATCTAACTAGGCCACCGCAGGCGGTGGTATATTTATTTATTTGTTAATCCTCTACCGATGAAATAAATTAGTTTCAATAGATTGATCATCTATACAAACTTGACATCATATCATATTTAGATCTTTGTATACAAACTATTATTTTGATATGCAGTAGATAGAATTAAAGACAAATTAGATCACTAATCCCAAACCTAACAACTATACCCCCAACTTTTGTGGGAAATCTAAAGTAACAATTATATGAACTAGAGACTCTATACAAGCTGTCTCTATGTCTCTTAAATGTCCATCACTTTTGAATGAAATACCATGAAAAAGATGTTTTGTTATGACATGGTTCTCGAAGGTGGACAATAGCATGTCGTTTTACTAAAGCAGCTTTTCTGAAATTCCACCAACGTGTTCTGATCTAGAACACAAATTTTGCATGATGGATCTATGTTTTCTTCTTCTTCTTCTTCTTCTTCTTCTTCTTCTTCTTCTTCTTCTTCTTCTTCTTCTTCTTCTTCTTTTTGAATCATTTTGTGATCTTAATTTGCAAAAATTCAACCTTTCTATTCAATGCAATCTCTCACAAACTTACGTTATTTTCAAGTAATGAGTCATGTGGATTGTGAAATTCTAAATAAATACAAGAAATTGACAATTGTATTGGTTCATATTCCTAAGATCTAAGGGACAAATTTTAAATGAATGCCCAAAATTATGCTTCTCATGCTTTTGATGAGTATAATAAAGTATTTGGACTATTCACTTAAACAAATGTCACGAACATACGCAGTTCACTTGTTCAAGTGTATTTAGTAAAATTTCTACACAATGTGGTTAGCGATACTTATTTTGAAGGCGAGACATTACGATGAGATTTACCACATATAAATTAAACATTCAGCCAATAATTCAAGATTGCAAAACAAAATGATTTGATTGGAAGTTATCACTAAATGGTTTTGATCATGGAGGCCTTTTGAACCGCCTTTTCTTGTATTAGATGCGAAGTCCATCACGTCCCCACTCTTTTGACTAAAGTAAAGTAACGCCGGTCACACAACAAAAATTAAATATAGAAAAGTATCTGGGATTAATCTAAGGGGAGACTTGTCACCCCTGGACCGAAGGAAAAAAAAAGGTAAGAACATGCTTTGCATGCGAGCAAGCTTAGTCGATCAGCAACTTTGATTTATTTGGGCTCCATATGACTTACCTTATCCGACAATTGAAATTCATCAAGATCTTGTGCACCTGATTCATGCAAGTGCAGCTTGGATCCGCACTAAAACCACCGGGCCCAACGCATGGCGACCAACAGGAGAGACTTGGTGACAGTGACACGACTCACAATGCTCTCTCAACGCATGAAGACTTCAAGTCGTCTCGAAGTCTTTCGGAAAGCAGGACAACATGCCAGAGAAAAAGCATACAAAAGAGACGAGACGTTGTGGGGTTCTCTCTCTGTCATCCATCCGGAGGATAACGAAATGAAACTAAAGCGAATTGAGGACGTCACACGGGAGATTCCACAGCGAGGAAACGTGTATCACGCGAGCCGGTCGTCGCTCGGTTCATTGTCTATAGCCATGGACGAGCAATAGGAGTGCAGTAGGGGTCCACCCAAAGCGTTTCTCGTTCTCGTTGCATGTGAATTCGAAAAAGCAAGGAAACGCCACATTAAAAGGAGAAAATGACAACACCGCATGTGCTTCGAGCTGATTTGACCTCTCCACCTATTTTCTTCTATAGGAGGTCATCAAAGTTCACTGTCCATGATAATAAACCAGCCCATTGGCCCATAACGTTGCTTGATGAGCGGTAGTCTTCGTTTTCTTTCGAAATGCAATGTTGACAACACAGCATAGACTTAAAAAGGTTACTTTCTTCTCAGATTAGAATCACTTGAACGTAATAGCAATGGGCACTCGATATATTAAGACTTAGTGAATACGATTTTGTAGATCATATAAATTTTATGTGAAATCCAAACACTTGACCTACCATTTTGTGTGGAAGCAATAACATCGCATCGAGTAAATATGAACTTTAAATGGATCTCAGTAGGTGAAAAAACATAATCCCACCCTTCATCAAAATGCATATGATATAGCAACAATAAAAAGAAAAAAAATTGGGGGAGGGGGAGGGGTAATGGTGGGCACTAAAACAGATTTCAGGAAACGTCGATATCAACAAACTCCAAGGATGGGCCAATCAAATCTCTTGACAGCCAAGCAAGAAAGTAGTGCATCCATACAAAACAGTCATTCAGATTTTTCTGCATACTCTGTGCTCCTTTTTATTCAAAAGAGACTTGTTTACATTATTGAGTTGAAGAGGACTGTCCAAAATCTTCTTCTTTTTTTTTTTTTTAGAACAAGAGGAACCAGCTTGCACCGACAGTGCGCCGTAAACCCCCCAGTGACGCGAGTGTTAAAGGAATAAAATAGTTATTAAAAGTACAGATGGATGAAGAAGCTGGTGGTAGTAGAGAAGCTGAACCTGAGAAAGTCATTGAGGCAGAGGAAGGTTGCGAGCTGGAGTAGAGAGCTGGAACAGAGGAAGGTTGCGATATTCTAAACGAAGCTCATAATTGAAATTGATGAGCTGGCGATCCAACTGAACTGATGAGCTGGCGATCCAACTGAACTAATGAGCTAGCGATCCATGACATCAAAACCTGGAACACAGAAGTTGATCAAGCTAATTGGAGGAGCTGCACAGCCAGAGGATATGCACGTGTTTTTCATATTCATTTTTCTGTTGTAACAGTCCTGTAACAGAAATGGTTAAACGAGTATTGAGTATAAAAGGATAGGTGAATGAGAGAAGAGAGTGAGGGAAAAAGTTCATTTACTGTATCTTCCATCTTCTGATTTTCTTCGATTCATCTTGAGGTTTCTCTCCTACTTCTGCATTCGATAATGGTGGAAGTCATGTAAAGGATGAACCTGAAATTCTGAAGAAGAAATATATCATAGCTGAGGTATTTTCATTGATTGTTCAAGATCTAAGATTCTTTCATACATAGATCTTGTTTTATCTTCGATTTTTTCTCATGGTATCAGAGCACATCTATCCTGGGAATAATAGATCTAATATGTTCTTACTGCAAGATATTATAAAGATCTTGTTGATTCTTAGGTAGTTTACCTTCAAAGTTTACTAGATTGTTTCTTCGAACCTTCAAAGTTCTTGAGCATATAAGAATGGCAACTAGAGTGCAGAAGTACCCTTTCCCTATCCATGTGAATATAGCTAACTTCGTTACCATCAAGTTGAATGAAGAAAACTTTCTGTTATGGCAAGCCCAATTCAACAGATTTCTGAAAAGCCAAGATCTGAATGGTTTTATTAGTGGTGAAACCTTACCTCCTAGTCGAATAATACAGACTGAGACAGGAGAAATGATGAATCTCGATCACATGGATTGGATAAAAACATATCAGCTTATATCATCCTGGATAAGTGGTGCAGTATCAGAAGATATTCTAAGTCTAATAATTGGCTTAGAAACCTCATTCGAAGTTTGGTAGGCTCTCATAAATAGATTTGCACAGAAGTCTGTTGCAAAGGAGTTTGAGTTAAGAGGAAAACTACAAGCTTGCAGGAAAAGAAACAGATCATTAAGCGAATATCTTCGAGAATTCAAGACCATCTGTGATCAATTAAATGCAATTGGAAAGCCTATTGATGATATAACCATAATGTTTGGCATACTTGAGGGACTAGATTCTGAATATGAAACCTTAAGGACAACCATGTATTGTCTAAACCCCAGCCATAATATGATGAGGTTATCTCACAACTTGAGAGATTTGAAACCAGATTACAAACATATTTTGTGAGTGAGTATAATACTAACCTGGCATATTATGGGCAAAGAAGACCTGGAACAAGTCAGCAGAAAGTCAATCCCAGAAATCAAAGGGAAAATATTCGAAGGGAAGTTAGCTATGGCAGAGGTCAGTCTTTCATTAGAATGGAATATGAAAATAATTTTACAGAAGCAAGAAGGAATCAACAAAATAAAATGAATAACCTGAATTCAACTCAACAAAGTCAGGTTAATAAGGATAACTGGTCTAACTATGGACAAGGATTTAGACCATATTCAAATCCCTCACAGAGGTATCAAAGTGTTAGGTCTTATCCACCACAAAGTTCAAATGGTGATAGACAAACACAGATTACAAAGCCTATAAGTAATGGCCCTCTGGAATGTCAGATCTATAAGAAATCAGGTCATACAGCACTCAGATGTTGGTATAGATTTGATAACTCATACCAGGCAGATGAAGTACCAACTGCATTGGCAGCTGTACACATTGAAGAACCCTATGGTTCATAATGGTATCCAGATACAGGGGCTACCTCACATATTACCTCAGAACCTGGTATGATTCAAAACTACAATGCATATAGTGGTAATGACACTGTCATGATAGGAGATGGATCTCATTTGTTAATCTCATGCATTGGTAATGGAATATTGAATACATAAAATAGCAAATTACCATTAAATGATGTATTAATAGTCCCTGCAATAAAAAAGAATCTTCTATCTGTATCAAAACTAACAGATGACTATCCCTGCTCTTTTATTTTTGATAAACATGGGGTATATTTGAAGGACAACCACAATCATTCAACAGTGAAGCTAGGAAGGAAAGTCAAGGGGCTATACCAGGTGGAACCTAAAGTTGTAGAAGTCTTCTTCACCCAGACTCAACAGGAAGTAGGAGAAGATGTCTGGCATCAAAGACTTGCTCACACCAATCTAAAAACAGTGAAGATTCTACATAAACAGCATCTCATTCAGTTTAGTTCTAAAGTTCAGAATGTATGTAGCAGCTGTCAAGTTGCTAAAAGCTCAGCATTATCTTTTCATTTCTCAGACCATATCTCTAATGTTCCATTAGAAAGAATACATTGCGATGTATGGGGACCATCACCAATTCAATCAGTTCAAAAATTCTCCTACTATGCCATTTTTGTGGATGACTTTTCTCGATATAGCTGGATATATCCTATGAGACAAAAGTCAGAAGTTTATGATATATTCATTATGTTTCAAAGATTTATAGAAAATCAGCTTGATCACAAGATCAAAATCTTCCAAAGTGATGGAGGAGGAGAGTTCACTAGTAATAAATTCCAAAACCATCTACAAAAATGTGGAATTAAGCAGAATATCTATTGTCCTCATACACGATAGCAAAATGGTGTCTCAAAGAGAAAACATCGACATGTGATTGAATTGGGACTAGCTATGATGTATCATGCTAAAGTACCACTGAAATACTGGGTAGATGCATTCAAAACAACAGTTTTTGTTATCAATCTTCTTCCCATAACAAAACTGCACATGCATTCACCCCATTATAAGCTCTACAATAAGACACCAGATTATTCTCATCTTCGAGTTTTCGGATCAGCTTGTTATCCATGTCTCAAGCACTACACACAACATAAATTTGATCCAAGATCTCTTACATGTGTTTTTCTTGGATATAGTGAGAAGGATAAAGGATACAGGTGTCTCTTGCCTACTAATGGAAGAGTCTATATCAGCAGACATGTAATATTTGATGAGAGAGTCTTTCCCTTTACTCATATAGTAAGTACTAAGTATCAGTAGGGATTTGAACTATACAAACAATGGATAAAAGGAGTACTATCTTCTATTTCCAACTCTACTAAGTAGGCTCAATCACAAGACAATACATCAAGGGGATATTTGAATCATCCCAGATTAAATCAAACAACTCCAGAAATGCAGGATAATGAGCTCAGTACAGTTAATCCTGCAGATCGATCACAAATACATATGGTACCTGATACTGAGATGCAGATTGATGTTATTAATGCTTCCAGTGGTATTGAATCTCATCAGTTATCTCCAAGTATAGAGGAACAAATGCCTACAAACCAAGAGCTTGTCTCAACATCAAATGCTAATACATGACTAATACAAATCAATTCTGAAACTGAAAATAGACAAGGTACTTCTTCAACTCATCCTATGCAAACTAGACTTCAATATGGAATTATCAAAGCAAATCCTAAATATGCATGTCTAGTTGAGTATCAGATCCCTGTTGAACCGAAATCAGTAAAATCTGCCTTAGCAGACAGAGGATGGCATCAAGCAATGAAAGAAGAAATGGATGCCTTATATCAGAATCAAACCTGGGAATTGGTTCCTAGAAATGATCACATGAATGTAATTGGATGCAAATGGGTGTTTAAGACAAAACTTGCACCTGATGGGAGCTTAGATAGACTCAAAGCTAGGCTTGTAGCTAAAGGCTTCCATCAAGAAGAAGGTCTTGACTTCACAGAAACCTTCAACCTTGTAGTAAAGCATGCAACAATTCGAATAATCCTATCAATAGCTATGATGAAACAGTGGAAAATTCATCAATTGGATGTCAAAAAATGCCTTCTTACATGGTACCTTAAGTGAAACAGTGTATATGGAGCAGCCTCCAAGGTTTAAAGACTCACAAAAGCCTCACCATGTTTGTCTTCTTCGAAGGTCTCTCTATGGACTTCGACAAGCTCCTCGAACCTGGTTTGATAGGTTTAGTAGCTTTCTGCTCGAATATGGATTTTTCTGCAGCTCCACTGATCCTTCTCTATTCATCATGCATACTGAAACAGAAACTATTCTCTTATTACTATATGTAGATGATATCATTCTAACCGGAAGCTCTTCTCAAATGCTTGCTAGTCTCATTACTTCTCTGAGTATTCATTTTCATATGAAGGATCTAGGCTCATTACACTATTTTCTTGGCATTGAAGCTAAACAAACCTCGGATTCCCTATTTCTTTGCCAAACTAAATATGCTCTAGAACTCCTCACCCAAGCTCATATGCTAGAATCCAAACCAATTTCAACTCCTCTTTCCTTAAAACCACCTATTTTAATCAATGATTCTATACCTTTGAACAATCCTATTGAGTATAGAAGCCTAGTTGGAGGTCTGCAATACCTCACCTTAACCAAACCAGACATTGCTTATGCCACAAATATACTCTACCAGAAAATGTAGCAACCCATAATTGCAAACTTCAACAGATTAAAAAGAGTCTTGCGATATATAAAAGGTACTATCAAGCTTGGCTTATTCATCCATTCTCAAAGTACCATACATCTCTATGGTTACTCAAATGCAGACTAGGCAAGGTGTGCAGAAACCAGAAGATCAACAACTGGTTTCTGCACATATCTTGGATCCAACCTAATATCCTGGGCAGCAAAGAAACAACCCATAGTGAGCAAATCCTCCACTAAAGCTGAATACCGTGCTCTTGCCTCAGCCACTGCTGATCTCACTTGGGTCAATTTTGTATTACGAGATATAGGTTGTTCTCTTACTCCTCCTATTCATATGCACTGTGATAATAAATCAGCAATCTCTCTTACTCCGAATCCTATCTTACACGCTTAAACCAAACATATTGAAGTGGACTTTCACTTCGTTCGAGAAAAAGTGTCCTCAGGATCATTACATGTCAAATACATTCCAAGTTATTGCCAATTAGCTGATATTTTTACAAAACCACTGACAAGGAGAGCACATTCTTATATGCGAACCAAATTGGGAATCTGTGCTCTATCCATTCCCAATTTGAGGGGGGATGTTAGAGGAATAATACAGTTATTAAAAGTACAGATGGATGAAGAAGCTGGTGGTAGTAGAGAAGCTAAACCTAAGAAAGTCACTGAGGCAGAGGAAGGTTGCGAGCTGGAGCAGAGAGCTGGAATAGAGGAAGGCTGCGATATTCTAAACAAAGCTCAGAATAGAAATTGATGAGCTGGCGATCCAGCTGAACTGATGAGCTGGCGATCCATGACATCAAAACTTGGAACACAGAAGTTGATCAAGCTAATTGGAGGAGCTGCACAGCCAAAGGATATGCACGTGTTTTTCATATTCGTTTTTCTGTTGTAACAGTCCTGTAACAGAAATGGTTAAACGAGTATTGAGTATAAAAGGATAGGTGAATGAGAGAAGAGATTAAGGGAAAAAGTTCATTTTCAGTATCTTCCATCTTCTGATTTTCTTTGATTCATCTTGAGGTTTCTCCCCTACTTCTGCATTCGATAATGGTGGAAGTCATGTAAAGGATGAACTTGAAATTCTGAAGAAGAAATATATCAGAGCTGAGGTATTTTCATTGATTGTTCAAGATCTAAGATTCTTTCATACATAGATCTTATTTTATCTTCGATTTCTTCTCAGCGAGGACTGTCCAAAATCTTTCCCTCTAGCGTTAAAACAAAATCTTGTGCCATTTTGCATGCCAAATCCTTGTATCCCCTATTGTCCACCACTAAATATTCTTGTTGCCCATAATGATCTATGGGATTTTATTGATGATCTCTCAGTCTCATAGCAGGATGATCAAGCACAACAACACTGGTACCCAAAGAATATAATGATGATTTTTGCAACACTGTGGATACGTCTACCTATTTTCATTTCAACGAGCTCTTGTCGCATGACATTTTTTGTTAATTTAATTATGCTACTTTTATAGGTTTTAAGTTATTATAATCTTGGAATGTTAAAAATGTTGAATTAATGATTCTATATGTAGAACTATTAGTTTCTAGAAGAAGACACTTTTTACCTCTCGAAGTACAAAAATAATGACCTTTGGGTGCGTTACAACAAAGTGACCCTCTTCTATGAATATTAGAAAATATCGGGTACTCTTCATGTAGACTTGATATATACCCATCATCATATTTATTGTCACGTAAAGATGTATTAAAATCATAAAAAGAAAAACTTGCACTAATTTTTAGAAATTTTTTTATTAATGAATTGCAATATTTATTTAAAAAAGATTGGCATCCCAAAATACATTTGCAATTGTAGTTCCAAGCAAATAGAAAAAGCAATTGACTTCAAATTTTGTGCTATGGACAAATAAAAAGAAGCAGACGATATGCTGTAAGAGTTATAATTGGGAACAAATATGATAATGGTAATTATCTTCATAAAATATGCTCAACTTACATAGAAATATAAAAAGCGGTTGACTTCGAATTTTGTGCTCGGTATGGGCACATAAAAAAAAAAAAAGCAGACGATATGCTGTAAGAGTTATGATTGGGAACA
Organism: Eucalyptus polyanthemos subsp. polyanthemos; assembly: GCA_017140185.1. NCBI lineage: Eukaryota > Viridiplantae > Streptophyta > Magnoliopsida > Myrtales > Myrtaceae > Eucalyptus > Eucalyptus polyanthemos. The sequence continues at coordinate 23,791,957 of CM029462.1, forward strand.
AATATGATAATGGTAATTATCTTCATAAAATATGCTCGACTTACATGGAAATTGGCCACTAATAGACATTCTTTTTTTCTTTCTTTTTTTTTGTGCCAACAAAGGGATGTAGCTACCAAGTCTCCAATATGTGTTTTCTCCTCAGATTAATCTTTGGCGTGATAGTATAACTATTGGATCAGAACTTTTACACAATGTCTAATCAAGCCTATAATTCTTTTTTTATTGAGTCCTTCAAGTATATATATATTTTTTTAATATTTGTATAGATTCATCTATCTAAAAAATTTATGAAAGTGCTGCAATATGGTACTAAGTTATAGTTAATTGCTATCGTAGCACCACCTGTGATATTAGATGTGGTTATTGAAAACTTTAAATAATATGAAAAGTTAAGTATTTTTTGAATGCTAAGAATGAGCCAAATGTGAGGAGTTTGCCACACATGCGGTGAAAATTGGAATAGTCAGGGCTCAAAGGATGAAGGGAAAATTTTATTTATTTATTTATTTATTTATTTATTTATTTATTTTTAAGAGAGAGAGAGAAGGAAGGAGAAGAAATGGGTGGGATTGGAGCCCTTAAATCTTTTGGCGCAGCCCAGCAGCGGGAACTCCAACCCCAAGTGTCACGCCACGTAGCCACCGAGGTCGCCTCAAGCGCAGGCTTTGAAACCAACCTTTCGTCGTTGCAGGAGAAATCGGCACGTGGCGTTTTCTTTGCTCGGGTACAGCACGAGCTCGCGTTCTCTCGGGGCCATGAAGAAGAGCCCAATACCGACCCGCTTACTGGGCTTTCCTGGGCCAACCCATTTCTTGTTTTTAGGCCCACCCTCAGTTGATCCAACCCCTAATCCAAATTACCATCAAGACTTAAACTCAACTGGCACATTTTGGTGTCGAATTGTCCTGATATGAAATCGCGGTATGCTCGGCACATCCAACAATCTGGTCACACGAGACCCATTTGATTTAAGGGACGGAATGTACAGGATGTACGTGCACTCGCTCCCCAAAATAAAGTTCACGAAATTTCGGAAGACAGTCATGGGTTATGCTTCCACTGCAACCTGTGCAGACGTCTTAGTTTTTCGGTTAAGATGTTAGACCACCTTGTGTTCGTGGGTACCCTGGAGGGATAAGGGCCATCGGGGTAGCTCGCTGGATGTGTTCTTTCCAAATAGTGTAAAGACTAGGTTATCACCATCAGTTGAACTATAATAGTTGCAATGTACAAAAGCATTATTTTAACTTCCTTTTCAATATAATGTGAGGAATTGTGGTGACTCGGTATGTAAGGAAGCCTTAAAAATACTACAAAGATGCATTACTCGAAGGTAAACTACAAGAAATACTTTTGTTTTCAATCTTTTGATAAGAGTTTTTTTTTTTTTTTGGTTACGCCTGCAAATCAATTAAAGTATAGTTTGAGGCTGCTTCTTTGCACTGTCGTTTGAGATATTATATAGGACCCCGTTCAATGACTAAAATATTAATCTAGTATGAGCCATAAATTTGTAAAGTTTCGGTAGATTGTATGAAAAAGTACTAGTTATTTCTATCGCCTTTTTAGAACCCTAAAAAATAAAAATAAAAAAAGTCTATCAACTTTAATATAGGTTGTATATTCCTTGCTAGCTAGTGTTTTATATTGCAGTTTATTAGTACCAAACTTACAAAACAATTAAGTTTGATCATTCTAAAAATAAAACGAGTTTGTTTTGATGTAAAGTTATTATCAAGTAAAGTCCCTAGTACTTTATTGATCTTGTGATCCTCTCATCTAGGTTTGGACAAGAACATTTTGTTCTTGTTGAATTGACTAATATAGTGTTTTTCATCCCATCATCATATTTATAAGTAATTATATCAAGGTTGGAAGATGTGGTAATTTCTAAGTTTTGAATCAGTTTGTCTTTCCCGCTTTCACTCTAATTTAACACTAAATTGATTAAATGGACTTAAAAATAAAGAGAAAGTAAAGCAAATTGAGATTTTATTTTTGTTTTTCCATCATATCAAATTACGATCATATTACAAAAAAGGAAGAAAAATTGAAAAAAGATACTTCTCTACTTTTTAGAATCCTTTTGGCCAACAATTATGTTATCTTTTCGCGGAAATGAAAATTATATTAATATTAATTGCAATATAATTAGGGAAAAGTAAAGTAAAAGTGAATGGAGATTCTTACTTGTCATAAAAGTGAACCGGGTTTATAATAAGAAAAAAAGAAGATAAAAAGTAGTGAGTAGATTATTATTCTGACCTATTATTATCATATGCAAGGAAAAAGAGACAACTAGGAAAAGATAAAGGGAAAGAGAAATTATGATAATGTCAAAATGACCATATGTCAGCCTACTATAAGTCTACCTCAGTGCACTATAATATTAGATTGTGACTATTAAACTTGCACAAATGCTTCCACAACTATAAGTCAAAAACAAATGGCAAACATAACATGTATATAGAATACACAATCAACCCTAGAAGTCCTTATGGATAATTAATGGACATGCCATTATAGTAACAAAGGATCGGATGTTGGAACCTACTAAATAGAAAAGAGAGCCCATCGTCCCATGTTAGCTCATCCTCGAAGTAGTTGAAGTCGCATGGGAGTAGGGGTTCATGCACCATGCTCTCGGTCTCTTCATTATTTTCTTCAACTATTGAGCTGTCAAGCTTGTGGTTAATCCTACCAAGTTGCTCAACCACTTCCCTCATTGCCGGCCTCCTCGCACCACTTGGGTCCAAGCATTTCACTGCAATCTCAGCAACCGTTCCTACTCTCTCCATTTCATCTTCAGTAGCGGGCTCGAAGCTTATGACATCAGATAGTATCTTATCCTTCATGGAAGAGATGAAATAATGGATAATATTGATTGGCTCTCTAGGCTTAGTAATAGAATTTGTGGGCTTCTTTCTGGCGAGCAACTTGACGAGGACAACTCCAAAGTTATGTACATCACTTTTAATTGTTAGTATACTTGTGGTTAAATATTTTGGATTGATGTAGCCCAACATGCCTTGTATTTCATTAGCTATGACATGACAACACTCTGGTGATATAAGTACCAAAGTTCCAAAATCAAATACTTATACAGAATAATTTTGATCCAAAAGTATGTTTACGAACTTGATGTTGCCGTGAATGAGTGGGGCTGAACAGGATTGCATATACTCAAGTGCAAGAGTGGCTTTAGCGGGTATTCCGAGCTGGTTTTTCCGTGATCTTAAGATGGTCAACACATTCTGATGGATGTTTTGGAATAGGGTACCATTTGAAATGTATTCATAAACTAGCAAGGTTATTCTAGTCTCCATACATATGCCATGGAGCTTCACCACATTTTTGTGGTTTATTTGCATCACAATTTGAATTTCATGTGGAAAATTGCCCTTGATTAGAGACTTGTGCACATCTTTAGGCTTCTCGACCGCGACCAAGATGTCCTCTAATATTTTGGCTTTAGAGACTAAATCGAAACCGCCCTCGCCAAGTATATTGCTATCATCATAATTGTTGGTTGATTTTGCCAGCTCGGCCTCCGTAAATATTTGAACTCTTTGATGTTTTAAGAGCTCTCCTTTATTTCGGTTGAAGTTTTTCTTGTTGATTCTCCTTCTTTGCCACTTGTCAAAGACTAAAGTACCAATAGCCATGAAGAAGAAGGCCTCAATAATCACTGCCAAAGTATATATTTCACTAGGTTAATGATTCAAGCACGTAATCCTTATCACGTCCATAGAGTTCATAAAAGATATTAATTTCAAACGGATTTCCCATTTAATCTATTATTACTTAATCCACGTCCATTACCATCTATTTGGATGATTGGTCCGTCTTTCAAAATACAACTACCCAATTTAACGGTGACAAAAGTGGTTTCTAAAACTAATGACTACACATTATGTATCATGTAACAATCCTTATGTGAGTCCTAATTAAAATTTGATGTGCATCATTACAAATTGAAAAAGTAATCAATTGAACTCAGTTCAAGTACATATTACTAGCGTCTTCTATTACTCTTCCCAATGTCTTTCCTTGATTATAATAAAGAAGGTTTGTAATAAAGAAAAGGGAGCGAGGAAGCATTCACCTCCAATAAATGGTATGAAAACTCAATCAAATCTTTTAATTGCTTACATTCGAACATACATATCGCTCAAATTTGTATCTAGTTAATATATAATATGCCAATTAAAGACATGATTAAAGTATATATACCCTAGCTAGAGATGAAAGAGAACATAACCATTTTCATTTACATATTAATTATGTAATATATCGACTCTTTAATATAAAAAAAGAAAGAAAAAAATAAAGAAAGAAAGAAAAAGAAAAAGAAAGGGTTGAAAAGTCAAAAAAGGAAGCTGAGGGAGAAGTGTGGAACCTTCGGCTGAGTTTAAAAGATAGAGAGAGGGAGAGAAAGAGAAGAATACCGGCAGATGCAGGGGAAAACACGAAACAGGGGAGAAGAGAGAAAGAAGAGAAAGGAAAAAGGGAAAAAGGGAAAAAATTTGGCGCGCTTGTGGTCCGAACGCATCATCAAGCCGACTCAAGTGTGTTTTGCAATGCCAGTAAGGAATCGAAGCTTTTAATCACCTACTTCAAGTAATCGCCGCAATTAGGGCTCGAAATTCGGATTTCTTGGATATTTATGTGGCGAAGCCCGATTTTTTAGTCGTTAAGCTGTATACTTTTTTAGAAATGGTACTTTGGGATGTTGAGAAGTTATAGCATCTTACGGATCGTGATTTGAGCTTGCGGTTTGTTCGGAATGGAATTTTGAAGTTGGGGGCGCAATCTGGTACTATGGCGAACAGTAGCTTCGAGCCTCTTTTTTTGTTATTTTCGGTACTATTTTGGGGCAGCTAAGTTGGGATTGTTGTTGTACGTTAAGAGAGCTTTCTAAAGACTGTAAAATGGCTTAAAACGGAATTTTGTGGAGGGAGTTATGGCGTGACGAAATTGACCCATGGGCCGCGCCTAGCTGAAAATGATGGGTTTCCGCTAAATTGTGAGCTTTTGGGGCACATAGGTGTCGTTTTATCGACTAATAGACCTAGTATAGGCGAGTCATTATAAGAATATCCTTTTTACTTGGCATTTTGATATTATTTTTCCGTTAATTGTTAGAAATCCGAATGCGTTGGTTCGTGTGAGCGTCGTAGTTGATTTTTTGTTTTTCCCAGGTGAGTGACACTATTTCTTCTTTGTATTTTAAACTCATGTTTTGAGAAACGTGGTGAATTATATATTCCATGAGTTGATAAAAAGCATATTTTGTTGCATAAAACAGGATCGAGCTATTACTACCATTTTTTTTGTTCAGAGGGAGTTATATTCCGACTTTGATTTGAATGGTTGTTTGAAAAAGGATTTGTGAAATTCTTTGTGAAAGAATCTTGAAATGTTTTGGAGAATGCTTTAATATTTATATATCAAATTTGGAGTTGTGATATAACTTCCTTTTTGATATTGAATTACTGGATATTGTGATTAGTGGTTGGTGCTCAATGTCGCTGTGGACCCCGAGGGGTGTGTGGGTATGCACGTATTATTTCAGGATATTCTCGTGGGCCGAGCCACCGGCTAATGATAGGTGGAGACCTTGCCAAAGGGGAATCTTGGTCGTCTTGTCACGGGCGTTAGGCGTGATTATGGTTAGACATTTGAGCATGAATTCGTCAATGGAGTGGACCATTAACGTGTGATTTGAGTTTGGTCGATGGAATGGACCATTAATGCATGTTTTATGAGATTGACTAATGGAATTGACCATCGGTATCTTCGGTATTTGAGTTATGATTATGTTTTTGAGTTGTGTTTTAAATGTGCATAGTGATTTCTCGATCCACTTAGAAGAAATGTGTTACTCACTGAGATGTGGTAACTCACTCCTCTCTTATACTTGTTTTTCAGGTTCTTCAGCGAGTCGTGAGTAGGCATGAGCGTTCGTTCGAGGATGACTTTTGTGGTGAAAACTTTTTGGTATGACTTGTGCATAGTTAATAGGTTTATAAATTAGTCTTTGTAGAAGGTTTATGTTTTGATTTTTTGTGAATTATAGATATACTATGATATTGTAACCAATTGCCCCTTTTTGTCAAATATATATGTGGATGTATATATGTTGATATCGGGTTGAATTTTGGTTACGTTGAGGCTGCGTCCTTTGATAAAAAGACAGCCGTGTCATGCCGTTGTCTTAGTGGATTTGGAGTGTGACAAATTATGTCTCCAAAACTAATTTTAACCACCTTGAAATGAAAAATCGCCCCGCCGCCTCCCCATGCCCCGTGTGGGGACACCACCATGGAATTAATCTCTCATATGGACGTCAAATATTTTTCTTATACTAATAAGAATGAATGGCTTCAGGACTGGATTTCATACAAAATGAGTGGGCTTATGGGCCGGTTTTATAGAGCTGAACACGCTCCAATCTTCAAATATTAATCAACGTGGGATAATGTGAAGATGAAATATATAGAAAACAACCTCCCACGAATGGCTGCGCTGGTTGAGGCTTGACCTCCTAATTGGTAGGTCAGGGGTTCAACTCCCAGAATCCGCCACAACTCCTAGAGCAGCCCCGTGACTTAAGCAGGGGTCTTAGCTGGTGCCGTAAGGTGAGCTAGATGTGGCAGTGTTAATGCTATCTTGGTCAGAGATTCCTCATGCCCCGTGCCCATCCCAACGGAAGGGCAGTGGGTGAGAGATTTACGCACTGACAGTCTGAGCAAATCAGTGAAACTGCTAAGCGGCATCTTCATTCACGCCATCCCAAGATTCTCTCTTACCTTTTACAATCGGGATCGACACATATAAGTAAGAAGAGACGATCGTAAATGGGGGCTTCATAGAATTTAAGGCCGCGCAATTAGCATACACGGCCAGAGAATGAAAGAGAGGAGAGGTCAGAGAGGATGGCCACAATGTGAGAGGAGGAAACAAAAGTTGTGAGCGAGAGAATAGAGGGAGGAAGTGCAGCACGTCCAAGAGAAGAAAACAATAGAGGAGAATGCATACACTAGTGAGAAGAACAATGACCTAGTGACATCTCGCCTCTGTTCTGGGCAAACTTCAAGCAGCGTTTGGTGTCCAGCTCCTGTCCACGCCACATCGCCTGCTGCTGTTCTTGCACGATTCGGTTTGTCTTGCTGTCACGATACCAACTTTGGCGAGGTCGTCCAGTTCCATCACGTCGGTTAACCAATGACTCCTGCTGTTACTGCGCTGCATGATCACCCAAGCCTCCAGCCCTAGGCTAACAACTTCAGCGAGCACGAAGTGCTAGCAACGCCGCGTCTTCCTGCTGCACTGATTCCTGTCTAGGCCGGCGGTTTCCCCACGACTGAACAATTCTCTGTTTTGCAGGTTCTTTCCAGAGTTCCTTGGCTGAGTTGGCTTGCCGTTGATCACAGTGTAAAGCTTGCCGACCACCTCACCGTGAATCCCTCATCCTTCGCCATGAGAATCACCATCGGCCACAATGAGTCCACCACCGCCCGCAGTTGGAGCCAAACCGTCCGTCGGTCCAAGTTTGGAAACTCAATATTCAAATAGAGAATTTTCTAATCCAATATTTGAGTATTCGATTTTATTACCTCTTTTGAATTATTGTTATCTAACGTGCATATCTCTAAGGTTTAGAGTATCCTTAGAATTAGGAATAATTTTCTAATCCACAGCGTGTGTATGGTCGACAATTCGATCTTACGCCTAAATTACAATTAGTAATCATATGGAAAATTGGCCAATCCAATCTCATACTTGAATACAATTCATCAATTTTATTCGCTTCCAACTTTGAATGGAAGGATGTGGATGCTATCTTTAGTTTATTTGGTTCTATCTTTGCGATGTTTGATTTGATTTGGTTTTATTCTCATCCAAAGAAAATGGCAAAAAGAAATATTAGATAGGATTAAGGTAGATTTTAAAAAATCTTCTAGATAGACTTGCGTGCTTAGATCATATAATGTGTAAAACTAAGGTAGATCTTTATAGGTAACATTGCATTATTAATAAGATCGCATGTTAGGATAGACTTTATCTAGTTATGATAATATTCCAATTTAAATTAGGATTTGACCTAATAATTTTTAAATTGAGTTGGATAATATTTTAATCTAAGTAATTCATTTTAATTTTTATTTAGTTACGAATTTTCATGGAAAATACAACAAATGTCGTGTGCCTGCATATAAAATTAGGTTCATAAAATGGACATCATTTAGTAATTGCTTGCCAAGTTCATTTAATTAAATTTCATGTCATGTAGACTAATTTAATCAGAATAGCATGTCACACTAGGATAGTTGCATATCAATTTTGACAATCATTATAAATTATTTGTTAGGTCATTTACTTAAATTGCACGCCGTAGAAATTGCATGTCTAGGTTCATTTAGTTAGGAAATTGCGTGCCATGTTAAAATAGTACTTTATTTGTCTTTAGAATTAGGACATATGATAAGTCATATGTCGCATGTTATGTTAGAATAATAGTTTGCATTGCATATAGTTTAATTTTTATTAAATAAGAAAAAAAACCTTAAAAACGATTTGAGTGAAATTATGTGTGATGAGAAATCATATTTAGGTTGAAAATGTGTTTTTCTAATTAACTTTGCAAATGCTTACGTTACTTTGAGATAAGTAAATTCCTTCCTTGCCCTTGTAATTTATTGATTGCTTTGATTGTTGGATGTTTCATTTACTAGTTGTGCACCCCCGCATGACCACCTTACATGTTAGTAGATAGCTTAAAATTAATTCAAGCCGCCTGACAAAATATCTTTGAAAATAAATGAGAAAAGTACCGAAAGAGCATTAGAGCATCGAATCCATAATTTCTAGTTTGTAGGAGTAAAATAAATCTCTCAATACTTTACTTGATTTTTTTTAATTGACCCACCAAAAGTAGATTAGTGACAACTCTTAATTGAAAATCATTTGCACGTTTAAGAACTTGAACCTTAAATCATGAATTGGTATGAGCTTGAGAAAGCTCGAACTAAGTTTAGAGTTAGGTGGTGCATTGTTCGGGAAGATCGCCACAATGTGATAAGTTAGTCATTGTGTCCAAGTGAGACGAATTCTAGTCAACGTTGTGTTTGAGTTTTGAAAAATTAATGCCACCTTGTTATGGAGAAGGATTTGATTTATAAATATTAATTACACATAAAAAAATAAATATAAATATAAAATATTATTAATAAGTATACTTTTTGGTTACTTAGTAAGTGTCAAGAGTGACACCTTATTAATATCTGAAAATTTATAAAATTGTGGTGCATGAAGGTGCAATTTCAGAGTTTATTTGGTAATCGACCAATTTTGGTTATTTATGTTCTCTAGTTCCTGGAACAAAAAGATAATAGAAATCCATTTGGTTACATCAGCTAATTTTTTTACTCTTGAGAACAAATTTGTTTTCGGAAATAGATTTGGAATATAATCAACAAGTAAGAAAAAGTTACTTTTTTTGTTTTCAAGGAACAATTCTAGAATCAAGTCGATTTATTTTTTGTCTTTTCTTTTCTTCTTTTTCTTTTATTCTTCTTCTTCCTCTAGTTGATCACCGGAGCCTCTCCAGCCCTCAGTGAGGCTCAGCCTCGCTATGGCTGAGTGAGGTGGCCACTTCGTAGTGGCTAGGCAAAGCTTGACCTCATTGGCGGCCACCTCTCATCTAGCCAATCATCAGCCATCGCCGAGGCTAATGACCGGCAAAAAATCTCATAAAATTATTTTAAAAATTAAAATAAATTCTATGGCACAAAAAAAATTGAGGATTGTACCAAATTTATTTATATTTTTTTTATTCTAGGAATAGAAATTTTGTATAGTTAACAAACGCCTTCGAATGTTTAAAAACTCATTCGGGAATAGAATCAGAATAAGCTATTTTTTAGCAGAAATTATTCCCGAGAATAAAACAGTTACCAAACGGGGCATAAGTCTCTAAACTATTAGTAGTACTTTGTGCAGTAATTAAGAGCAGTTATAGGAGAAGACCCTGCTTAGGCGGTGAGTAAAATTGCAATCGTACATCAATTTTGATTATATTCATCCTATTATGGAAGGGTAAGTAACTTGCTATATCACAACCCCGAAAGTCTTGCGATGTAGTCCAAAACAAGTTATTAGCATTTTTTTTTTTATAGTACAAAGTATTCGAATGGTTCGACTTAAACACATGTCATGAACACACACAATTCGCTTGTTCATATGCACGTAGTAAAGCTTCTTCCCAGTTGGCTGGTGAGACTCATTCTAAACGTGAGACATTATGACGGAATTTATTGGACACTATAAATAGAATCAGTAGCTCACCAATGAAATCATCGATGACACACAATGTAAAGTTATCAACAAGAAACTTGGAGTTGATCGACGAAGTCATCAATATCGATAGCAAGCAATTGACCATAGAATAACCACTGGTTGGTATTGTCCTAATTTCTCATAACCGCTAGGAAATTATTTCCTTTTTAGTAGCCGTTTGTAACTTCTATTTATAACCTCTGTTTGTAATTTCCATTTGTAATCTCCATTGGTAATCATTTATTGTAGGCTTTAGATAGCCTCATGGAGGTCCCCTGCATAACACCCAAAAAACTTGTTAAGTTACCTTTTCACTTTTGTGCTATAGTTATGGCCGCAGTTCTCAAATACTGTATCGTCAATTAAATTCTGGTGATGTATCTTTATATCCTCATATTTCGTTGCTGATTAAATTTCAGCAAAATTTGTGCACTTTCAGTTCCATTTGAAGTGAAATTATCAGTTTTCTTATGTTCCTATCATATTTCTTGCCCGGAGTTACCACAAAATCTATCTCCTCTTATAAAAAATCGAAGAACTTTCGATGAAAGTTGTTTTATTACGAAAGGAATTTCAATGGAACAGTTCCACGGTGTTTCTCAGTCCTCTTAGCTAACCTACGGGATTTTGTGGATCATCACAAGATAATGAAGTTCAACTATAGTGGCACCCCAAAAAAGATGACATGTTTTTCGCAATACTGTGAATGTGCATTCCTATGTTTTTGTCGATGAGCTTTTGTCAAGTAAGATCGTTGTATATTTCAATTATACTACTTCTGTAAGTTTTAAGTTGTCCGAATGTTAGAATGAATATGCTGAATTCATATGGTATAGGTGTATGGCTACACTAGAAAAAAGAATTAATGATTATCTATGCAGTGAATTATTATTTTTTCACTCTAGGAACTATTATTATCTAGAAGGAGTCACTTTTTACATCTCAGATTATGAATATAATGACATTCGAGGGTTTAAAAAAAGTAGCCCTCCCTATGAATATTTGCAAATATAGTATAATTATCATGTAGACTCGATATGCACTCATAACCATATTTATAGCCAAATATAAAGATGTATTAAAATCATAAAAAGAAAATAATCTTGCCATAGTTTTGAGATTTTTTTAAACACGTGGAAGTATTTCGTTAAATAAGATTAACATCCAAAATACATTCGCAATTGCAGTTCCAAACAAATATAAAAGGTAGTTGACTTGGAATTGGGCATTGGATATACTGAATTTGACTATCAATCAAGGAAAAATGTAAGAAGCAGTTGGCTTGCCGTAATATATGATATTACTAATTTTCATCATCAAATGTTCTCGACTTACATGTTTTTTGTGTGCCAACAGATGATTAGAGATTATTCTATGGTTTGATGGGTTGGTGTATCTATTGCTAACACCTAAATTTCAGCGATTTGTTCGAAAATTAGGGATCGACTCGGTCCTATTAAAATGATTTTTCATTAAATTACACAGCATGTAAGCATTAGAATAATTTACATCAATAGTGCTAAATTTCACTAATATTGTACTGAAAATTAATAATTAAAAAAATTAATTAATACAATAAGGAGTTGGGCTAGGCCAACTTCTCCTTATCCTCTTCTTTCTTACCGCCTGAGCTAGGCTCATTCTCCTTATTTCTTCCTCGGCCCGGCCGCTCCTTCCTCCCCTCCTGCTATTCACACGCGCGATAGAGGATAGCACGTCTAAAGGACCGGCAACGGCAAAAAGGATTGCCGATTAAAAGGGAAGAATGGGCTGCAAAGTAACAGTTCAAGCTGTCAATTTCGAGGAGGAGCTCAAGGCCGCAAATCTATCCAGGGTAGAGGACAGATCGGCGGTAGAGCAGAGAGCAAGGAGAGGACCGACCAGCTTGTGCACAAGTGACCAAAGGGCGAAGGACCCTCCTCCAACTAGACCGTTCAGCAAATCGATCTGTGGAGGAGTACAATAAAAGAGGAAGAGGGAGAGAGAGAGAAAATTGGGCGCACGACCAAAAGAAAACGAGGAGGCCAAGAGAGAAATCGTGAAAGAGAGACCTAGAGGGAGAGAAATGAAATCGTCCCCGACTGAGCGTTGTTCGGCTGCTCTCGATGCAAACTGGCACCTCCTATAACCTAATTAGTGGTGACTCAATAGATAAAAATAAATTTGCATGTTAGTTGCGAATTGGTATAAACTTAGAGAGCCCCAGCTAAGTCTACACTTAATAATCTATTACCCAAATCTTAGACGGCTCACCTGAGATTAGGTCGTGACAAGTTAGGTTGCAACAACTATTTCTGCACAATGTTTTTTAGTCTGTAATGTTTGTTTGGACTGGGCCTTTAGGTTTATTTGTTTTATTTATATTGGCCCATCTATTTCAAAAATTGACAAAAGCGTTGTAACATGGCACTAAGTTGCAGTTAATTGCCATTCTAGCACCACAAGTGCCATCAGATGTGGCTATCAAAAACCATAAATAGTATGAAAAAAATAATCTTTATTTTTTTGAAGAATTCAAAGATGCATTACTCAAAGGTAAACTGCAAGAAAACCTATCAGAAAAAGCATCCAAATATAATCTTTATTTTAAATGTGGCCATCAGATGTGGCTATCAAAAACCTTAAATAGTATGAAAAAAATTATCTTTATTTTTTGAAAAATACAAAGATGCATTACTCAAAGGTAAATTGCGAGAAAAACTATTAGAAAAAAGCATCCAACTGAAACACTCTTGGGATGTCTTTGCATTCGACTATAAATTCAAAGTGCTATCAAAAGTGGCTATCAAAAACCTTTAATAGTTTTACACCTAAATTTTGGCAACCCATTTAGTCATTTATCGCATTAAAAATACAAAGATGCATTACTCAAAGGTAAAATGCGAGAAAAACTATTAGAAAAAAAGCATCCAACTAAAACACTCTTGGGATGTCTTTGCATTCGACTATAAATTCAAAGTGCTATCAAAAGTGGCTATCAAAAACCTTTAATAGTTTTACACCTAAATTTTGGCAACCCATTTAGTCATTTATCGCATTAAAAAAATTAGGGATTAATTTTATCCCTGAAAAAAATATTAATTGCATAGCATATACATTTAGGTGCATTTATTTTTAATTTGCATTTTATTTATTGGACCGATAGCGGATGGATTCAAATTAGTTGGACTAAGCCCATGAGTCGAGTAAGTTGGCCCAAGCTCATGTTTTTTATTGATCGAAGATTATCTCGTGGGAAAATAGAAATTTTGAAATTTCTTCGAGATATGAATCTTTTAGATAGGGCATATGTGTGGAAAAATTATTGCGATTTATCTTTGCAAGATTTGGATTTAGAAAATTTTTATCGTAATCTTGAATCATTTGAGGGGGAAATCAAAAACCTATCTCCTGCCCCCTATAAAAGCAACATTGTACAGGGAGTAAAACTAGGGGTGAGCAGCGGTCTAGGGTCAACCCTGGACTGGCCCAACCCTGCCAGTCTTAGTCTGGTTCCCAAGGGAATTGGGTTGGTTATTGGTCCTGAAATTCCAAGACCAACACTGTGCGGGTTGGTCATCGGTCTTAAGAGTTTTGGGTCGGTCCAACCCTTGACCAACCCTGTATATTATATTATATTATATTATATTATTTATAACTCTTTTATATATTCAAACATAAGTAAAATGTTTGTTATATTATATTATATTGAAATGTTTAATCAATAGCACTAATAGTAATTTCAATTTAAAACTTTTGTTGAGTATTAATTAAGTGTTGTTTGTTTTGTTTTTAGATATTTAGAAGTTCAAGTGAATTAACAAGATGTGAAGTTATATATTCATGGTTTATATTAAGTATTTTGAACTTTTTATGATTTAATTGTATTTTACTAATGAATTTCAGCTGTACTTTGCTTTTCAATTTGTGTCAAATGGTAGAAGTTTTTGAATAGTAGAGTAGTATTGTAGTTACTACGATGATTTGCTAGTGAAGCAGTGTGAAGATCATTTTTTGGTTGAGTGGACTCTACATGATCAAATGCAGGAAAACGCTTTTGCATATAGTATTATGAATATTAAAGATAGATGATTACAAGAACTTTCCATCTTGTCTCATATCTCGATGAGCAGTTAGCAGGTACGAAATTTCTATTATTGTGTCATCTTAAATTTGCTAAATATGTATTGGTATTTATAGTTTAGTTGCACAATGCCGCATTGTCGATGGATGTGTAATTTGAATTTGTAGGTTTGTTTTCTTAGGGAGTATAAAAAATAAGACGAAAAAAATTATCAATTGGTCCCGGGTTGACCCTAGAACCGGACCGAACCCATTGGGTCGGTCCGGTCCTTAGTCCCAGGCTCAATAGGATCGATCCTTGGTCCTAAAAATTGAGGACTGACACTGTATGGGTTAGTCCTAGGGTTAAGGGGTGGCCCGAACCAACCCGGACCATGCTCACACCTAAGTAAAACGCTGCTCGGGGGGGGAGGGGGGCGGGGGTTCTTTTCTTGAGGATGAAGTCAGAAAATTGAAAAAAAGAAATTTGCCCTTCAATTGAGAACAAGTCAAGAAAAGTCTTCTGCTGAGAGTGTGTCAGAGAGAGAATTGCCGTGAAAGAGAGAAGTGACGTGAGTGAGAGAGAAAAACAAAAAATTGTGCACTCTTCTTCTTCGTGGGTTTCTTCTCCGCGAACACCCACGCCGTTCCGCTGCAACCCATGCCTCGGCGCCCTTGTGCCGCTTGACTACCGGTTTCCATTTGCAAGCACCCACGCCAGCCTTGCCGCCGGTGCTCGTATCAGAGCCTCCGTCGTGCCTCCACAGCACAACCTAGTCGGCCACTGCACCAGCAACTCCGCCACGACGCCGATTTTCCCCTCGCCTCCTGTAGCAGCCCGCTGTCCAACGCCAGTCATCGCTGCTCAAGCCTCTATATCCGACAACCCAGACACCAAACCGTCCCTACCACTACCCACTCAGAGCTCGATCTGCTGCACCGGAACGCCGATCTTGCCCCCGACTTGTCTGCAACCTACGACCCAGCAGATCCCGAGCCGATTCGTCTCACCTCCGCTACTGCTGCAACCCTGATCGCTTGAGTACCAACAGCCCCCCGTCGCTCAAGTCGAGCCGCTCCACCCACATCTCGATGCCGATCCTCTGCCACAGCCCAACGCCGATCCTCTGCCCGAGCCCGAGTCGAGCTGCTCCGCTCTCTGCCCGAGCCCAAGCGAGGCTGCCTACTGCTGCTCCTCGCGACGCCACCGCTCGCCACCAATTAGCCCGTTGCTGGTCTTTGCCGGAGCTCTGAACGCCGGCAACCCAACCCCCTGGTGATCCACCGAAGCTATTCAGCCGTGGGTGAAGAAAGAAGGAAAAGAAAAACAAAAAAAAAAAAAAATCCAATTAGGTAGATTATTATTATTATTATTATTATTTATTTTGCTTTATTTGATAGCTTTCTTTAATTCATTTACATTGTAATAAAGGATGTCAAAAAATCTTTAGGCATTATCCATAGGGATTTGGCTCAAAATTAATGTAATTATTAATTTGATCCGTAAGACGTCGGATTAATTTTTTTAATTATATTAATTTTTGGGGCTTAATGATAGTATTTTAATTGTCGAATCATTATAATTATTAATTTGATCCGTAAGATTTCGGGTCAGATTTTTAATTATTTTGAATTTCTGTCGTGATATTTAGGATTAAAATAATCGTTAATTTAACTTTGTGAAACAACATGTTATTTTTCGATTATTCTAATCCTTTATTTGGTGGATATCTTGATTAGTTTAGATGTAATTTCATGATTGCTTATCTTTGAAAAACACTCAAAAAACATAAAAATCAAAAATCAAATCTTGCATTGGAGTTGTTGGTTTAGTAAATTAAGATTGCATTTTGGGATTGCATTTTTAGATAATTTTTGGAATAGATTAGGATTGATTTTAGATAATGTTTGCACATCTAGATAATCTTATTTTTCTTTAAAAATATTTTTCTAAGATAGGATAGGGTTTAAGTCAAATTAATTCCTAAAATAAATTAGAATAGTATTATTTTTTAGATAGTTTAATTAGGATTTTTATTAATCTCAAATTTCAATAAAAAAAAAATACAAAAGCATTCGGGAGCATGTTAACTAGTTTGCATAATAGGATAATTGTTTGTTAGTAAAATTAGGCTTTGCATGTCACTTAGTGATTGTTGTTAGGTCCATTTAATTAGAAAGTTGCTTGCCATTAAATTAGGTCATTTGGTTAGAGTGCATATTTTAATTTCGAGATAAAAAACCAGAAAAAAAAAAAAACAATCGTTTGCTTTGTGTGTTTATTTCTTTTGATGCAATTTGTTTGATTCGTTGAGTGTTTAATAATGATTGAGCACTCGTATGATCACCATATTGCATGATAAGAATTTAGGTTAAAAAATCCAAGCTGCCTACAAAGGCATTTTTGAAATTAAAAAGAAATGGTACCGAAAGTGTATTAGAGAAATCTAATGTAACCAAGTCCCTCGTACCCTTAGTCTCTGGTTTATAGGAGTAGAATAATTCTCCCATTATTTTACTTAGTTATCTAATCAACCTACCATAAATCGATTAGTGGCGACTCCTAGTTAAAATTCATTTGCATGCTAAATATTGAACCTTAAGTCACAAATTGGTATGGGCTTAGGAGAGCCCGAGCTAAGTTAAACTTAGTAGTCCATTAACCTAATTTTAGGTGGTGCACCCGAAAATTAGGTCGCAACAAATAGTGTGAAAAAAAAAATCTTTATTTTTTGAAAAATTCAAAGATGCATTACTCGAAGGTAAACTACAAGAAAAATTATAAGAAAAAAGCATCCAACTGAAACACACTTGGGATGTCTTTGCATTCGACTATAATTTTAGCCTTAGCACGGGACTAGAAAAATCTGGTGATTACTTTAATATTTCTCTCATAATTTCATAAATCTTTTTTTTTTAATTTTCAATCTCTTGTTGAGAGATGCTTTCTTGAAATACTCCGGAGAAAACAAATGCCAGGTTCAAATTACCCTTGAAAACCAATTAAAAGTACAGATTTTATCTCTTCGTCAATTTTGTTCATGATTATTGGATAGAACATAATTGCAATTGGTTCTTTACGCTGTCATTCTGAGATATTACGTAAAGTCACTGTCAATTACTAAAAAATAAATTTTCTAAGCCTTTTTCTTTTGCTTGAAAAATTGTCTAAGCCTTTAATTTGTAAAATTAAAGGCTTTCTTTCACGATTTCTCTCTTGGCCTCCTTGTTTTCTTTTGGTCTTGCGCCCAATTCTATCTCTCTCTCTCTCTCTCTTCCTCTTCCTCTTTTATGGTACTCCTCCACAAATCGATTTGTTGAACGGTCCAGTTGAAGGAGGGTCCTTCGCCCTTTGGTCTCTTGTGCACAAACTGGTCGGTCCTCTCCTTGCTCTCTGCTCTGCTGCCGATCTATCCTCTACCTTGGATAGATTTGCGGCCTTGAGCTCCTCCTCTAAATTGACAGCTTGAACTGTTACTTTGCAGCCCATTCTTCCCTTTTAATCGGCAATGCTTTTTGCCGTTGCCGGTCCTTTGGACGTGCTATCCTCTATCGTGCATGTGGATAGCAGGAGGGGAGGAAGGAGCGGCCGGGCCAAGGAAGAAATAAGGAGAATGAGCCTAGCTCAGGCGGTAAGAAAGAAGAGGATAAGGAGAAGTTGGCCTAGCCCAACTCCTTATTATATTAATTAATTTTTTTAATTATTAATTTTCAGTACAATATTAGTGAAATTTAGCACTATTGATGTAAATTATTTTAATACCTACATGCTGTGTAATTTAATGAAAAATCATTTTAATAGGACCTAGTCGATCCCTAATTTTCGAACAAAGCGCTGAAATTTAGGTGTCAGCAATAGATACACCAACCCATCAAACCATAGAATAATCTCTAATCATATGTTGGCACACAAAAAACATGTAAGTCGAGAACATTTGATGATGAAAATTAGTAATATCATATATTACGGCAAGCCAATTGCTTCTTACAATTTTCCTTGATTGATAGTCAAATTCGGTATATCCAATGCCCAATTCCAAGTCGACTACCTTTTATATTTGTTTGGAACAGCAATTGCAAATGTATTTTGGATGTTAATCTTATTTAACGAAATACTTCCATGTGTTTTTAAATAAATTTGCCTAAATTTTACAAATTAAAGGCTTAGACAATTTTTCAAGCAAAAGAAAAAAGGCTTCGAAATTTTATTTTTAGGCAAAAATACAAAAAGTTTGATTTACGATAAAAGAGGTTAGGTCTTCCTTGCTAGTTAGTCTCTTTCATCACGATTTTTAAGTATCAAACTTATAACACAATTCAAGTTCTTTCATCTTAAATGGCAGATTGTATGTCTTGCTGTCAATGTTGTAAAAGACATTTCTTTATCTTTCTTAAAAAAAAAAAAAATCTGCCCTACTATAAAGTTATTATCAAGTAAATTCCTTTTTCTCAATCTTATAGGTTTGGATAAGATCTTTTTGTTCTTATTGAATCAACTAAGATAATGTAGATCTAAGAGCCAAATAGGATCTGACTATCACCCTTTATCATATATATGAGTAATCTTATCATAGTTGGAATATGTGGCATTTTTTTTAGTTTTGAATCTTTTTGTCTTTCCCACTCTCACTCCAAATTTAACATCTAACCTCAAATTAGATTGAATGAACTATAAATAAGAGAAAGGCACATTTTGGCAAGTATAGATCAATGTGGAAGCCACTAAAAAGTTCCTGGGCCAGCAAGATATTGTCATTGATTCTACAACCTTTAACAAAGGCATTTTGAGGAGTACTGATAATAGATGGAAGGACAGCCGCCAATCTATTGGCTATAATCTTTGTGATGCACTTGTAAATAGTGTTGCAACACACAATTAGTCTATAGTCTGAAACTGAAGATGCATTGGGAATTTTGGGCACAATGGCTAAGATTGGATTGTTTACCTCGCGCAATAAGTTCCCAGAGGTAAAGAAATCCTTGACCGCTTCCAAAACTGAAGGCCCTACTATATCCCAGTTGAGTTTAAAAAACTCAACATTATGCCCATCCGAACCGGGAGCCTTGCCCACTGCTAGAGAGAACAAGGTGTCGTGAATTTCCATCTCATAGACGGGCCGAGAAAAAGTATGAATTCGATCCTCATTCAAGGCGTACTGAAGTACTTCTTGGATCTCCTGTAAAGATGGCTGAGTGGGAAGATCTGAAGGATCTAGGAGGTCCTAAAAGTGAGAAACAAACAAATTCTGCACCATGCCCAGATCAGTGACTAGATTACTAGCATTGTCCAAAACCAAAATGATTCTATTCCTCATATGTCTTTTGTTGACCGAATGGTGGAAGAAATTGGTGTTTTGATCACCTTCCTTCAACCAACGAACTCTGGATTTTTGCCTATAGAATGATTCCTCTTGCAGCTGAAGATTCGTGAAGGCCCAGAGTTGAAACCTTTCTAGATCAGCAAGAGAGCTAGTACTAGGGTCCTGCTGGAGAGCATCTTGAGTGAGCCGAAGAGCTTGCCTTGCATTGGCCATTCTAATTGAGATATCTGAAAAGGACTCCCTATTGAGCTGCTTGAGGCGGCCTTTAAGGATTTTTAACTTGCAGCATAGCCTGTACATGGGTACCCACCCCTTGATTATCCCACACCTGAGTGATCATTGCATGAAAAGCCGGATGCTTCGACCAAAAGTTGAAGAACTTGAAAGGTTTCCTATAAGTAGAAGGAGCCAAAACTCTGACAACCATAAGAGTGTGATCGGAAATGCTTGGAGAGAGGAAAGAGGCTTCCAAAAAGGAGAAGTCCTGGCACCATTTTGTATTAACGAGCACCCCGTCAATCTTCCTCAACTTCAGATTGGCACCCAAAGAAGAAGACCAAGTAAAACGGTAACCCACATACCTTAGGTCCTCAAGCTCCGCCTGGGCTAAGCATAACCTAAATTCATCAAAAGAAGGAAGCCATGTATCCGAACTCCCTATGTGATTGAAGGGGTCCCGTATAGCGTTAAAATCTCCAGCCACCAACCAAGGAGTATCCAGCAAAGTAGTGCTTAGACAGGTAAGCTCCTCCCATAAAGGCCGCCGAGAAACAAAAGTGTGCTCCGCGTATATAATGGAGGAAGCAGAACTCAGACCCTGTGAATATGGCTCTAAGCTTGCCATGTACAGCTTGGGCATTGGAAGAACACACATAAAAAATCACTAGGTTTGGATTCCACCCAATCCAGATCCTCCCTCTTGGGGAATATTCATAATTAGAATACCAATTCCATCCCGACAAAAGTTCCGATGATATGGACAGGAAGAGGGAAGCAAGGACTTTGGTTTCAAGAAGCCCAATACAACAAATACTATTAGAGATAACCAAGCTTCTAACTTCTGCTTGTTTAACGGGATGCATAAGACCCCTAATATTCCATAATCCTATATTCATATATAGCTATATACATAGATGGAAGAGGGGATTACCTTTGCTTGCCCGCTCACCTACGACTAGCCACTAGCCTTTGGGCAGAGGACTTAGGAGTAGACGATGCTGGATCTGGGCTTGGATCCTGCCTTAGCTTAGCCTGTTGGTGGGTAGGCTTAACAGCTTCACAGATAAAATCCTTTAGAGTTTCTTCCTATGGAGCAGGGGGCTGTCCAACAGGTGATCCTCCTCATCGGAACTGCTTACATTACTTGCGTCATCCAAGTCTTCACCCAAGCTAGATGTAGTATCCGGGTTGGGACGATCCTCTCTACAAGCGATGTTGGGAGAGGAGGACGAAACCAGAGCATCCTTATTTTGTGTCGTAGTAGAAATAGGAGACTGATGTGCATTAGGCATAACTTCACCAATCTTAATAGATGGATAGGGTGCTACTTCCTTTGGCCTTGAGACAGGCTTTTTCTTTTTAGACCAAACTTGATTCTTCTCCCACAAAAGCACCATGAATCGGGACCGATTTTGGAAGAGGGGCAAGATCAGGAATTTGAGTGGTAAGAACATCACAAATGGGAGGAAGCTATGGGGCCTTGACGAGACCAACAGGGCTTACTTGGGCCGGGCATTTGTGGCCGAAGGTACCACAACTCGGGCATGAAAAATTGTTTACTTTTTTGTTAAAATTCAAAATATTATTTAAGTACAAAGTATACACATAATTTGGTTTCGCAAATAACATACAATAAAATGAAGGAAGGTAATTATGATGGTGAGAGTTGATTGTGTTTTCTTAGGACTAGTTTGTTTATGCTTTTTAAAATGCTAAAAAAAATAAATTAAAATGTTATATAAATGTTAAAAGATTTTGGAAAAAAAATTATGCACAAACTATAAATCAAAATTTAATGGTTGTGAAAATTCGATAGATTTCAAGCCAAAAAAAAAAAAGTGCAAAAACTTGTTCCAGACTATATATATATAATAACAACACCCTTTAGATATCTTCCTAAGGTTAGTGAGAGGGAGAGGTTTAAATTCACCATAGGTGGTATTATTGTCCTACGATTTGATGCGTCTTCTTTTATACTTTTTCTTGTTTCCTTGTTTCTCTTTTTTTTTTTTTTTCTTAAACAAACCAAATAAGATAACGTGTTGGTGATTCCCTTGTTATGTGGTGACTCTGGATTGGACAACCTGTACTAGAAGATAGATAGGACGCGGACAGTGGATTGGGTCCCACGGCTATTCACTAAGGTTTAACTAGTGGGGTCCAAGTCTATGAAGTTGTACGACCATCTACAATATAAGGTTGACAGAAGAGGAAGCAAAATAATTGCCAACTGACAACTAAAGAGTAACTTAACTCGCTCATGGTTAATTATTAACCGTCACTTTGTTCTTTTTTTTTTAGGTTTTCTCACGCGCCATGTCTCTTTTTCTCCTCCCTCTGGGCATTAGGGAGAGACCATGTGCTTTGGAAACTTCAGAAATTAAAAATCAAATCTAGGAATTAATAGTCAAATCTTTGACTTGTCAATGGTCCTCACTGATAAATGAGCTTTCTTAAAGAGCTTTCTTTTAGTCAATTCCAGTATGGTGATAAAAAAACCGTAAAGATGAATAGATAGGCTTCAACAACTAGATAACACCTAATCTTGGAGGTTGGGACACCTGGAGTGCCATAACTTGGCACGGAGGGACACTTAAGTGTCATAACTTTAAAATGGTACACTTGAGTGCCAATATCAGAGTAAAATGAGACACTTAAGTGCCACTCCGGCGAAAATCGACGTGGCAATTTTCCGGTGAATTTGGTCCAAAACAGCGCCGTTTTGCACGTTGACGTGGCAAAGAAAACGCAAAAACGACGTCGTTTCGTGTCTACCTGTAAATATTAATATATAAAGTAATTAAATTAGATTTAAAATATTCAAGAATTTTTTTTTAAAAAGAAAATTTAAAAATTTTAAAAATTTTAAGAAAAATTTAAAAAAAAATTAAAAATTAAAAATTAAAAAAAAAATAAATTTAAATTTAAATTTAAAAAAGGGGGGGGGCGGGGGAGGTTGAACGGGGCGGCTCCCTCGCCGCCGCCGCCTCCCCGCCGTCGCCGGGAAGGGCCGGCGACGGAGGGGGGAGGGTCAACCGAGGTCGCCGGCCCCCGGCCAACCGACGGCGAGGACTGCGAGCCCTCGCCACCGGTCGGCCGACGAGGCCGGCCGACCCTCCCCACTCCGTCGCCGGCCCTACTCGACGGCGGTGGTGAGGTGGCGAGGGCCCGCGAGCCCTCGCCGGATCTGGGCAAGGGTCGCGGCCCGCGCCTAGATCTAGGGCAAGGGTCACGGCCCTCGCCCAGATCCGACAATAGCTCGCGAGCCCTCGCCGCCTCCCCACTGCCGCCGGGAAGGGCCGGCAACGGAGTGGGGAGGGTCGGCCGAGGGCTGGTAACCCCGACCGACCCTCCCCCCTTCGTCGCCGGCCCTTCCCAGCAACGGCAGGGAGGTGGCGGCGGCGAGGAGCCGCCCTGTTCGGCCTCCCCTTTTTTTTTTTTTTTAAATTAAAAATTAAAAAATTTCTTAATTTTTTTAATTTTTTGAATATTTTAAATTTAATTTAATTAATTTTTATATTATTATTTACACGTTGGTCCAAAACAGCGTCGTTTTTGCATTTTCTCCGCCACGTCAGCGTGCAAAACGACGCCATTTTGGACCAAGCTTGCCGGAAAGTCGCCACGTAAGCCATTTGGCCAGATCTTCGCCGGAGTGGCACTTAAGTGTCCCATTTAACTTCAAAACCGGCACTCAAATGTACCATTTTAAAGTTATGGCACTTAAGTGTCCCCCAGTGCCAAGTTATGGCACTTGCGCTGTACTTCTGCCCATAATCTTGGTAATAAGTTTGGATACTCCAAGACTAAATCTTGACCATTAATCTCATTCTTCATGTTGGCTCCACACAAGAATAAGGGAGTGACATGGGCATCTTTCAAGAGACGGATGAAGCCTCAAACCAATCTCGCTACACCAAAAACATGCACATATGGGCCAAAGGCTAACACCAAAAGAATATAGCCCAATATCCACATGTCAAAGCTTTTAAGTGACTTTATTCTCATTTTGTGTTTACAGCTCTCTGCGAAGTTGGGCCATTCCAACTTGAGTTTTGCTATGTGAAAATCAAAGATGCAACTTAACGACTCACTACACCTGCTTGAAGCAGAATTGCACACCATTTTCCATTCACATATGGTGCGAAAATATGTTCCAAATTCTAATCCGGTCACTTCAAGCTACTATAATTCAATGTAAGCAATGCTTACGACCAGTAGCCAATTAGTGTTGTGGATTGAAGAGACAAGTGGTGACGCATCTCATCACTGCTTATAATGAAGTGTCACGACAAAATCACACCGGAAGAGAAGTGACTTGGGACTTGAGAAAGACACGAAATAAAGTATCCGTATTCACTCAAAGGTTCAGGTCTAGCAAATATTGATGATGAAATGGGTCGATTTTTATATTCCAAACCATAAAGGGAATTTCATAATATTGAAAAAGGAAAAGGAAAAGATGAAACATTCGGAGGCACGAACGACTGTTTCTCAAAAACACAGCTCTATGCTAAGGCGCAAGCTATAGGAGGGGGCGATGCCTACCCCAGTGCTCCAATGGGAATTTCATAATATTGAAAAAAGAGAAGGAAAAGATGAAACATTCGGATTATTTTGAGAAGGCAAGAAACGATTTCGGGAGGTAATTAGGGAACTTGTCTTTGCATAGCTTGGCTTGTTGTCTCTTATGATATTCCTAGGATTGGCATTTGCTATTGTTGCCCAAAATTAAAGAGAGGCAAGAGGGCAGAGAGGACATCGACGCTGGAGGCCCAAGGCTCGCCGGGGAGTGCCCTTTATTGCTGGAAAACTTGGCGATATTTATGGCTTGAACTAATATTTCCTTTGACCTCGAATCCCTGGAATTAGGCATTGCGTGTTATCGGTGTTTTGTTCGGACATTACACCCTTCCAAAGTCGCGGTTGCTGGCTGGTAAAGAAGTATAACTTTCATGTATAAACACAAACTATTTGGATTATTTTCAAGGTTGATCCTTTTTACAAAATTGTAGTGTTACATCAAGTCTTTCCAACAACACAAAAACCACTAGATTCAATTATCCGTAGAGTGAGAATTGAGTGCACAAAGCCTACACCTCTTGTAATCTGGGTTTTTACAAATGCAGTTCCTTTCGACAGCTCGCCCAGTCCATCCAGAAGTCTTATTGCGACACCGTTTTCTCCATTAAACTCAAAGCAAAGACTACTATGTCATGTGAAATTTTAGTGATTTTTGAAAATACAGAAATTTCTATTATTACTTAGAAATTATGAGAATTGCGAAATTATGGAACATGGTTTACAGGAGGTACAAAAAATTTCAAGTCGATCTCGTTAGTCCAAATATAGATATTAATTGTGGAAAATTTTAATTCCTTGGAAAAGTTCGGTGTAATCATTGAAGAAAAAGAGTTAGCACACGTGACACTGGAAAGATCTAGTTTTTTCAGTTTTCTAAAATATAAAATTAAGTAATTTGCGTAAAAATATAATTATTTCAAATGATTGAAAGAGTAAAATATATGTAGGGTCATGAGAGGGTCCAAGGTGGGTAAGGTCTAGACCTGGACCCTATACCCGACCCTATTATAACCGGTTCTCATTTTCTAGACTCTATTATAACCAGTTCCCCTTTTTTGGACCCTATTATAACCAGTTCTCCTTTTTTGGACCCTATTATAACTGGTTTCCCTTTTTTGGACCCTATAATAACCGGTTCCCTTTTTTTGGACTCTATATTAGACCATGTTTACATTGGACACTGTACACGAACCACCCTGTTTTTCCGGTCTGGTTCTAGGGCAACCCTATTTCCACTTAAACCTATTTTACAACTGCCTAACATTCTATGAGACTTTGAATTCATATTAATACACAAGAAAATAACGTAATCTTTCTAATTTATATTGAAACATTAAGCACTTATAATCAATAGGTACATGAACTTTTTGACTAAATGAAAAATTAAAGATCCATAAGGCTAATTATCATAAATAAAATTATAAGGCAAAGAAAAAATCATAACATTGCATAAACATTAGCAACAAACATGGGTCTAAAATTAGTCTCATTCTCACAACTACTACATGACGTTGTCCATTTATCTAAAACAATTAACAAATCTCTATTGCAAGCATAACTCTTCCTCCAAAAGTGAAATCGGCATAACTCCTCCTTCAAAAAAGAAATTAGGCGAGCCAATCCACATGGTACACAGAAATTTGGAGGCAATGGATGCCGTCCGTCAATCGGATGGTGCGAGAGGGAGCCGATGAGGGAGGGAAGCGAGCGAGGAAGAGGAACGACGAAGGAGGAGCACTGTGCATGTCTAAGAGAGTTGAGAGGAAAAATGTCGTGCAACTGCGGGAGTAAGAATAAAAATTAGGGGGAAAATAGGGTTTTGGACCTCTGCTTACAAAACCGGTTCCCAAACCAATTCTCAGGTGGGTAATCACTTGTAACCGGTTCCCAGACCGATTCAAACTGGTTTCAAATTCTGTTTTTTCGGATGGGCCAGTCCGGTTTTCAAGTGCACCCCGTCCAGTTGCACACCCCTAATGGGGTGTGTGTCAGGGCCTATGCACTTGAAATCGAGCCTCAAAAGGCATTTACATAATTTTTGTCTGAACGAGCTTTTCGGCCCAAGTGCATTTAGCCGTTGTTCAGGGGCGGAGGAAATATGAAATTACGTTGTATGACTTGAATTGGCGATTTATCAAGGTATGTAATTTCCATCACTTCCATATGTTGAAAAAGTGCATGACATGATTTGCCGAGAAGAAGCTACATTGCGACATGCTTTGTTTGTGTGTGTGTTTTTTTTTCTAAAGTATATGAATAGATATTCTTATATGGCATGCTCTTTTAAAAAGTTAGATCAAGTATTGGATATTTTTTAGCCCTCTGGTTTGGAAATATTCTAACCCGAAATGCTCTATATATATATAATATACACACACATATATAGTGTGTGTGTGGGCGTGCAAAATAAATACTATTCTGAGATTTAATCTGAGATTTAATTGTGGCCAACTTGATTCACGAGATCCAATCGTAACTGATGTGATTTTTGGGCCTTGATCATAGTCGATGATAATTTTGGGCCTTGTCATGAGCAAAGTGTGACCGTAGGATTTCTTCAAATTAAGTTTGATTTATGCTGGTTACAATACGTGGGTTATGATATGAGGCATAATTTTTTATTCATTGGAGTAAGCATTCCGCATGTTATATGGGAAAATGCAATGAATGTGATCGTCTTGATACATTGATGCAACCTTGTTTGTAATGGTACATTAGTCTTTGCTTGATTCCATTGAAGTGTTGCGATTTTACTCACAAATTTTTACTACCATTTCAGGTTTTGAACACTAGAGAGTTTAATCGAACGCACATGGAAAATAATTCAAGAATAGCATTGGAATTTATTATAGACTATTTGAAGAAAAGTTATCAAATTGGTTTTATGAATTTCTAATAATTGGTTAATTCGTGAATTATTGGAATTTATTAAGGTTATCATTAAATGAAATGTTTCGCTGGGTCAATAATTTTATTTTTAAAAAATCACTAATTTTGGGTGAAGGATTGGTCCTTCATTTCTTAAAAAGGATGGCTGGTGAATCCCTTACTTCTCGCTATGGATGTGAGTTACGGCAACTATCGGAAGAAATGAAAAAGATCACAAGTATTCTCTAGACTGCATGCATAATGACGTAGTTAGGGGTCTATTACTAGAGCGGACTCGGGTCATATAAATGTTCGATTTTTAGTTCTATGTGTGTTCTTAGAATGACGAGATTGAACTTGGAGTTATGCCAAAAGGTCTTTGAATTGAAAAAATCGCCCGGTTTGATTAATACCCATGTCCCCATGTGAGGTAACTTACCGAATCAAAATGCAAGTTGGCCTTCGAAGCGTTGGTCCCTAAAATGGTATGAGCCAGACCTGGTGTCCATCGTCTTCTTTCACGGAAGCCGTCAATTCTCCTCGGAGATCAATCAAAAACCAGAGCCGACCAAGTAAACTGGAAAATCCTCCGAGGGAAAGCGGAGATGGTGGGAGGTGTGCGAGGAGCGAGCAAGAGGCGACCGGATGGTGTCCGGACGCAGGCAGTGATCGTGAGCTCTCGCGAGCGAATTGGACGACGTCGTCGCGCAAATGGGGAGAGTGAGAGCCACGCGACCTCAAAACGCACAAGAATCGGAGCAAAAAAAGCCGGTTGGATCCACCAGCTTCGATCATCGCTGCCGACGCCGTCCGAGACTCCGTCTGGTTAGTTGAACAACCGATCGTGACCGATGATCGCTCCTCGCTGAGATAAAAGCTCTCTGTTCTGTTTTGAGCGTCGCACGTGTGAAATAGAGACCGAGAGCTTTGTTGTTTGCCAGCAATGAAAATTGTTCACGTCCAACTGCGATTCGGTCTTGATGATCTCGTGCTGATTGGGTCGTGATTCTCGCCCTCTCGTTGCTGGACTGTGCCATTCCATCGAATGCACATTAAGTGTCTGGTGAAATGCCTGAGCCGTATTAGTCTGAATACGGCTTTGAATCTGACTGACATCGTCTTTGTCTGCTTGAATGATTTGCCGTACCACTTGGATAGGTTAAGTAGATCTAAACTGATATCCATTTTTGAGTCCATTCCCGAATGTCTCGGTCTTGATAGGCTTCTGGTGCTCTAAGGCAGATAAACTCGACTCTGTGAAATTAGCTAAAAATGATTATATGCTGAATTGTAAATACTCTGTCGATGGTTGCTGGCGTGCTCATGAAGTATAGGCTGATCATGTAGACTAATACATGGTAGTGCAGATCCCATTCGCTGTACATACCTTTTTCTAATAGTGAATTCCAAATCATGTCTTCTCTGTGAGTGGACGTGAATATGTCTTCAGTGGATGTAAAAATATAATGCGAATTTGTGTTTGCATTCATGCTGGATTGTGGTTGTTGCTTGCTGGTTATATGTTATCTAATGATGCTGAGGTTTTACTTGGAGCTCTTGCATAAATAACTGGGAAATTTCACCATGTATGGTTTATACCATTATTTGTACAATGTGATGAAGATAATCACCCCATTTTTTATTTCCAAATATTTTGAAAAGAAAATGTTATTTTTATTATGAATTAATTTAACTAGTGTCGTAGGAATGTTGTCGATAATCACCCCATTTTCTTGTTATAATAAGTAAATCCGCTGAGGACATCAGATTCTTTTATGCTGTTGATGTATAGATGGGTTGTTAAAGGAGTCTTTTCTGGGCCCATGGTAGATCTAGGTTTGCCTGCAGTCAGTTTGGTGATGCCATCATTTTTTATACCTCCTAAAAGCAAAACAATTATGTGTTGCCATTTGCTACTTCTGTTGGTGTCAATCACCACAAACACCTGGTTGGGTGTGCTCTACTTGCTGATGAATCAAAGGAGCCCTTCGTATGGTTGTTTGAGACATGTCTCAGGGCAATGTCTGGCTGCCATCCCAAGTTGATAATAGCTGATCAAGATGATTACATTCTGCAAGCGCCTGAACAGGTTTTTCCTTTGAGTCATCATCGATTCTCAATGTGGCAAATTAAGACAAAAGAACGTGAGTTTTTGAGTCCACTGAGTAGTGATTGTGAATATGAGAAGTGTGTTTATCAAAGTCATACCATTGTGAATTTGATGCTGCATGCAGTGCTCTTCTCAGAAAATATGGCTTAAGGGAAAATGCTTGGCTGAAGGAAATGTATGAAAAGCGTGAAAATTGGGTTCCACTGTACTTACGTAGAACATTTTTTGCTGGAATTCCCATCGATGGAAGTCTAGATGTGTTTTCTGATCCATATTTAGATTCTCAAACTTGAAGAATTGTAGTGAGATATGAGCAAGGTTTGGAGCAATGTTGTGGCAATGAAAGGAAAAAAGATTATAATTCATTCAACTTGCAGGCATTTTTGCAGACAAATGGACGGATGGAAGAGCAATGTAGGAGGCTTAATACCCTTTCCGTTTTCAAAGTCTTCCAGAGGGAACTTTAACAAAGCTACAGTTATCTGGGTGCCAAGATTCATGAACAAGGGGCCATCAACAGATATTTGATCCGTAAGTGCGGCAATGAGAATGAGAACCATATCATTACTTTTTGTTCATCCAATCTCAATGTGAGTTGTGGCTGTCAAATGTTTGAATGGGAGGGTGTATTGTGTAGACATGCTTTGAGATTGTTCCAGATTCTGGATATTAGGAAGCTTCCATCTCGCTACATCTTACATAGCTGGATGAGGAGTGCTGAGTATTGGCACTGTATGTGATTTTTAATCAGGAGTAGCTCCCACAAAATTAAGGCTAAGATGGTCTGGAGTCTTTGTGAAATTGCTGCCAAATATGTAGAGTTTGGTGCCCCATCATTTGAAAAATATCAAATTCCTTATGAAATTAAGCATGAGGGTGGGAGGAAACTTTGCTGGCAGAGGTAAGTACAGGATAATTCTGTAGTTTGGATTGCGTCTATAATTTCTTTTCCAGCAGGCCTGACTTTTGTAACTAGATGGCATCAACTTGTTTTATAAGGTAGAAATGCTTTCTGAATCAGAAGTGGAATTATGTAGATATGAAATTATGCATTCTATTAGTTCTTTTAGTTGGTGTCTTCTGTTTATCTCACTCAGAGGCTGGGGGAAAGGGAGGGGATAAATTGAGAGAGAATGAAGAACTATGCTTAAAAATTGTACCTTCAGTTTCAAAAGGCAAATTTCAACAAACGTCTAGCGGGTAAAGCCATCACAAGTCCTTTGACTGAGTGTCTTTGAGAAGCTGACCTGATATTTGAAGAACCTGGACCTGTACTCTGGTGTAATTTCTGCCAAGTTATCCAATCTCTCTCTGTGTTGTATAACTTTTGGCAAAAGGAATTGGAGACATGGATGACTATTAGTTCTGGTGCGGAAGTTAGCAAGAGACCCCTGCTGGTCTGGCCTTTTAATGAGCTACTCATAGTGAAGTTAGTGATATACATGAGTTGTGGTGATTTGCATTTCAATCCTCACTTTGAATAATCTGACATGATCATAAAAAGAAAAACGAAGTTCATATCATAGAAATATCTGATTCCATAATCAATCACGCTCAAGCACCTCAGTTGCAGTTGCAGAAAATTAATCGGTGGATGTGATTTTTTATATGGTGATGATTTTTCCAGCAATATTTGGAAATGTCACATGACATTCCATGATGTCTTTTGTATCATTTTTGTATTTCATCTTATTTCTTGGACATACATTTGCAATAGGACATATCATAGCCGGCAAACTTCTGTTGTTTAACAATGTTGAAATGCTCCACTAAAATGGAGTGTGCTGAATATCTCTCATAGTACATATTTGTGTATGAAGAGCAATACTGATGAAGACAATGCAAAATGAAATATCTCATGGAAGTATAGTAGAAACTCTCAGTCCTGTGTGATACTGGCTCATGAAGTATCGCAATTTGCTCTTTAATATGCACAAGTTGCTCTTTAATGGATATCTGTCTGTTAGCATTTAAATATACGAGAAAACTAGGGCAATCACAACTGTGCACAGTTAGATTTGTCCTTATGGAAACAGAAATGAGCTTCTTCTTGTTATAGCAAGTTAGGTTACTCTCACCAGGGGAATTCGTGAGAGAATATTTGGCCGAGGGACCAAGTGGCATATATAGCTAGCTTAGAGTGGAACCATTGATATGTAACTTAGACTACTGAGGCTGAAGCTGATGTACGACACTTGTAGCCAGACAAGATTCAGAATTGCATGAATTGAGATTTGCCTGACCGATTGCTTCATAGAGTACATGTTCATATCATATATGGCGGCCAAGAAAAATAGCAGGAACACTTTGGTATGGTATGATATGTTAACATTGTCTCTTGATGCCTCGACTTGAAACCTTGAGCTTAAATATTATTTGAGATCTGAATGGGCCTAATGCTTTGTAAAAATCCTAGATCAAGAATAAATCATGATCTCCTGATGCCTCGACTTGAAACCTTGAGCTTAAATATTATTTGAGATCTGAACATGCCTAGTGCTTTGTAAAAGTCATAGATCAAGAATAAATCATGATCTCCTGATGCCTTGAGAAACCATAAGCTTAAATATTATTTGAGATCTGAACATGCCTGGTGCTTTGTGAAAATCATAGTCCAAGAATAAATCACGATCTCCCCAAATTAAATTCAGGTTACATTTTATTTTTCAGTTGTATACTCTTAACTAGGCTTGATACATTTCAACTGAAACTAGCTGAAATCATACAAGGAGAACATAGTTCTCATTATTCTCATGAATTTTTCTTTCAAGCCATGTCAGAGTATGTTTTGATTGTTAGGTCACTGTCCACACATCTCTTTAAGAGCATCCTAGTAGCAGGTGACTAATGCCATTCTGAGAAGAAAACCGAGTCGTTGAGCCACCTTGCTTTTGAGAGTGTATAGGGTATGGTTATCGGTCCAAAATCCCAAATCATGTCAGAAACTTAAAAGAGATAATAGAACAACTGTAGCTAGAGTTTTATGTGGTTGTAAAGTTTCAAAATGAGAACAAGTTTCCAGCAGAAAGAATAAGAACTCGAAAGGGCATTGAAGCATGTTTTGGTGAAGCTTTTTCCTGGAGTTGGCTCTGTAGCTACCATCGGCTGTCTCAGAGAAAGGTCTTACCTGCTTGTCCAAATCTGTTCTGGGTAGGATAGTCTAAAGACTTTGGTGTTATCTGTCCATCTTCATTTTCTCTTTGTTCTTCTTTACCTTTTTAAAACGTGAGTAGCAACATAGAATGCTTCTGAGTTCAATTCTGATTTTTTTAATACTTTCAAAGGAATTTGTAGGAGTTATCAGCCATGGCCTTCTTAGAGTAATTGAATAGACAAAACATCATCTTAGGGTTGTCACGATGATTACAATAACTACTTGTCAGAAGGAAATGGCCCGAGTCCTGCTGAATACCACTCTACGGGGTCATCCCTAGTCACCTCTAACTGTGGAAATTGTTTAGTTGTGCTCAATCGGTAGACTATCATGAGCCTGTTGGATTAGTTGGGTGCTCTGGAATTCCTAACACCAAATTACAGAATACCATCGTGAATTGACTAGTAACATTTGTTGCAATTGTTGTAACTGTAAAATCCTATGAAGCATGTGATTCATCTGAAGCATCATTGCTAATGTCGGCCAATGAAATTACAAGTTCATCTTGGTTTGGCTGCTGTATTGCTGGGTTGTGCTGTCGAAGTGAGATTTTTCTGCTTCATCGGATTTGGTTTAAATATCAGTAACTCAATAATGATTGAGATGGTCAAGTCTGATGAGAAAATACGATGGATAGTGAATGAACATGGTAAAGCATTGATACATGATGAGGTTTCTAATTGAACATGACGATATTGCAGAGTGAATGAGCTTTTTGAAAGAGTTGGTCAAGCTTGTGGAGATTATATGACGAGAACTTTATTAATGAAAAATTGCAGGCTGAACTTCAGCACTGGACAAGGATTTAGACGCTCTCATGCATCAGGTATGATTGTACATTCCTTTCTGAATTCATACTGTGATGCCAATCCAGACTACTGCATTATTTTCATATTTGTATTCTAAGATGATCTACTTCATTGTTTTATCTTCTACTGCATAATTGATGATAAAAATAACCTGTATCTAAATAAAAACATGTACTCCCAAAAAAAAAAAAAAAAAAAAAAAAAAAAAAACCAAAAACCAATATGTGCAATTTTGTTGTTATTTTGCGATATGATATTAGATTTTTGTAACCAGTCACGATTCATTACATTAAGAACTTTTTAGTTGAGACTCATGCCCATTTTGTTTCCTAGATGGATGATCGAAGGAGGTTTTCCAAGAGAAATTGCCCGAAAAAGTTAGGAAAATAAGCAAGTAGTTTCTTTTTCCATGGGCTTATAACTTCAATAGAAGATATGATACCTACAGATGTAAATGGACTTGCTGCTAAATCTACGACATGAAAAATCGCATTACCAATTCACCGATACTCTGTTTGTTTCCACATCATACACATTAAAGCTTTCTTTTAGTCGATTCCAATATGATGATACAAAAATTGTAAAGATCAATAGATGGGCTTCAGCAACCGAAGACAAATATGATCTCGGGAAAAAGTTTTGGGTATTCCAAGACTCAGTCATGACCATCAATCTCTTTCATCATTTGGTCCTTCCCCTTTATTGCATAGCGGCTTTAATTTCTGCACAAGAAAAAGGGGGTGACATGACCGGTTTTCAAGAGAAGGACGAAGTGTAAAACCAATCTCGCCACATGCCAACTATACCAAAAAGCCACAATCTAATACCAATAGAATTTAGCCCAATAATTTGAAAGTTGAAGTTGCTCCTCTTATGCGTCATGGGGGAAGGAACTTGAAAGGTCAAAGAAAAGGAGGGAACAAATTGCAGCTCGTTGAGTGATAATTATCTATGTGATTGGGCACCAACTTTGTACATTTTATAAGCACCACCTTAGCTAAAATCAATTAACCAAAATTATACAACCAAAGCAAAATGCTTGTACTAATAGATCAATATATTTACTCAACAAAGCAATTCAGCATAAAACAAAACTAGATAGGCCATGCAATGTCACGTGAACAATAGCATTATTTTCCTTGGTTTATATATGGATTGTTCATCAAATTTGTTTGGACATAATAACACGCGCTTATGTTGTTACATGAGTCCATCCTACATAACTTATCATTATGTCCAATATCTATCTAGATAGAAAAAATAAATCCACGGTATTATCGATAACATGTCATAACCTCTATGACAATATGCTGTAACTAAGGATTCTTTAGTTGTAACATGCTCATTTCTTCAATCAGCAAATATTTATGTTAGTCAATTATCCATACTTCATTAAAAAGGGTAAGAGTAACAAAATTAGTAAATCCCGACATGACTGACCTTGGTTACAAAACATTATGTGACGGCTTACAACAACCCTTCACAATGCCATGCTAAACCTACGAATGAAAAACCTACGATGAGAATAGACTTGGTTACGAGAAATTACGCAGAATCTTAAGACATTTTATAGCACCACTTCACAGTACCTTGAATAAGTTACAACAAGAACGGTGGGATTTTGCATATTAATTAGAATGTCCATTATATTTTCACCAATCAATTTATTTGATTTTTTGAATTTAATATGTATTTGAAATTGATCCAATACGATTAATTTGAAAGACGCTTTCGGTTCTTTTCTATTATAACACAATGGATGAAAGTCATGATAGATCTTGTTGGATCATGCTTCAGTTCAATCATGTTACAATCAATCTACTCATTTGTGTGTGTGTGTGTGTTTTTTTTTTTTTTTTTTTTTTTTTTGGGGGGGGGGGGGTGGGTTCAATCGATGACTATTTGATTTGAGATGATTACCCTGAAATGAGAAAAATGGATGAAACAAGTTAAAGGCATTGTAACAATGGCTATATACATAGTAAAAAGTTCTAAACCTTTTAGTTTATTTTGTAACTCAGTCTTTAGAGGTTAGGTTTATGACACATTTCAAGTGCAATAAGTTCAATATCATTAAGTTATGACCGAAATCACTTTGATTATGATGAATCATGTCTAAGTTTATGACCTATTACAAGCGAGATACATTGAAAACGACAAGGTAGCAACGGCAATGCCCATTGGCCACATACATTTACTTCCAACTTGTTACCTATTACATGTGTCGTATATTGAAAATCAGTAAATCACAACAGAGAAGGCCTTCATCACGAAATGTTCGCTTTAAGTTGACGACCTTTTGTGATGCACCTGTCCATGGTCTTTGGTTTTGGGGACATGTGGAAGCATCATTTCAAATTTTAACAATCATAACAAGTCATAAATTTAATTACGTATTTTTGTAATATTAGAATAAATGTGCCATAACAATAGATTATTCACATCCTAACAGGTTGGCAACCCTATTAGCTTGTTTTGAAACTCAGACCAATTTGTGGGTGGGTACAAGAAAATAAAGAATATTAAATACAAGATCGTTTAGTTCACTGTGAGGAAGGAGTGAAATTATCTTTAATAAAAAGAAAATGTGAAATTTCAAGAGGAATTACTAGGAACGCAAAATATGTAAATCATTAAACCATGACGACATGAAATAAAAAAATTGAACAACACATACGGTCGGTACCGACAATTCTCCATAGCGAAATATTGCTCTTATTTCCTATTTTTAATAAAGCTT
Source organism: Eucalyptus polyanthemos subsp. polyanthemos (assembly GCA_017140185.1). Classification (NCBI taxonomy): domain Eukaryota; kingdom Viridiplantae; phylum Streptophyta; class Magnoliopsida; order Myrtales; family Myrtaceae; genus Eucalyptus; species Eucalyptus polyanthemos. The sequence goes on from CM029462.1 coordinate 23,828,147, forward strand.
TATATGTTCTAATTTAGAGGGACAGTTTTAGATTAAGATGATAATGGATCTTTAACATTGTGTCTCTTTATTAATGTGTAATGGGCTTTTTCAAGCTAGCATGTAAGAGTCCTTATTCAATGAGACATTAGTAAATTCCTTATAGGAACGGTATTTTACCAACCATCCTTGTAAACTTTTAAAGAATTTGGACTAATTTAATGGGATGTTAGTAAAGTCTCTTAGATATTGGCAGTTTTACTAACCACACACTTGTAAAATGTGTAAGAACTTGCAAACTTACTAACTTATTGAGATGTTTGGTAAATTTGTTCTAGCATCGGTATTTTATGAATCACTTGTAAAATTTAATTGAAGTTGATAATTTTACTAATACATTAAAATTTCATTAAAGTCACTATGATGTTGTTAGTTTACAACTCAATCCTGTAAATTTTAAAGAAATCGGTTAGCAATGGTATGTTTGCAAATTCCTTATAGGGTTGGTATTTTATGTAAATTTTTAAGAATGTGGTAATTTATTAAATTATTAGGTGTTAGTAAATTCCTTATAGTGCAAGTATTTTACTACTAACAATGTCAGAATTTAAACGAAGTTGGTGGCTTACTCATTTGTTGAATATTGGTAACTTTTTTGTGGGGGTTGATACTTTAGTAAATACACTTGTAACGGTTCAAAAAAGTTGATATATTACTAATTTATTGCAATATTAGTTAATTTATTATGGTGCTATAGTATTGATGATTTCTTAATAGGTCACCTGACCTTTGAGTTACCAGTTGTATTTTTTTTTTTCAACATTATTAAAATTTTACCAGCAATTTCATAAATCTATTATCTGCAGGAAATTTTGTAGTTTTTTCCCATAACTGAATCCCGGAATCATCTGAGAAATCCAATCAGCGTGTCTTCTCTTCCATATTTCAAGAGAAACGCCAATTCTACTCAAATTTTCAGTTTGCTAGACGCGGCAAGATAAATACGTTAGCATCAGTATCATTGTTAATTATTTATTCTATTGTTGAATAAGATAGTTGTATAGGTTTGAGGAGATGAAAAGAAAAAGGACGCCAGTAACTTTCAATTTTGTAGAAGCAAAATGTCAGGTATTGCCAAATTGCCCTTTTTATGTTTGCACTGCACTTTTCATGTGAATGAGAACATTCCTTTGACTCACACAGAGACAAGAAATGCCAAGTTGCACAAGACAAACTTGCGCAACCCCAAGGGCAATGGTCCGTTCATACTTCCCAAAGTTCTCTTGATAAGACATTGGAAGAGATGAAACAAACTAGTGCATCACATATTTACTGAAGTAGAAGTCAAAATGCCTTTCATTCGAAAGAAAGTCAGACATGCCAAATGGAATGAGTTCAGCACATGACGACACTGAATTTGGACAAATTGCATTGAAATGTCTTCATTTTATACATATGTTTGTAAAGCACTTCCCTAAGTTTCAAGGCACAAAGATAAGCAAAAATACCAATTCAAACTGACAATTCAAACAAAGCAAGATGTCCATGACGCTAAAGGGTAATTGTTGAACTCAAATACCAAAACATTGAGACTACTCGCGAATGTAGTATGAAAACAAGGTGCAGAAGATCAGGTTTGAGCTTGGATGCCTAATTTTCTCTCCGTTGGAAGCTTTACTTACATGAGGATCTTCTCTCAATGACCTAAATGTGGAGAAAAAAGAGGTTCACAGTCTCTCATCTTGTGGGTTCTCCCTGATTTGATTAATGCATTCAGCCTTTCTTAACCCGCAACTTGAATTTTAGACCTTCAATGCAAACTTAGGAGCAGCAAGAGCTTTAACTTCAAGGGTGGGCTCTCATAAAATTGTTGTTTCTGCATGTAACAAGGTCACAACGTATTTCATGTTTGAGGTAGGACGCCTATCTTCCAAGTAACCTGTATATCATTTTAAGCCATTAATTGATTGAGCAAGGAAGGTGAACTTTCTATGTTCTACCAATACTCAGAAATAATGGAGCAATCCAAAAGAACTGAGATGTTCAAGTCTTAACTTTAACATCTTCTGTAACATTTGTTTAATAAGCAAAACTGGGGGTATCTTTTATGAGTGTCAAAAGTTAAAATTCCTTTCATAGTAACAATCATAAAATCAATTGAGACCAAAATGAACAATTACTTTCTATGTAATTTTTTTTTTTTTTTTGGTAGAGTTCTTTGAATCATCCATGAAAGTAAAGGGTCTTCGATTGATATTCAAACAACACAAAAGGGACCTGGTATGGTCATTGTTATAGTACCTTTTCCTTGCCTCTTAGTGTCACAGCCCACACGGAATGAGTAGCCACAATTGGCAACTACCTGCATAATTGATTTCAAGTAATTCCGGCATCCCAAGATTCAATTGAATGGGCAATCTTAGAATTTGAGTAGGATTTGGTACACTTCTTCTAAGCATTACCCAAGAAAATGTGTCAATGCCGGTTGTTTCATGCTTGCCCGTTAACCTTCTCCCATTTCCCTCTCCATGTGAGAGATTCAGAATTGCCTTCTTTATCACTTCAAAGCCTCCCTCTTCTCCCATGCTTTTGGTATTGCAGAATGGAGGGGAAATGCACTCTTAAAGTCCTTGAATAAACAAAAATACTTAATCAAGTCCCTGTTATTTCTATGGTATGAACCTACAATTAGTGTGGCATCCTACACCATTGCAGTTACCTTGAGAAAGAAGATAATAATTTACGTCAACTTTAAGATAATATATTGTGTAAATGGTGATAGTGAAGTCAGCTACCTCTATCGGCGTTGGAGCTAAAGTGAGGACAACACCAACTTGCTCAATATTTCTCTGTTATATAAGCATAAACAATTAAGTATTTAAATACTGCAAAACATGTCTGTAAGCACTTATTCTGTTTGCTGTTAATGGCATACCATTATTTTTTTAAGCAAATAATTAAAATTTCACCTCAAGAAGGTATCTTGAACACCATATATGATCTCCTGCTTCAATTCCCATGCTTGGTCCCACTTGGTATTCTTACTGCACGATAGAAGCCAGTGTTGATGGCAAACGTTCTATGTTTTTCTTTTTGTCCTTTTCGAAAAACTGCAAGATGGAGGTCAGATATTACCTGGCCCGACATCACCTCTCCATTGGTGCTACTAATGTTGATGCTAGCATATAAGCAAGCCTTGGAGTGAGCATCTATATGTCTTGGCCAAATGACTTATCAGCCCTAACACCACCATAATAAGGCCCTATATGGACATAAATCCTCATATCATTACAAATTTCTCATCAACTTGGCCTAGGGAAATTCATTGTGAAATAATTTCTCACCTGGGGTCCTCGATATCCTCCAACAGGCCAACCCAATGGCCATTGAACATTTGTCTGCAGTAGGGTGTTTTCTTTGCTCAATCCCATACCTAATGTGAACATGTAGCCAAATTCATGAACCTGTCCATTTCAAAACTTTCTAGCTCATAATAGAAAACTCATTTTTCTGGATCTCCTACTATTAAACTTCATTGAAAACTTTTGGATTGCTGAAAATTTCAGCACATTTGTTTGTTGGGATTGGCTCATGCAGCTAGCGTGTATGAATCGCATAAAGGATGTAGATGAACAATAATTCTCTGTAAACTAATTGAAATGTCCTTTCTCATTTGATTAACCTGCTCAGATGATCTTATGGATGAACGATATTTGACAACATAATACCTTTTCCGGGGATGATCACCAAGATACTTTTGCCATCTCTAAAAGGATCCTTGACAATTGCTCGAGGGTTGTTAAAAAATCACAAACTTGATGGAATGATGTGAAGGTAAATATAGTAAGACAGTTTGGGGTTAATGTCATCTTACTATAAGATCACTTCACAATCCTCCCTTGGAGCTTGACCAGTACTTGAACCATCAAAGTTCACTAGGGTAAGTTCATACAAGTGCTCAACATGTCTAGGGATCATCTGATAATTTAGGAATCAATAGATCAGTAGCATGTAGCTTGTAAAAATAAAAATGCTACATATTGTATTGTCGCCATTCATACCCTTGATTTGCCGTGTAGATCTATGCTAGAACCTCCAATCCTATCTCACAGTTAGAATAACATCAAAACGCAAAACAAGATTTGCTAACATAGAATTTTTTTAAAACAAATGGTGTCACTTGTAGAATGTGCATAAAACATATGACATGCTTATTCTGATGGAGATCAAAGAAAAATGCAAACTTATAAACTCTGAACATAATAGTTCTAGTATTGTTCATCTTTTTGTGCACCGTACTCAAGGTTTTAGTGCATGAAAACATACCAAATATATTCTACAATTACCGTTTTAGTGTAAGGCATGACATCCAAGTTGAGAAGACTCTCAAGCCTATAGTAGTATTGTTCTTGGACTTCAAAGCATACACCCTGAACTCATAAAAGCTCTTGGTGTTTCCACTCTTCTTCTGTTTCGGCAAGAGAGAAATCCACGTGTTTGCTATCATGGGACTGCCAGTCAATGACTTCTTTGTGATGCTTATCTGGCATGGTCTTTGGTGCCAAAATCAGCGCCATTTTCACCAAGTCTGAAAAGCAAAGCAGCGTGAGTAATAGACATATCTATTGAAACAAAAATCCTGGGAACTTAATCTTATGGAAGATAGTTCAAACAACAAGCACTATTTGTATGACCTAGCCTTCTGGTATTCATAAGAGTTTTGTTTTGAAACGATAAAAGAATAAACTGGGTATTTCAAAGAAGGGTTTCTTTAGTAAGTGCATGCACCGCAAAGTAGAAAACCACTTTTTGATGACTAGTTTCAAGTAGGAAAACTTTACATTTTTGAAGCATAAATGACGAATCTTATCGATTTCCTAAGGACGCTACCACATTCTCCTTGAAAAATAAACTAAAACAGTGGCATAACTATACTTTTCCTTTTAGAACTATTTCAAGGTTATTCTCAGGCCTCATTCCCAAAAGAGAACTTGTGAACAAGTAAAAGGAAGGTCAGACTACAGAGTGCAACAATTTAAGAAATTAATGAAATTTTACCTCACCAAGGATCAATTAGCAAACATGTTATTCTACTATATCATTAGATCTAATGGATGATAGATTGACTAGTCAATCTTAAAAGTGCACCTAAATCTTTCCCCTTGCAATCAAAAGATAATCACATTGAATTCCTTTCTTCTTTCGAAAACTTGGCATCGTTACAAATCACTTTCGCCAACTGCCTTGGCGAAAATATCCATTAGATATTGCCATGGCAGAGCAATACTACCAAGTACAGCCAAAACCAGTATGACCAATTAAAGTCACTGAACAAGAAAAATCTAAGACAATAGTGAAGACGAGAAATTGAATCTACATGAAGTCCACAACATAGACTTAAAATTGGCAATGATCGATCTTGTTATCAAAAGAAATGGCAACAAAGACTACTGCTTTGTTCATTAATCCTGCCTCACACAAATGCATTTCTTTTGCAGGCATTGTTGTCAAAAGGAGATGAAGAAAACGTCAATTGTCAACCAACAAAATGTGCAGGACAACCTTGCAGTGATCAAAATGGAGAAGTCATGGAGTAGACTCCCAGTCCAACTATCATAAGACCTCTTTGACTGTAAGATATTTACTCAATTGCTTAAGACGGTGCTCAAAATCGGCAAAGTATTTACCTGAGAACCTCTGTAGAATGACTGAACAGCAAACCAAGAATGTGCATTTCCCTTCTCTCTCCCTCTCCCCACCATTGCATTTCCCTTCTAAGTCTTCAGTGAGAGACTTTAGAAAATACAAAACCATTTGCAGCTTTTAGTTTACACAATGTTGCTGTCAAATGCTAACAATAAGATCACTTCACTTTCCTACCTTGGAGCTTGACCAGCATTTGATCCATAGTAATTTCACTTTGGAAGTCTAGACGGGCACGCAACAGGTCTAGGGATCACTTGATTTACAAATTAATAGATTAGTAGCATGTAGGATGTGAAAAGAAAAATACAACATATTTCATTGCTGCAATTCATACCTTTGATTTGCTGTGCAAATCTATGCCAGAATCTCCGATACTTTGGGAACACGTTGAGATAAAGTTCTTGAGAGGAACATTTCATCACTCCATCAATGAGATTTTCCCGAATCATCAGACCATGCAGGCATTTCACTCCTTGTGAAATCAAATAAGCAGATTGCACACTATATCTACAGCCTAACTCACGATGGGAATAAAGCCAAGTTCCCACACCCTGTAAATACCTGCATTCAAGGATATGTCCAAACCTTTCAATGATCTGTCCATGTCTCCCAATTGAATCATGTAGCGTTGATAGATACCTTTATCAACTTTAGGTGCAGGATATGAGACATCTTGTACTAGTCCTTGCCTGCATCTTTTTGGCACCTCTCCTCCAATTTTGGGCGACCTACAATTCTTAGGTGAGTACAGAATAGTTCTAGTCTTGTTCATCTTTTTGTGCATTGCACTTAAAGATTTTAGTGCATGAAAACATACCAAATGTATTCTGCAATTATCGTATTGGCATAGGGCGTGACATCCAAGTTGAGAAGACTCTAGAGCATGTAGTAGTATTGTTCTTGGACTTCAAAGCATACATCCTAAACTTAGAAAATCTCTAGGCATTTCCATTATTTTTATGTTTTAGCAAGAGAGAAATCCATGTTTTTCTTGCCACAGGACTAGCGGTCAGTGAGTTATTTGTGATCCTCAACTTCCATCATGTCATCGATGCCAAAATCTACGCCATTTCTGTCTAGCCTGAAAAATAAAGTAGCGTGAGCAACAAATATATCCACTGAAAAAAAAAAAAAAAAAAACCTGGGAGCTTAATCTCATGGAATAGTTCAAACAACGAGCTCTATTTGTACAAGATGGCCTTCTGGTATGCATTAGAGTTTAGTTTTGAAAAGATAAAAGAATGGACTGGGTACTTCAAAAGAAAGGGTCTCTTTAGCAAGTGCTAGCAATTTTTCCCTAAGCTTAATCTCATGAAACCACTTTTGAAGGCTAGTTTCAAGTGGGAAAAACTTGCATTTTTTTAGCATAAATAGCAAGGTTTAAACACAATTGTCATGAACAATTTTACACAAACAGACCCCAACTCATCAAATACAAAGCATGATGATCCCAAACCAAAATGCCATTGAAAATTTGAAATAGCAACCACCGACCAAACATCATAATAGTTTTTCGAGCTGCAAGAGTCCAGTTCAAGGAGCCAAACCAGGCTCATATTCACCAGATCAAGCAATGAATCAAAATATAAAAAAACAAATTCGGATGGCACCAAGCAGATGTATTCAACTTCGCTCAAAAGCCGGAACAGAGTGAGAAAATCTCTGAAAGCACCAACAATTCAAAGTCAAAAACCGCATGCTGAACTCCATGGCATCGTCCTCATCCATAACCAAATCACGTCGTACTCCTCCCCCCCCAAGCGATATGTCCATGTCCCCCCGATCAAATCAAGGTATCGAAACACAATTTGAAAAAATTATTCATGTAAAATCAGGGAAACAAGGTCCCACATACCTTCAGAAGGAAAATTGAACCTGTGAGTTATGTGGCGGATATGAGCAATCTTGTACCAGTCCTCGCCTGCATCTCTTTTGCACCTCTTCTCCAATTCTGGGCAACTGTAGATTTCTAGATAAGTAAGGGATGTGAGCCTTTGCATTCCTTCAGGTAACAATGTCAACATGGGGCAGGCATCGATAAAAAGCAATTGAAGTGATTCAAGGTCCTTGATTTGCTCTGATAATGCCTTAAAATTAGGGCAATTGGAAATTTCGAGACGCTCGAGATTGTGGAGCTGTAGAATCCACTGTGGGAGAGATTCTAGTTTGGGAAGATTACGGATCTCCAGAGATCGGAGACTCTGAAGCCCATGGAAATCCAAGATGATTTTGCCGCTTTCATCTTTGGATAAATCGAGCTCCTTGCAATCCCTAATAGAGAGATCCACGAGCTTCGATAGATACCGCAAACCAAGTGGAAGGGAAGTTAACCGAGGAAGATAGATGATTTTGAGAAATTCAAGTGAGGTAAGACTTTCCAAACACACCATAGGCAAATGTTCTAGAAACTTCATCCCATAGATGTAGAGACGCTTCAACTTACTAAGGCCAAATTGAGGGAAATGTTTACATCTTTCGCACCGCGTCAATGTTAACTCAACTAAATTGGGCAACTCAGTCATCCACCTCGGGAAACTCTCACCATTATAATCAAATATAGTCAACTTCTGCAGATTGTCGGGTGGCATCAATCCATCTAATAGTGCTTCATCTCTCTTTGTAATCATTGCTTCATCAGTAATATCGAAAATGCCCCACGAAAGAACCAAGAATTCCAGAGAACGCTTCTCTCTCAAGTTTGCGGCCTTGGATTCTTTTATTGCATCTGTCACGCTTCCCAAATTTTTAATAGAAAGTTCTCCCCGAATGTTATTAAGCCTATTTAGCTCCCCAAGTCCGCAATATTTCTTAGCAAGAGCTTTACTTTCAGGCAAAATGAAGTGTGTTAGCCTATGCAAGGAATTCAATTGCCCTAGTCCACTTGGCATATAACTAAGTTTATAACAACCATCTATGTTTAGATTTCGAAGGTTGACTAACTTCCTTATACCCCTTGGCAATTCTTCGAGGGATGTACAATAAGGGAGATTAAGTGTTTGCAAATTCTGCAATCTCGTGATGGAGTTAGGAAGCCTTTTGAGTGCATAATTGTCAGAGAGATCGAGATATGTAAGATGCTTCAACTTATAAATGGACCTTGGCACATTCTCAAAATACGTGGCATGCAAATCCAAGATACGCAATCTTTTGAAACTTTGAATGAGTTGGCATATTTGTGCTTCACTTGGTGGCTCCATTCTCTCAGATCTAGCAACGGACAAAAATGTTCTCAATGCACTTGCTTTCAATTGTGAGATTGAAAGTTTACCCATCAACTTGGAAGTTAAATCACGAGATATATGACGAGTTCTTTCATGTATGGGTTTTGTATCATCCCATGCCACCCAACACTCGGTCCCAGCAACTGAGCAAGCTAGCTCATGCATCAAATTATGCATCTTGCAAGTTCCTGCACCCTCTTTAAATTCTTGGAAGAAGTTGCTCCAAAGTAGATCCATGAAATATCCATGAGCAATGTCTTCTAAATGTTGACCTCTATATGATGGCTGGATAAATCCTTCTGCCATCCAAAGATCGACCAAAGTCTGCTTCTTAAATTCATAATCTTTGGGAAACAATGAACAAATTGCAAAACATTGTTTCAAATGTGAAGGAAGATGGTCATAACTTAGCTTCAGAACCGATTTTATGCGGTCTTCCCTTTGAGACACTTCTGGGAGCTCATAATCTTTGAAATGTAACCATTCAGGTTTAGTTTTCTTAAAGAATAGTAAACTCCCAACAGTTCGAACAATTAATGGAACACCACAACACTTTCTAACTATATCTTTACCAATAGCTAGCATGTCAGGATCTTGTAACTCCTCTTCATTACAACAAGCCATTTGCTTTAGTAAATCAAAAGATGTACTTTCAGATAAGCCTTCGAGAAAATGAGGCGAAGTAGTACCGGTGATCTTTGCCACCAAAGGAAGGCGTGTAGTTATAAGGATCTTGCTTCCTTTAGCACCTCCGACCAATAAAGTTTTGAAGCTCAACCATGTTTCTGGTTCTATAGTCCACAAATCATCTAAAACTAAAAAATATCTCTTTCCATCGATTGCTCCCCTCAATTCACTTTGCAATCTTTCCATTGCACCCTCAATTGGTTCTTTCTTTTCTACACAAGCTATGATATTTTTCACTATTTTTTTCATGTCAAAGTCATTAGAGACACAAACCCACATTTTCAAGTTAAACTGTTTACTAACCGCCTCATCATTAAATACAAATTGAGCAAGAGTTGTTTTTCCAAGCCCACCAATACCAACTATCGGAAGGATGGAAACGTTCTCATTCATTTTTGAATTTAATAAGAATTCCATGATGGTCTTCTTATCACCATCTCTCCCTCTAATATCCTCCTCACGTATAAATGAATGCGTCTCCCCTCTCTTCCTCTGCTCTCTCTCTACTTGCAAATCCACAGGGCGCTCGTTCAAGTGGAATCTCTTACCAGCGTTAATGGCTTCTATTCTTTCCCTCACTGCTCTTACTTTGTAACTCATCTTCAATTTAAAAGCAAGCTGGTTTGAATTTGAGAAAAATGTCCTTACCTCCTTCATCATTTCATTGTGTCCCCTCAACTCTCGTCGCATAGCTTCTATATTGAATTCTTCAAGCACGTCCAGCGCGTCATATAAAGCGTCTTTCATCTTACCAAGCCAAACTTGGATTTCATGACTTTGGTAATATTGCTCTTCTGCATTGTCTAGTACTGCTTGAACCGTGGAGACGATGTCCCTGAGCATCTCGAGGTCATCCTTGATGCCCCATAACTTTCCGATCTCTTCTAGTGCTTGAGGAACTAGAGTAGCAATGATATTTTTAGCAATGTCGAGGATGATACCTTCCGCCATTTTTTTTCTCTCTCTTTCTAGGTCTCTGTCTCTCTCTCTTTTTGTGGATCAGAAGATATTAGCCCAGTCGTTCCAAAGCTAGATATATAAGAAGTCTATGTTGATGCTCACTGAAAATTGGCAAATCAAAATCTCGGCAAATCCAACCTTTTTGACCGACTTGAGCAGCTGAAGGTAAGAGTTCTCATCATCCACGCAAAGTCTAAATCGATAATGCATCATCTGGGACCCATCAAGGTTGGGTCCATCTAAAGACTTTTCGTGCTTTCAGGGTTTAATATAGTCTTAGCATGCTTGCAAGGGCAATGAAAACGCTGGTGTTGAAAGTGACAGAGATATCTATTTAGCTGGTTGGCTTTATATTACTGTTTCCAAGGCCCAAAAGCAAAGGAGAGTAGGACTAAAGTTGTGAAAGCAAACTGCGTCTCCAAGGACAGACTTCCATTTTTTTTTTCCCAAATGCAAATATATATATATATATATTTTAAATGATGGAGGTCATTATAGTCTAATTTCTGGTGATGGATTTGTGGCATGACAAAATTGGTAACAAAACTTACTTTATAAACCGAGGGATTGTTAGCTTGCTTTGATTCGGGCATGGTGAGATGTGATGAGCTGCTATTAATTAGTAATTAATAAATATGTGTAGATATATTGATACATATGCAACATACATTAAGACAAAGATTCTATCCCTTTAAAATAAAATGTTCTAAATGAGTAACATAATAGATTCGTTAACATTCCTTTGTCAAAACTACATCTCTCAATTGAAAACTCTCCTTTATAATCGTCGCTTGACATTATTGCTATTATTTAAATAAAACGTCATAGTATGATTAGGAAAGTTCGCTCTCCTTGCCAGTCTCTCAATTATTTGCTTCCCGTGAATGAATGTTGTGTAGGCACGTCTGTGCACGTATTTGTGCGCGCTATGTGCAAAAGACTTGTAGTCATTATCATTCATAAAGGATGTGGTAGGAGAAGTAACTGTTCATAATCTTGTGCAAGACTGCAATTTGTAACTCTTCCAGAAAGAGGCAATTCCCCTCTTCGCTTTCTAATGTATGTTTCACGACAATCACTTCGACTATGGTGCTGTTGCTATTCATCCACCTCCGGAGTCTCTCTGATACATTTCCTTTTTTTCATCACAGAAACAAGAGAGTTATAGGAAGGTTAAGCAAAAAGTTATGAGCAATCGGTTAGCTAGCAGGTGGTGAAGGCGAATTGCGTCTTGCAGCCCAAAACAAATCTCGTCTCTCCAAAGATATGAATTTCCTTTGTCAAGACACACCGATAGATGTATATCTTTGCACTGTTCTTTGAAGCACCTTTTGCCTGCAGATGAGATGTTCGTTCGCTTCTTAGTGACGCAATTTTCATATTATATAAATTTTGGAACGTACTTTTGTATATGGTTTTTTTTATAATTTTATGTATAAATTAACTATTCCAATTAATAAAAAAACCAAAAAGATGAAACAATAGAAAGACAAATAGGACGAGTACGGGGACCCACACGGCTATTCACTCAGGCCTAGTATTACGGTCCATGTGTATGAAGCCGTACTCCCATCCACAGCATGAGTTGACAGAAGATGAAGCTTAATAATTGTCACGCGACTTATATTTAGAGATGTGAATCATAAATTTATTATCTTAAATTTTAAAAACAAACTTAAGTTGATCATATATGAGCTAGTTAACAACTTAATGAATTTTAAATAAATTTTAAATGGATCATAAATCAATTATCTAATAAATCTAAGTGAATCACAAATATATATGTTTCTTTTTTTCGTTTAAAAAAAAAAACCAAAAACCAACAAGGGTCGGTAGCCTTGTTGGCCACTTGGGCAAGGGACCCTCACTAGTAATCATAGAAAAAAGAAAAAAATTATAAAAAAACCAGAAATTATAAATTTAAAAAATATAAAATTTTGAGAATTTTTTTAAAAATTATAAAAATTGTCCACAGTGTTTTAACAATACAATTTTTCTTGAAAATTCATTACAAACAAGTTGTTTTAAAATGGACAAAATATAAAAGTGTTTTAATAATACAAGTCTAGTATTAGTTGGGCTAGGTCCAACTATTAAATAGAACATAAACGAATTAATAGGTTAATTTGAATCAAATTATTTATAGATTATTTATGACCAGATTCAATTAACCCGTTTGATAGGTCTGACCAACATGACCAAAAAGTAACTTAACTCGACCTTGCTTACCAATCACTTTGTTCATTTTTTTTCGATTGCGTGCCATGTCTGTCTTATCCCTCACTTCTGTGTGTTTCCAGAGAGACGGGACACTTTTAGAAGCCAAATATTTATATGTCAATCATTACTCATCAATGGCCAACTACCTCATTTCGTTTCTCATTATATATAATAGAGTTAGCTGAGTTTTCTTAGGATCTATTTGTTTATGTTTTTCAAAATGCACAATTAAATATTTTGAAAAAAAAACTATGCATAAGATACGTATCAATAATTAATGGTCATGAAAATTTCACATGTTCTAAGCAAAAAAGGAATTTGTAAAAATTTGTTCAAGACAAGGTTAGATTAATATATATAATCTATCAACTCAATCCTTAGATATTTTGTTGAGGCTTGTGATAACGCAAAGCTTGAAATTCACTATAGTGTGGTATTATCATTGTCCTCCGACATGATGAGTCCACTTTTTCTCTTTTACTTTTTAACGTGCCATCTCCTCTTTTCCAAAGGCAATCATAAAAGGGTAAAGGCTTCACGAAGCAAAGCAAAACTAAAAAGCAGAGACTAGAAGTATCTTTCAGCTTTGGGTCACGATCTCACGTTGGGGTCGAGAGATTCCGTTGGTACATGGTGAAGCTGGATAGGACACTGTGTACAAAGGACAGATGGGACGGGATGGTGGGGTTGGGTCTTCATGGCTGTCGCTAAGGCCTAATCTAGGGTCTATGTCAAATGAAGTTGTACCATAATCTAGAGCATGAGGTTGGCCGAAGGAATGACAAAAAGTAAGTTAACTCTATCATGGGTAATTATTAACCATCACTTTGCTCTTTCATTTTATTTTTTTTCACCTTTTTGTGCCACGTTTGTCTTTCTCCCTTCCTGCTCTGCGTTTTTGGAGAGAGAGAGATCATGCTCTTTCGACGCTATAGAAATTAATGGCATGTATGATGATACTCCTACTTCTCTGTCGTTCTAGTTCTACTTTTTTCTCCCTAGAATAAAAAAATTGAAATATATTTATATATCTCAATTAATTTTTCTACATTTAAAAATAAATAAATTATCAAGATAAATTTAGAATAAAAACAATAGGTAAAAAAATCTATTTTTTATTCCCAAAAAAAAGAAAAATAATATCATTTTAGAGGAATGAGCTCGGCGTAATCTAATTCTCATCTTTGCAAAATCAACACAAGGTTTAGGTGAGACCTAGTTCTCGTTGGAACTAATCCAAGAACACTTTCAATTTTTGGAACCGGTTGTAATTGATTTGGGAATAGGTTCAAAGTGAATACCTACCCAAGAACCAAACTGGACCATCTTATTTTAGAACCAATTTTACAAGGTAAAATGCTAAAACCGTAATTTGTTCCTCATAAATGTTAACCGCAGCACTCTTTCGTCATTTGTCTTTCCTAAAACTCCATTTTTATGGATTAATGAGAAATGTAGTTTTATAATTTATGTTTTATATTACGTATTTGAATTTTTTATTGTTTATAATATACGTAACTACATATTCATATTATGGATTTTTTGGTGGATTTTGTTGTTTATTTTTTACTTTGAAACGTTTTATTATTCATAGCCTCATGTAATTTTACTGTAAAAATGAACCAAAAAGGAAAAAAATAAAACAAATTCTCGGGTAGACTTGGAACTAGACCGAAGAAACAAGGTATGTTCCAAAACTAGTTCCAGGCAAATAGGGTAGGTTTTAAAGTTCAAAAATTGGGAATTAGTTATGATAAAGTAGGTTTTAGGTTTTAACTCTGGAACCGATCACCCCTAATGAATGGTGAGGAAAGTAGTGAGTCTGGTAGGGTCGATTTTGTGAAAGAAACAGCATAAAGGGGGCCTAACAACTCTCAAAACCAGCAGGTTTGACCAAATATGGATACCGACGCAATTGGCGTGATGTTACTACAACCACCAATGTAATAGATTATAGACTCAATAGCACTTCCTCAATCTATAATGGCTTTTATACCATAATGAGAATAAAGTGAAAGAAAGAAATTGGGGAATAACCGTATATTTTTATGTGTTGATAAATAGTACATGATGCTTTATTAGATAACTATTTAATGTAATAAGATAAATACAATACCAAATATCATTAATCAAGGATATGCACTATTGAAGGAAATATATATATTTATAATTCTTAGAAATATACAGAATCAAGTAAATATCATAATATTACTAATAATTAGAATGGAGATTTTACATACTATATACTAAAAATCAAATGTTAATTTATTAATTGTCCCACATTGATAGCCAATCACCTCATTTTAAAGATAAAACTTAATATTGCCACCATACCTTAATTATCATACAGAAAGTCTCTTCAAGATAATACAAGCGTACAATAATAATAGAAAAATTCAAACAATCTAAATGACGAACACTAATTGCAAAACCTCCCCTTCGTCAATGCTCAAAACTATTTCATCACATGCTTTCCTAGGAAAACATTGCACTTCACATGCATGCCCATATTGTTTAGTAGTAATATCAAATATACAAAGTAGCGGGATTTGATCATATAAGATAAAATAAATAAATAAATAAATAAATGTTATAGCTCTCTGGGCAACTTCATCATCTAACTTATCGTGGTGAAAAAACTTATGTTCATGAATCTCCGCTTTTGGCCTAAAACAAAAAGATGAAAAGGATTATGGAATACCATATCTAGTATGAAATCTTTTGTGTGCAGCCAAAAAAAAAAATTAAATTTTCTCACTGAAGTACCAATGTGTGGGGGCACATAAAACCAATCTGATGAGGATGTTTTATAACTTTAAGAATTTTAATAAAAGGAACGGTAAAATAGCTCTTAAGGTTGGCTAAACTTCTCTCTACGAATACTTTAAAAAACTCGTATCGTATTCTTGCGTGGATACTTTAATATCTATTTAGACTACCCAAAGTACCCTTTAACATCTATTCAGATTATCTGCAAAGACAGATAGGACGAGTACGGAGTGGGCCCACGTGTACGAAGTCTACTGGTACGTGATTGACGTAGTTAGAAAGCAACTTAACTCTCCACCATGGTCACCTATTAACATCACTTAGTAATTCTCTTTTCTAAAGATTCTTTTTGGGTTTTGCGCCACTTCTGTCTCCTTCTTCCTCCTTTGTACTTTAAAGATAGAGACACCATACACTCTTGGAACTCTAGATATTAAAAGCCAAATATTAATACATTTATTATCACTCATTAATGGCCTACCAAGTCATTTATCATATAAAACTTTATATAAGGACCCACCTCATTTATTGTAAAAGAACTCCTTAAAGATAATATAAGTGCACAATAATAGTAGATAATAAATAATATTTGAATGATATATACCAATTGCTAAACCTATGTCTATATGTATATATTGAAAATTTTTGTAAAGTAATATGTCTAATTAATGTTAAGAAAAGTGGGAATGCGTGGAAAGTGACTTCGGTGTAAATATCGTTTGATGAACCTTACATCTGCAAAGGGCTTTTATTAATTTAAAAAAATTAAAATCAAGTTCAGTGAAACTCCATTGTTGACCAACGATTGACCACCCACTGGCGGATGTCGGTCTAGCTGCCGACAAGGCTACCTGAGGTCAGGCGAACCTAGATCTGGCCGCCGGCTAAGCTGCCTAAGGTCATGCGACCTAAGGTGGTGCCACTTGGGCCTCGCTCGTGGCCAGATCTAGCCTTGTGCTATCTAGGCAGGTGTTGCTTGAGGTCATGCGACCCAAGCGACACCACCTACGTCGGCACATTGTTTGAGGTCGCGCGAACCTAGATTTGGTTGTTAGGGATGCCTAGGAGGCATTGCCATAGGTCGTGCGACCTTAGGCAACCTCGCTAGTGGCTAGATCTACGTTTGCCGGACCTCAAGCAACCTTACCGACGGTTGGCCGACCTTCAGAGGGTATGGGAGGATGAACACTTGGGGAAATAAAATAGGGTCAACGGATGAATAGTAGAAGGTAGACTTGCATTTCTAATAATGCTAAAAGCGCAAAGTAAGTCCGAACCTGTTTTGAACTTTCAACATTTTCAATACTGACATTAATCAAGGGACTTCAAAAAATACTTGTTAAATGGCTAATATTTTTTCTAAAGGGTTTTGGGGGCTCAAAACCTCTTAGGAACACTAAACCAAAAGGCCCGTGTTGAAAGTAGCATTTCTCATTTGTCATGCATGATAGAAGAGGAAGCTCAACTCAATAATGCATTTGGGACCCATTGACATTGATATTTATTACGCAGATTGGTGGTATCTGATAGTTACCGACACTCAAAAGCAAAGGAGAATAGGACTAAGTTGTGAAAGCAAATTGCGTCTCCAAGGACAAATAGCTTCATTTTTCTCCACAGGCTTCATCGTGTATGTTTTTTTTTTTTTTTAAATGAAGGAGGTCACTGTCTAATTTCTCAAGATGGATTTTGAGGTGTGATAAAGTTGGTAACAAAAAAACTTAGAGCATATTAGTTTGCTTTCGTTTGGTTACTGTAAAATGTGAGATGGAATTAACTAGTAACTTATGTATGTATGGATATATTAATATATATGCAATACATGTTAGGACATAAATTATTTCCATTAAAATAGAAAGTTATATATGCATAGATAACAATAGATCTGTTAACATTACATTGCCAATATTAAACCTCTCAATTTAAAACTCTTCTTCATATCTTCACTTGACATTATTGATATTATTTTACTGAAACCTTACTGTTTGATCAAGGAAGTTCTCTCTCCTTGCTAATCTCTCAAATTATTTGCTTCTTATACATAAAATGCTTCTACATTGTTTCTTTCTTCCTTTATTCTTTTCATATTCTCTAAAGAAATAAATAAAACTGCTTTAAAGATCTCTCTCCAATGCATTACCAACACTTTCACATTTATGTAACATAAAATTTCAATATTTTGGCATTTTATGCACTTCACTCCTTTTTCGTAAATGTCAAAAGAGTTCCTATATAGGCCAAATCGACCGGCATACCCTAGTTTTTTATGGCATATATAATTTGTACAAAATCCCTTACTATTTCAGCTACCTATTGCAATCATATCAATTATTTTGGAATATCCTTTAGTTCAATTTTATAGCTCTTTTAACAAATATTATAAGACAAGACATTCGCCTTTGTCTTTTGAGTCGGATTCTTATTCCAATCCTCCACAAATTATATTTCTAATTTAGCTCTATTCAATATACACAATCATATCTTTGCCAGATTTCCTTATAGATGTTTTCTGATAGTACTTGCAAGATAGTAGAAATTCCTACTTGGGCCCTCTTGACTAGTTAGTGAGGGAAATTGTACAAAAAGTCCTAAACCTATTACACTTTTGCCAATTCAATACTAAACCTTTATATTTTGCTAATTGAGTCCTAAATATTTTCATTTCTTGCTAATCCAGTCCATCTAGCCAATTTTGGCCAGAAAATGCTGACATGAATGCCAGCGATGCCACATAGGATTGTCGCCGATGTGAACAATTTTTAATAATATTTTAATTTAAAAAAAATTATGCTTTTCCTCTCTTTTTTTTTTTTTTTTCTTTTTGGTTTTTTTCTTGGCCTTTTCTGGTGGCCGGCCACTGGCCACAAGCGACAGCCGGCCACCGACCACAGCCGGCCGGTTGGCCTAGCCCGCCACAGGCGAGGCCTGGTCGGGTGAGGAGGAGCACTGGCAAGGGGAGCCCTCACCCAAGCGTGGCCTAGCAAGGGTCGGTTAGGCGAGGCCGACCCTCCCCTAGGCCAGGGCTGCCTCGCCGAGCGTCAGCCGGGCGACGGCGACACCAAGCAAGGTCGCCCTAGCCCCAGCGAGGGCCAGCCTCCCCAAATCTGACGAGGGGAGCCCTCACCGGGGCTCGCCCTCGCCCGGGCAAGCATCTGCCTCGCCCCTAGCCGGGCAAGCGACGGTTGGCCACCGGCCACAAGCCGACCCTCACCAACCAGGGGCGAGGGCCGACCTTGCCAAATTTGGTCTGGGCGAGGGTGATGCTCGTTTGGGCAAGGGCGAGCCCCGGTGAGGGCTCCCCTTGCCAGATCTGGCGAGTCTGGCCCTTGCTAAGGCCAAGGCGACCTTGCTCGGCCAACGCCCAGCGAGGCCGCCCTGACCTGGGGGAGGGTCGGCCTCGCGCACGCGACCTTGCCCGGCCACACTTGGGCAAGGGCTTCCCTCGTCGGTGCTCCTCCTTGCCTGACCAGGCCTTGCCTATGGCAAGCAAGGCCAGCCGGTTGGCTGTGGCCGGTGGCCGACCACCGGAAAAGGCCAAAAAAAAAAAAAAGGAAAAAAAAACATAAAAAATTCAAAAAAATTTATAAAAAAACTAAAATATTGTTAAAAATTATCCATATCGCTGCCGACAGGTCCTACATGGCACTGCCAATGTCCACGTCCACATTTGCCAGCCAAAATTAACTAGATGGATTGAATCAGTAAGAAGTGAAAAATTTTAGGATTCAATTGGCAAAAATAAAAGTTTTAGGACTGAATTAACAAAAATGCAATAAATTTAGGACTTTTTGGACAATTTTCATGGTCAGTGATGCCACCCAAGCAAGACCTCGTCACTACTAATGATGCATTTCGAAGGTCTAATAGCAAACAGTGATATCGATTCTTGGGGCATGGCTAGAGTACTCAAAGCATCTTTTAACAATCTCGAAAATTTGAGTCCTAAAAAATCCATGTCGTTTTCTTGCGGAAATACTCTAAAACCTGCCTAACCTACGCGAGATACCCTTTAACATACTTTCGGAGCATCTTTTGCATTGTAGACACGTTGGCCTGTGTGCATGCACTCGAGCTATGTGTGAAAGACTAGTAGCCATTATCATTCATAGAGGATGTGATAGGAGGAGTAACTCTTCATAACTTTGTTCAACAACATAATTTGTAACTCTTCCAAAAAGAACGTAATTCTAGTCGTCCCTTTCCTATGATTTGTTCCCCGACAATCGCTTCGACTATGGTGATGTTGCTATTCATCTGCCTCCAGTGTCTCTCTAATCCATTTCTTTTTTCTTTCATTATAGAAACAAAAGAGTTACATAAAGGTTGTTCGCCAAATTCCCACTAAAGCCAATCGGTTGCAGAAATTGCACCCCAAAACAAACCTTGTCTCTGAAAATATATGAATCTCCTTTGTCAAGATAAACCGGTAGATGTATATCTTTGCGTTCTTTGAAGCCTGGCTTTTTAATCTGCAGGTGTTCGGGACTTCTTAGTCATACGATTTTCGCAATATATGTTTTGTCGCGTGCTTTTGTATATGATCTTTTTAAAATTTAATGTCTGCTTTTGTTGAACACGTGCTCTTACTTTCCACGTGTCATTATATCATAAAGCATCAAACTAAAAGGAAGAACGATCGTACCGCCATCTGCACCATGAAGGTGATAAGAGATGAAGCGTAATAATTGCCAAGTGACCGATAAGGTCTAAAATAACTTAACTCGATCATGGTTAACCATTAACCATTGGGTTCTAACGACTGTCGCTTTCCCGTCCTTTACGTATTTTTTATAGGAAGACCATCTGCTTTTCGAGCTCTAAAAATGAATAATCAAATGTTGACTTATTAATTACCCTCATTAATGACTGATCACTTTGTTCATTGCATAAAACTTAAAGATAATATAAGTGCAAGATAATAATAAATAATAGAAATTTTTTAAATGATAAGTTATAATAGAAAAATATCCCATTTCATCGTTGCTCCCCATGTGTGTACACGAGAAAGATTAGGGCTCATTCATATATGTATGGTAAGTTCATGTCCATTTATTGTTCTAGCAATATTATATTAGATTAAGATCTAATTTATTTCATGAAAAATAAATAATTTAAAATATTTTTAATAAATAATCATTTATATTGATTGAAATAATTAGTTTATGGAAAATATTTCAATTATCGATAATGATACGTTGAAAACATGTTTGGTCTTTCATTTTCATAAGTGATACAATTAATTATTTTTATCCCTAATTATTTTTGTAACATAAAAAACTTCAAACTATATTAATCATGACACATTTATTTTAAACTTATTTTTGTAACATCAAAAAATCCTAATTTTATATCCATATGATGCATTTACTCTCGGTCAACATATTGTCGGATGATTTTCCAACCAAAACGTCATTTTTATTGTACTCGAGCCTTGTTGGTGCTATATCAATCTCGTTTGTCTTTTGTAGTCTATGACGTTAGATTTTTAATGATGCTCATTATAATAACTTTACGGAGGATAAATGTATTACAAAGCATAAATTTAAAATTTTTGATGTCACCAAAAATATTTAAGATAAATATCACAGTGGATAAAATTTTGGGTTTTTAACTGTTTTTCCCCTTAATTGAGTTTATTCTACTTTATTGTAAAATAATATATCTAATCAATTTAAGAAATGTGAAAGAATGGAGTTTTCTGATAATGAGACTCAACCATTTAATTGCACTCTACCTAACTTTCCTATCATTGATAGATATAAACATAAATACATAGTTTTACCAAAAAAAAAAACATAAATACATATTTTTGGTTTCACAAATGACACATAATAGCTGAATTTTCTTAGCACTCGTTTGTTTGTGTTTCTTAAAACTCAAAAAACAATTGTTTACTTTTTTGTATAATTCAAAATATTATTCAAATACAAAATATATGCATAATTTGGTTTCACAAATAATACACAATAAAATAGAACGTAACAAGGTAATTATGATGATAAGAGTTAACTAAATTTTCTCACGACTTGATTGTTTAGGCCTTTTAAAATGCAAAAACTCAAAATTTAAAATGTTATTTAAATATTAAAAGATTTTGAAAGAATTATGCCTAAATTAAATATCAAGATTTAACGGTTGCGAAAATTTGACAGGTTTCAAGCCCAAAAAAAAGGTGTAAAAACTTGTTTAAGGCAAGATCATATATATCGTGCTGAAGTTCGTGAGAGCACAAAACTCGAAATTCACGGTATCATTATCCTCTGATTTGACGTGTCCACTTTTCCCTTGTCCTTCAGAGTTTTTGTTTCCCTTACTTTCTCTTTTCCCAAAGGGAATCATTAAAAGGCAAGATAACTTGTCGGTGATTCCGTTGGTACTTGGCGATTCTGATCGGACTTCGTGTAATAAAAGAGATAGGACAACTAGGGTGGAGTTGGGTCCCACGAGTATTCACTAAGGCTAGCTACTGGGGGTTCACGTCTGTGAACCCGTCTTGTCGCAAATTTGACGGAGGAGGCAGCTTAGCGATTACCACGTGACTGACGTGGCCGGAAAGCAACCTAACTCAATCATGGTTAATATTAACCGTCAATGCATTCTTTTGTCTTTGATATCTTTTTTGGGCCACGTCTTTCCTCCCCTGTGGTCATCTTTCTTTCTCCTCCTCTGCATTTTTTAGATGGAGAGACCATGCGCTTTTGAAACTCTAGAAGTTAATAATCGTTGACTTACTAATTGTCCTCATTAATAGTTTTGCTTTCTTTTATTCTATTCCGGTATGACTATACAAAAGTTGTAAGTATCCATAGATGGGCTTCATGAACAGAAGAAAATTAAGATCTAAATATATTTGTTTGGGTACTCCAAGACTAAATCATAACACTCGATCTTACTTTTAGTTTTGATCTTATCCCTCCTATCACATAGCGTAATTGTCACACTTCGATTTCCACATAAGAAAATTGGAGTGACGCAACTGTCTTTCACTAGAAGAACGTAGTCTTAAACCTATATGGGCCAAAAGCTAATACCTATAGAATATAGCTCAATTATCCGCACGGATCGAAGCTTTTAAGTTACTTTATTCTTATGGATACCAATCATTTTATTCCTATGATTCTTACTAAGTCAGGTCATCACCTGCTTGAAGCAAGAGTATGTGGCATTTTACATGCATTTATGGTGCGAAAATATGTTTTGGGTTCTAATAAGAGCACTTTAAGTTACTAAAACATAACTTATGATGAACAATTGGTGATGTTGATTGAAGAGATTAGTGGTGACACATCTCATTACTCTTTTGTGATTGTGCAATGACAAATCACATTGGAAAAGAAGTGACTTGAAGATTGGTGTGTTTCGACATCCATGGCTTCAACTGAAATAGCCTTTGACCTCGAACGCCTGGGATTTGGCATTGCATGATTTTGACGTTTTGTTTGGAGATTACACCCTTCTAGTAGGGGTTGCAAGAAAAAGGAGTAACTTTCATACATAAAAGCAATCTATTTGGAGTACTTTCAGGATCGATTCTTGTTAGGAAATTGTAGTATCACATGAGGTCTTAATGACACATAAAAACCACTAGATTCTATTATCTGTAGAGTGAGAATTGAGTGCACAAACTCGACACCCCTTGTAATCTGGGTTTTTATGAGCGTAGTTCCTTTCGGTAACTTGCCAAATTCATCCAAAACACCCATTGCAACATCATTTTCTCCTTTAAACTCAATGTAGAGACTACTATGTTATGTGAAATTTTCATGATTTTTGAAAATATGTAAATTTTTATTAATACTCAGAAACTATGAAGTTTGTAAAAATCATGGAACATTGTTTTCGAGATATCCAACAAATTGTGCATAATTGGGGGGTTTTTAATGATTTTTTTCCTAAATCAAACAAGATGATTGAGTTTTATTCTACTTTATTGCAGAGCAATATGTTTAATTAATTTAAGAAAGGTGAAAGAATGGAGTTTTGTGATAATGCGATTCAGCCATTTAACTGTACTCTACCTTTCCTATCATGGATAGATATGTATATACATATATAGTTTTGATTTCACAAATGACACATAATAGCTGAATTTTCTTAGCACTCATTTATTTGTGTTTCTTAAAACTCAAAAACAGTTGTTTACTTTTCTGTTAAAAATCAAAATATTATTCAAGTACAAAATATACAACATAATTTGGTTTCACAAATAATACACAATAAAATAAAACAAAAGAAGGTAATCACAATGATCAGAGTCACCTGCGTTTTCTTAGGGCATATTTGGTTATGCCTTTTAAAATGCAAAAAATAAACTTTAGAATGTTGCTGTTCATCCATCTCTGGTGTCTCTCTGATGCATTTCTTCTTTCCATTACACAAACAAGAGAGTTACAGGGAGGTTTAGCGAAAAGTCTGGTGCAACCGGTCAGCCAGCAGATGGCGAAGGTGATTCACCGGTCTCCAAAACAAAACCAACCGCTGGCTGAACATATAGCCCAAAACAAACCTCGTCTCTCTAAAAATATATATTTCCTTTGTCAAGACAAACCACACCCATAGAGGTATATCTTTGCGCTATTCTTCAAAGACCGACCTTTTGTCTGTTGCTTGGCGCTTTTTAATCACACAATTTCATAATATAAAAATTTTGGCACGTACTTCGTTTACAATTTTTTTATAATTATAGGTATGCTTTTGCTGAACACATACCCTTACTTTTCACATGTCGTTATCATACAAAGCATCTAAGTAAAGGAAAGAACGATTTGCATAATTCAACTATTCAAATTAATTAGAAAACCAAAATAATTACACAATAAAAAGACAAGCATGGTGGGGGAGCTATAAGTGACGCCGATCCACATGTCTGAAGTCGTACCGCCAAGCGCCAACTACAGCATGAGGTTGGCAGGAGACCAAGCATAATAATTGCCACGTGACTGATATGGTCAAAAAGTAACTTAACTCGACTCGACCATCGTTAACCATTAACCATTACTTTTTCCTTCTTCTTTTTTCAAAGGTTGCGCACCACGTCTGTCTTCTTCTTTCTCCGCTGCGCTTTTCAGAAAGAGAGGCCAGGCACTTTTGGAACACTCGAGATTAAATGCCAAATAATAAACTTTTAATTATCACTCCTTAATGGCCGACCATTTATTGTACAAAACAACCCCGTAAAGATAATATAAGTGTACAATAATAATAGATTGTTAAAAATATTAAAATGACATATATCAATTGCAAAACCTGCATATATATAAAAGATATGAAAGATATTAAAAATATATGAAAGATCACATCCAATTAGTAAACAAGGTAAGTCGATGTTGATGTACAATTTAAAAAACACTATCTTAGATTCAGATGAGTCTTTGCTGCTTTATTTTAAAGCAATATGTTTGATTAATGTTAAAGGAAAGTGGATAGGAATGGAATTTTCAAATGATATAGCTCAACCATTAAGCTTCGCTCTATCTCAGTTATATATATAGTTTGGTTTCTCAAATGACGCACGATACGATAAACCTGAAGAAGGTAATCATAATCATCAAAGTTTGCTGAGTTTTGTTAGGATGTTTATTTATGCTTTGAAAATAAAAAAACTAAATTTTGTTTTGTTATTAAAATATTAAAGGATTTTGAAAAATTATGTATAAATTAAGTATTAATAAGTGTTGTGAAAATTTCAAATGTTTCAACCCAAACAAATGTAAATTTTTGTTCAAGATAATATTAGATTAAATATATATTTATTATATAATATTTATCAACACAGTGCTTAGATATTTTGTTAAGGTTTGTCAAGCGCAAAGCTCGAAATTCATCATGGCTGGTATTATTGTCCTCCGATTTGATGTGTCATCTTTTGCTCTTTTACTTTTTTCATGTCCTTTTCCAGCTACAACCATAAAAAGTAATATCACAAAAAAACATATATTTATAATAAATTTACGTCAAATAGTTTTTTTAAATCAGTATATTTATAGTAAATTTATTTTATATTAATTTTCATTTAAATTAGATTAATATCATCAAAAAACATAAATTGATACAATAATATGCATCATATAACTTAGTAATTTATTAATTAATTTGAAAGAAAAATAATGAAATATAAATTTATATTATGTATATGAAATAAATTTATCATGTATATATTAATTTGAAAATTTTCGAATATTAACTCAAAAGATAACGTGTTTGGTAAAGCATAGCAAAGCAAAACAAAAAACAGAGAGTAAAAGCTTCTATCAAATGGGGCTGCTATCATACTTTCGGGTCGACGGTCGAGATATTCTCTTGGTACGGGCAAAGCTGGACTGGACAACGTGTTCAAAGACAGATAGGATGAGCATGATGGAGTTGGGTCCCATGGCTGTCACTAATGCCTAAGCTAGGAGAAAAGAAGCTAGGGTCCATATCAATGAAGCCGTACTGCGATATGCAGCGTGACGTTTATAAATGGCATGGCCAAAATAATAACTTAACTCTACCATGGTTAAGTAGCAACAATCACTTTGCCCTTTTGATTTTTTTTTTCCTCTTTACTTTTTGTGCCACGTTTGTCTTCTCCCCTCACCTCTAATAAGTTTTTTTAGAGAGGGAGACTATGCTCTTTTGAAACTATAAAAGTTAAGGACATATTTGATAATACTTATGTTATTTTATCTTTCTACTCTTTTACTTTCTAGAACAGAAAAAAATTGAAATTTATTTTTACGTCAATTAATTTTTTATTTTTCGAAATAAATTAATAGCCAAGATATATTTAGAATATAAATAAATAGTAAAAATATTTACTTTTTTTATTCTCAATAACAAAAAGAGGTACAATATCATTTTAGAGAAACAAGCTCAACATAATCTAATATTCGTCTTTACACAATTGATACAAGACTCGGGTGAGACCCAGATCTAGGCTAGGCTCCTAACTAACTTGATTAGATCGCCATTTTTCAATTTAAGAAAAGAATTAAAAATTAGACTTTGAGTAGTTCTACTAAGTTTTAGTATTAATTCTAGTTTAGAATTAGTTTGGCCAAAAAAAATGTGTAAATCTTTTGATGAAAATTGGATTCACAATTGAATAAGCTCTTAGGACTTTACCACATTAATTTTTTTTTTAATGCTGTTCACTTTTAGAAACAATATTGAGTTGCAATAGCTTGACGACTTGGTTGAGAAAAGACCGTCTTCTTCCCTTGAGATGCTATTGGAGATATCCTTTAAAATCACATGTAATTTTGTTCTTAGAGAATTAAATGGCTTTAAACAAGTCTTTTGTGTTACAATTTGTATCGTGTTCATAGCAACCGAACAAGTCTATGCTACATGAATTTTTTATGTCATTTGCTTGAAGATTTGTCTATTATGAGTTATTTTGTCATTGCTCATACCAACAAGCGATGTTTGTTCCTTTTTTTTAGTGGTTGAAAAAGTTCAAAAAGGTCCGAGCACTTGTTTATTATAACTCCTAGAAATTTATTGTCAACCTCATCACATTGTGAGTTATAAACTATCAAGACTCTTTACTACCATTTCCAGCTGTCTATTTTTTTATTTATTAATTACTGTGTTGGATTTTCTAAGCCATTTCAGAAGATCTTGATTTGTTAAATCTTTATAAAAATCTAATTTTATACAAACATAAATTGTTAAGTCTCCGTTGATATTTTTTAATTAAATGAAAAAAATTAGAAATCAAAATTTTATGTAGCCACTTAGGGCGTGCATGTTTATATTTTTTGCTAGTGTTTATGAACACGATTTTTGTTTTTTTTGTTTTTTGTTTCGAGGAATTAAAAAAAACAGAAACGCGTTTGTTTGCGTTTTTATTCCAAATATATTTTTTTGTTCCTTGGAACAAATTTGGAACAAAACAAGAAAACAAAAAACTTATTTTTTTATTTTTGGAACATTTTTGAAATTTTTTCTTCTCTTTCTTTTCTTCTTTTTTTTTTCTTTTATCTTTGGCCGGCGACCTTGCCAAGTGTCGCCAGCCTCGCGAGGCCAAGCGTCAACGGCCCTCATTAAGGCTCGGCCTCGCCTTGGTTAGGCGAGGTCCAAACACCGGCCATGGCCGAGGTCGACGCCCAAAGGGAAAGAAAAAGAAAAAAGAGAAAAAATAAAAATAAAATAAGAAAAATATTAAAAAATATTAAAAAATTTAAAGAAACAAAAAAAAATATACATGTTTACTAAGGGCGCATTTGGCAACGATTCATTCCCGGAAGGCGGATTCGACAAGAAATGATTATTTTTATCTCGTTCACGGAACCGATTTTGAATAAAAGAACGTGTTTGGTAACCGTCTAAAATTTTTGATTCTGGAATAGAATTGCGTTTGATAACGTGTCTATTGATTTTGTTCCAAATTATTTTTCATTTTTAAATAATTTTTTCTACTTTTTTTTCTTTTTTGTTACCTTTTTTCCTTTGTCCTTTCATTTTTTCCTTTTCTCCTATTTTTCTTTTCTTCTTGTGGCGGCCGCCGGACCGGCGACCGGTCGGATGAGGGCCGGCGACGCCGCCCAGCCCCGCCAAGGCTCGCCCTTGCCGATCTCGGCGAGGCCGAGCATCCCGCCGGTGGATAGGCATGCCTCGCCTCGCCGGTGGAGCCGGGGCTAGGCGAGGCCCGCTTGGCCACCGGTCAGGCTAGGCGAGCTCGGCCGGTGGCCAGGCGGGCCTTACCCAGCCCCGGCAAGGCTCACCGGAGGCTCGGCGAGGCTCGCCAATGGCTGGGCGAGCCTCCGGCGAGCTCGCCGGTCCGGCGGCCGGCGACCGGCGGCGGGCGGTGGTGAGCGGTAGTGGACGATGGCGGGCGGCAGCGAGTGACGGTCGCGTGATAGCGGAAGGAAAGAAGAAGAGTTTTATTATGTTGATTCTTTTTTTGATTCTCGGATGTAGAATCAATTTTTTTTTTATTCTCAAATCTACTCTAAAATTGATTCTGGGAATAAAATTTTTACCAAACGCGATTCTCGTCCCAAACTAATTCTAAACAAAAGTAATTAGTCCATTTAGTGTTGCCAAACAAGGCCTAAATGTGTTTATGTTCTTTTTTTATTTTAGGAATAAGTTTATCAAATACGATCTTATGTTAAAAAATTGTTCATCGGAACATAAATAAAAAAAATTATTTCTGTTATCGATAATAATTTTTAAATAAAAACGTTACTAAACGCATTTTTAAAGTTTTGTTCTTTCAATAATGACAACAATAATTTTTTAATAGAAATCGTTTCGGATGGTGACAACGCGAAGCTAAAGAATTTACTACAGGTGGTATCATTGTCCTACGATTTGACGTGCTTTCAGTTCCCTTGTCCTCTGTTTTTCTTACTTTCTCCGATTTTTCCAAAGGCAACCATAAAGTGGGTGACAAGGCCACGTGCTTGGAGAAGCGAAGCAAAACAAAAAGCGGAGTAAAAAACATCTTTCAGGTGGGGCCACGACCGCACTTAGGGGTGGATTAACTGTTGGTACGTGGGGAAGCTGGATAGGACAACGTGTACAAAGACTGGCAGGACGAGTGGACGAGCAGTAGGAGTACGGTAGCGGTTCCCCCGAAGCAGGACGACAGCGGTTCCCCCGAAGCATTTCTCGTGCTCGTTGCATGTGAATTTGAAAAGGCAGTGAAATGCCGCATTATTTTCTACGCCACAACAAATGCAAAAATGACAAAACACACGTGTTCGAGCAGATTTGTCCTCTCCACCTATCTTTTTCCATATGCGATAACGGTGAGCGTCGACCGAGGTTGTCAACTCTATTGGTTCCTGATCCAATTCTCTAGGGAGACTAGACTGATCTTTGATTTTGAGATTTCTAAACTAATACTATGTAGGCTAATTCTCGATCCTAAGAATTTAGGATTCTTGACTACATATATATATTTAATATATTATATATAATATTTTTATATTTATTCTAAAGAGGAAACATTAACTTAAATGGCATGGCATTAAATGGCATCAATAGGCGTCATCCTCATCCAATACTCTTGTTCTCTTTTATTATTTATCCTCTTCAATTTTTACTTGAAAGAAATAATTTTTTACTCGTGAGTAATCTCGTCCTGCCCATTTGGTGCTTGGCACTCAATGCTCTCGCCGCTCAACACCCGTGTTGCTCTCCTCTCTTTGCTGGCCTCAATGTCGTCGAGTAAATTAGAAGGAAATAAAACCCTAATTAAAAACCCTCTTTGCTCATGAGCAATGCTCGCCATTTGCCACTTGCCTCATGACTCACTCTCTTCTCGTGGCTCCCCCTATTGATGGATATATAATTTGAAATAATAGGTTTGTCTTTTCAAAGAATATAAATAATTAAAAAAAAATTATTGATTAGTCCTGGATTGACTTTGGAATTGGATTAAACCCATAGAGTTAGTCCAATCCTTGATCTGAAGCTCAATCAGGTGAGTTTTTAGTCCAAAAAATTAGGGATCAACACTGTACAAGTACCACCCGTGGTGGTGGCGTAGGTGGTTGGGCAAGGGTACTTTTCACGAGAGGTCCCAAGTTCGATCCACGGCGTCGTCGTTGCTTAAGTGCTAGCCATGTCTTAAGTGGGTTGTCGGGGGTGGTGGGTCCTCCCGCTTACGCAGCCCCCCAGGTTTACTCCTCCGGCTGCCGGCCGTGCGGGGGGTTCCTGGGTCACCAAAAAAAAAAAAAAAAAAAAAAAAAACTGTACAAGTTAGTCTTTGGATTAGGTGTTGGACCGGTCCAACTCAAACCATGATCACCTATAATATGAGGTCATTAAGTTCACTATACATGATAATAGATGGGCAGTTGGGACATATTGTTACTTAGGGCGCGTTTGGTAACGTTTCTGTTTAAAAATTGTTCCAGGGAACAGAAATAGAAAAAAGTGTTTCTGTTCCTGGGAACAATTTCTCGAACAAAAAAGCGTGTTTGGTAAACTTGTTCCGGGAACAAAAAATAAACGAAACATGTTTGGTAAATTTGGATAATTTTTTTATTTCTTTTTTATTTTTTCTATTTTTTTCTTATTTTTCCTTTTTTTTTCTTTTTTCTTTTTTTTTTTTCTTCTTTTGGCCGGCCGCCGGCCAAGGCCTTGGTCGGCGACCGTCGGCGAGGGCCGAGCTCGCCCGCCGGCGGGCGAGGCGCGGGGCTCGCCGGCCACCGCCAGCGAGGCCGAGGCTCGCCGGCCACCGCGGCGAGGCCGAGGCTCGCCGGCCGCCGGGCGAGCTCGCCTCGCCGGCTCCGGCGAGCTCGAGGCCGGATCCGGGCGAGATCGAGCTCGCCTGCCGCCGGCGCGAGGTCGGCCTCGCTTGATCCGGCGAGGCCGAGCTCGCCTGGGCCGGCGGGCGAGGCGCGCCTCGCCGGGCCACCGCAGCGAGGCCGAGGCTCGCCGCCGCCGGGCGAGCTCGGCCCGCCGGATCCGGGCGAGATCGAGCTCGCCCAGCCGGCGCGAGGTCGGCCTCGCCATGGCCGGGCGAGCTCGAGCTCGCCAGATCCGGCGAGGCCGACTCGCTAGCCGGCCGGCGAGCCTCGGCCTCGCCGGGGACGGCGAGCGTCGGCCTCGCGGGGGCCGGCGAGCCTCGCCAGGCGGGCGAGGCCGCCGGCCCTCGCCGGCGGGTCGCCGGCCATGGCCGAGGCCGGCGACCGGCCAAAAGAAAGAAGAACAAGAAAATAAGAAAAAAAAGAAAAGAAAAAAAGTGTTTCGATTTGTGTTCGTAAACAAGAAACAAGTTTTTCTTGTTTCTTGTTTCTGTTTCTTTTTGTTCCCGGGAACAAAGAATAAAAAAGGAACAAACGCACACAAACGCGTTTGCATTCTCTTTTTTGTTCCCGAACAAAAGAACAGAAATTTCTGTTCCTGGGAACAGAAATAAAAGCCAACCATGCAGGCCCTTAATGAGCAGTATTAGTTCAAAAAAAAAAAAAGAGCACTATACAATCTTCTTCTTTTTTCATGTTGACAACTTGGCATAGACGTACAAAGATTACTTTGCTTCTCATATTAGAATTGCTTGAACGCAATAGCAATGGGAAAATTATTATATGCACTCAGTACATTAAGGACGTACGATCTGTTGTGATTTTTCCATATACTCCGTGCTCCTTTTTATTTGAAAGAGACTTGTTTACCTTATTTAGTTGAAGACAACTATCTAAATTCTTGCCGTCGGGCGTTAAAACAAAATATTGTGCCATTTTGTATACCAAATCCTCGTATCCTCTATGGTCTGCCACTCAATATTCTTGTTCCTCATAATGATCTATGGGATTTTGTTGATGATCTCTCGGCCTCATAGCAAGATGATCAAGTACAACAACAACGTGGCACCCAAAAAATATAATGATGATTTTCACAATGCCGTGAATATGTCTCGCTATTTTTTATTTTATTTCAAAGAGCTCTTGTCACATGACATCGTTTGTTAATTTAACTATGTTGCTTTATAGGTATTAAGTTATTAGAACCTTTGAATGTTGAAAATTTTGAATTAATGAATATATCTGTAGAACTATTAGCTTTTCAAAGAAGTCACTTGTTACCTCTCGAATTACAAATATAATGATCTTTGGGTGCCTTACAACAAAGTAGCCTCTTCTATGAATATTACAAAATATTGGATACTCTTCACATAGACTCGACATGTTCCCATAACCATATTTATTGTCATGTAAAGATGTATTAAAATCATAAAAAGAAAAACTTGCACTAATTTTCAGAATTTTTTGATAATGAATTGCAATATTTATTTAAATAAGAGTGGCATCCTAGAATACATTGGTAATTGTAGTTCCAAGCAACTACAAAAAGTAGTCGACTTTGAATTTTATGCTTTGTATGGGAAAATAAAAAAAAGTAGACGATATGCTGTAAGAGTTATAATTGGGAACATATATGATAATGGTAATTATCTTCGCAAAATATGCTTGACTTTTATTGAAATTGGCCATTAATTGACATTTTTTTTGGTGCCAGCCAATGGATGTAGCTACCAAGTCTCCAACATGTGTTTTCTCCTCAGATTAATCTTTGGCATAAGAGTGTAATTATTGGATTAGAACTTTTACGCAACGTTCAATCAAGCTTGTGATTTTTATTTTTATTTTTTTATTGTGTCCTTCAATATATATATATTTTGTACCAGTCCATCTATCTAAAAAATTTACGAAGGTGCTGCCATTATGGCACCAAGTTAAAATTAATTGCTATCGTAGCACCACGTACGATTTTAGATGTGGCTATCGAAATCATTAAACAATATGAAAAGTTAAATATTTTTTGAATCTTAGGAAGGAGCAAAATGTGAGGAGTTTGCCAAATGTGCTGTGAAAATCGGAACAGTTATGGCCCAAAGATGCAGGAAAATATATATAAATTTGTGTGTATGTCTAATGTTGTTTTTGAAGAGAGAGAGAGAGAGAGAGAGAGTGGGAAGGAGAAGAAATGGGTGGGATTGAAGCCCTTAAATGTAACAGTTGTGAAACAGCTCAGCTGCGGGAACTCAAACCCAGATGCCCCCCCGCGTCGGGGGCCGCAGCCACCGAGGTCACCTTATGCGTAGGCTTTGAAACCAACCCACCGCCCTTCCCCTCTCCCTTCGGTCAACTTCCCCATTCCAATATATTTTCTTCTTTTCTTTTTCCTTTCGTCGTTGCACTAGAAATCGGCACGTGGCGTTTTCTTTGCTTCGGGAATAGCACGAGCTCGCGTTCTATCGGGGCCATCAAGAAGAGCCCAACACCGTCCCGCTTACTAGGTTTTGCTGGGCCAGCCCATGTTTTGTTTCTAGGCCCAATCTCGGTGGGAGTTAGCCTATGTAGCCGATGCGGTTTTGTTACTTGATCCAACCCCTAATCCAAGCTACCATCAAGGCTAGAACTTAACCGCCACATTTTGGTGTCAAATCGTCCTGATATAAAATCGCCATATGCTCGGTGCATCAGACAATCTGGTCACGCGAGACCCATCTGATTGGAGGGACGGAATGCATAGGATGTGCGTGCACTTGGTCCCAAAATAAAGTTAATGGAATTCCGGAAGACAGTCATGGGTTATGCTTCCACCGCAACCTATGTAGACATCTTAGTTTTTCAGTTAAGATGTTAGACCCCCTAGTGTCCGTGGGTTCCCTGAAGGGATAAGTGCTGTGGGGGTAGCTCGCTGGATGCGTTCTTTCCAAATTGCAAAAAGACTAGGTTGTCACCATCAGCCAAATTGCAACAATTGCGATATAGAGGAGCATCATTCTGACTTCATTTTCAATATAAAATGAGGCATTGTGGTGACTCGGCATGTAAGGAAGCCTTAGAAATATAGCAAAGATGCATTACCCGAGGGTAAACTACAAGAAATTTTTTGTTTTCAATCTTTTGATAAGGGATTTTTTTTTTTCTTTTGGTTATACTTGCAGATCAATTAAAATATGGTTTGAGACTACTTCTTTGCAATGTCAGTTGAGATATTATATAGGACCCCGGTCAATGACTAATATTAATTTGTAACCAACTGCCTTCATTTCCCGGATATTCACCCAGCAGTCGTCGATAGGCTGGGGAAATAGAGCCAGGATCCGGCCGGGGGCTTGTTTCCAAATTGGTTACAAATGCCCCCGCGGTTTATCATTACCTCATTTTA
Source organism: Eucalyptus polyanthemos subsp. polyanthemos (assembly GCA_017140185.1). NCBI lineage: Eukaryota > Viridiplantae > Streptophyta > Magnoliopsida > Myrtales > Myrtaceae > Eucalyptus > Eucalyptus polyanthemos. The sequence goes on from CM029462.1 coordinate 23,862,310, forward strand.
CGTTTGGGGTTGACTCTGATAAACGGGATAGTTTAAGGACTTGTCTGGGTCCCAGTTGAGATATTATATAGGACCCTGGTCAATGACTAAAATATTAATTTAGTCTGAGCCCTTAATTTCTAAAGTTCCGAAGGAGAGTCCGAAAAAGTACTGGTTATTTCTATTGCCTTTTTAGAACCCCCCCTCCCAAAAAAAATCTATCGCCTTTAATATTGGTTATATACTCCTTGCTAGCTAGTGTTTTTCATTGCGGTTTATTAGTACCAAACTTACAAAACAATTAAGTTCTTTTATCCTAAAAATAAAATGAGCTTGTTGTGATATGAAGTAATTATCATGTAATTTCCCTAGTACTTTTTTTATTGATCTTGTGATCGCCTCATATATGTTGGATAAGAATATTTTGTTCTTGTTGAATTGACTAATATAGTGTTTTTCATCCCTTTATCACTATTTATAAGTAATCATATCAAGGTTGGAAGATGTGGTATTTTCCGAGTTTTGAATCGGTTTGTCTTTCCCACTTTTACTCTGATTTAACACTAAACTGATTAAATAAACCTTAAAATAAAGGGAAAGTAAAGCAAATTGAGATTTTATTTTTGTTTTGCCATCATATCAAGTTAATATCATATTACAAAAAGGAAGAAAAATATAAAAAAAATACACTTTTTTTGGCCTATTAGAATCCTTTTGGCCAACAATTCTGTTATCTTTTCACGAAAATGAAAGCTATATAAAGATTAATTGCAATATAATTAGGGAAAAGTAAAGACTGGAAGTGACTAGAGATTCTTGTCATAAAAGTGAATTGGGTTTATAACAAGAAAAAAGAAGAAGATAAAAAGCAGTGAGTAGATTTTTTTTGGACCTATTATTGTCATATGTAAGGAAAAAAAGACAACAAAGAAAAGATAAAGGGAAAAAGAGATTATGATAATGTCAAAATGATTGTATGTCGGTCTTCTATAAGTCTACCTCAATGCACTATGATGCACTATGATATTAGATTGTGACATTTAAACTTGCACAAATGCTTTCACAAATATAAGTCCAAAACAAATGGCAAACATAACATATATATATATATATATATATATATATATATATATATAGAAGACACAATCAAACCTAGAAGTCCTTATGGACAATTAATAGACATGTCATTATAGTAACAAAGGATTAGATGTCGGAACCTGCAGAATAGAAAAGAGAGCCTGTCTTCCCATGTTGGCTCATCTAGGAAGTAGTTGAAGTTGCATGGGCGTAGAGGTTTTTTTCATCCACCATACTTTCAGTCTCTTCATTGTTTTCTTCAACTGTTGAGTTGTCAAGCTTGCGGTTAATCCTGGCAAGTTGCTTAGCCACTTCCCTCATTGCCAGCCTCCTTGCACCACTTGGGTCCAAGCACTTCATTGCAATCTCAACAACCATTCCTACTCTCTCTATTTCATCTCACTACTAGCCTTGAAGCTTATGACATCGGAGAGTGTCTCATCCTTCATGGAAGAGATGAAATAATGGATAATATTGATTGACTCTCCAAACTTTGTAACAAAACTTGTGGGCTTCTTTCTAGTGAGCAACTCCATGAGGACAACTCCAAAGGTATATACATCACTTTTAAGTGTTAGTATACTGGTGGTCAAATATTCTAGATTGATGTAGCCCAACATGCTTTGTATTTCATTAGCTTTGACATGACTATGCTATGGTGATATAAGTATCGAACCTCCAAAATCAGATACTTTTACAGAGTATTACAGAGTAATTTTGATCTAGAAATATGTTTACCGACTTGATGTTGCCGTGAATGATTAGGAGTTCTGCATAACAATGCATATACTCGAGTGCAAGAGAAGTTGTGGCAGCTATATTGAGTTGGTTTTTCCATGATCTTAAGATGGTTGACACATTCTAATGGATGTGTTGGACTAGGGTACCATTAGAAATGTATCCATAAACCAGCAAGGGTATTCTAGTCTCCAAACATATGCCATGAAGCTTCACCATATTTTTGTGGTTCGTTTGCATCATAGTTTCAAGTTCATACTGGAAATCCTTCCTTATTAGAGAATTGTGCACATCTTTAGGCTTCTTGACTGCAACCACGATGTCCCTGCTATTCTTTCTCTATAGACAGAACTGAAACTGCTCTCGTTTAGCTTATTGCTATCATCATAATTATTGGTAGCTTTTGCTAGCTTTGACTTCGTAAAGATTTGAACTCTGGTGTTCCAAGAGCTTTCCCTTCATTTCTTCCGAAGTATTTATGTTTTCTTCTCTTCCTACAGTGTCAAAGGTTATAGCACCAAAAGTTACGTGGAAGAAGGACAGAGCAATCATTGCCAAAGAATTTATGTTACTAGATTAATGATTCAAGCATGTAATCCTTACACGGTCCACATAGTTCATAAAAGAAATTAACTTCAAATAGACTACCCATTTAATCTTTTATTGCATAAGCTGCATCCATCACCATTTATTTAGATGATTAATCTATCTTTCAAAATATAATATGTATCATTGCAACAATTCTTATAAAAGTCCTTATGTAATCGACTGGACTCAATTGAAATACGTATTACCGACGTCTTCCAAATGTCTTTGCTTGATCATTAAGACACGGTCTGTAATAAACAAAAGTAAATAAGAAAGCATTCACCTCACATTGTTTTAGCTCTTTCCATTTTCAAATGATATGAAAGGTAATCAATTATGCACGTTGTAATTATCATGATTACATGTTTCCATCCATCCTATTGGAGGAAAGTCTAACCGGTGGGACTACAAATGTAGACATCTTTCAAAATTATACTTAGGCAAATTTGCATTATTATATCGATCTTGATAATTGCTAAAATTTATGTTTTAGAACAGATCTGTGTTGAAAAGAATCATATGTGGATGTTATGTATTTGAATATACCAAGTGACTAAGGCTAAATGATCTACATATCTATTGTTGTCAAAGTATCTTATAAGAAATAGTTGAGTATATTTAGGGGTTAGTTGTATCTATCGCATGGATAGAAGTAGCGTATCACATGAATAGAAGCAAAGTACTGCACAAACACTATCAGCGCACTAAGTGGATACATGCAGAACATAAGCTGGATACCATCACTATACTAGAATACTAGATATAAGCACTAATTGTGAATACAAGCGAATCACCTATACAACCTACGACAACTATCTTATCACGAAATTCAAAGTTATTGTTATATTAAGATATTTGATCTCATTCCACGACAACTTGTGATGTGGTATGAGATGCTAATTTAGAAGATTTTGATTGATTATTAATCTTAAAGATTTTCTTTGCGAAATATTCAATCGCACGAGATATTTTAATTATTGACAATCATCCTGAAGGCAAGATACATTCCATAGACGAGCTACTCTGTCTAGAAACCAAGATTTGATTCTATAGGTGATCAAATCTACGGGAATTTTGATTGATTGACCTCAATGACTACTTAATCTTCTCAACAATATGTCCAATGGCTAGATTGGAGATTAATCATCTGAAAGATTATCCAATGAGAAGTTCGAATGCCGAGGAGTATAAAAGAAGACGAAGGCATCGAAGAGATAGAGAGATTAGTAATTCAAGAGATCTTTACTTCTTTCTATTGTCTTTGGTGAGCTTTACATTGTAGTCTCTTGAGAAGTATTGACAGAACCACAGTTTGTGCTTAGTGTGAGATAGAGAGACCTATCTACTTAGATATAAGCAACATCAGCTTAAAGGAGAAGTACTTGAATATAAGCGGCATTGCTACTATGCTTCTCAATGATTGACTAGTGGAATCTAGCTAGAAGACTATTAGCGAGGAGAGTGGACGTAGATTTAAATTAAACCAAACCGCGATAAGCTCTTATGCATTGTTTTTTGTCTTCTCTACTATTACTTACTTCTTGTATGGTAACAGCATTGCACTGCACTTGTATGGTAACAGCATTGCACTACACCACTAGATATAGTCAAAATATGCTTATGTCAACACTCTTGTTCCACATTGTTACACTTTAAACGTACTTGGCACTTCTTATTCTGCATTATTTGTCAAGTTTGTTAGAATCACTTTTTCACTTTCTTCTAGGTGATATTACTAGCCCACCTCGATCCAAAGACTTTCCAAGCTTTCATCATCTATAAAAACAAGACTTATAAGGAAAAGTAATCGTGCTTCATGTTTTATTATTAAATTTCATAACTTCAGAACAAATTTTACAAATCAAACAAAAGAAATAAATTTTCCATAAGTGTACACGGGGGCATATTTGTCTGGCGGGGCAGCGCTAGTGCGAGCCCCACCTCGCGTCGCCTATCGTCCTGCCAAATTGCCTTGCGGGGAAAATATGCCCCGCCGGATACAGATTGCCCGTGCCTCGTGCCCATTCTTCGCACCTAAGATCCCCGCTCCCAGAATCTTTTAGGTTTGGATCCGTTCCTTTTTTACGGCTACTCATATCCTAATTTTGACATTTCAATTTATATGGTTCACTTCAATATGTAAATTATATGGCAAAATGTACTTTTATACCTCGGGAAAAATTACATGTCCATTGCAGAATTTCAATTAGAGTATGGATTATCATACTGTTCTCTGTCCTTATAATCTCAAATTACGCAAGCAGTATCCTAAGATCCGCCCCCTGTCCCATAGCTTCCTTCTGTTTCTCTCAAAAACTCTGTTTGCCCCTTTCTTCTCGTTTTACCTCCTCTCTTTATTTTTCTAATTCTCTGCTTCAGTAAAAATTTAATTGAATAATTTTTGAACTCATGGTAGTATACCTAAAGGGAAAATTTAAAACTCATAATGTTAAGGCTCTATTTATTTCATAAAAAATGAATGATTTAAAAATATATTACTAAAAATGATCGCTTATATCACTTACAAAAATAAAATAACGAAAAATATTTATATTTTTAACAAATATATTTAGACATAAACTTTTGTCAATTTCATTTGTAAACAATATAAATATTTTTCATTAAATAATTATTTAAAGTGAAGTAAGTTTAGTGAGATTTTTTTTTTTGGCAAAATCATGTTTGCACGCATGCACATGCACGCCAAGCAAATTCCTTGTAGCCCACCTCCACCTTAGCCATTGGCCATCATATGTCCTAGGGGTAAGCAAATGAACCAGAATGGATCGGGAACTACTCGAATTAGGCCGAATTGACTGATTTTGGGTGATTCCCTCTTTTAGGTGTGAAATTGCCTACTCAAACGATCTAGACCGACTAGTGTCTGTGCATATGTATATATTAATTTTTATTAATTTTTAATTAGTCCACCACCACTCTCTCATGTGAGGAGTCCTCATGGCTCACACTCTCTCCCTAATTTCTCTTAGCCTCTCATGATGCTCTCTCTCAAGTTCTCAACCCTAATTCCTCTTAGTCTCTCACGATGCTCTCTCTCTCGCACTTGCGGCTCGCTCTTGGCTAGCACTCCTAGGAAGGTCGTAGCCTTGACACTCGTAGGTCGCAGCTCTCGGCCGATGCTTTCTCTATAGTTCTTAGCCTTGGTGGGTGCTCACAGCTCCCTCTTCTGTAATTTCAAAACCATAGTTGCCATTTGCCCTTTTTCTAGAAATCAAGATTCTAGACTACACGATTAATTCATCTTTGAGTTTGACATACATCTCTTCTTCTAGACAACTGGGCCGGATTTTGGAACACAATTTTATATACTTTGACATACATTTTCTAGTCTTGGAAACTACTTGCCATGCAATGGCTGGTTCCATGGACCACTTAGAACCGCATTGGACCAGTGGTCTAGTTCCTGAGTGGGTCCACAAATCAATGGGTGGTTTCCAATTCTCAATTTGTGGAACTAGCTCATCATAGGTGGTTTTCTCCTTAGAACCGATCACTTCTGATATGCCCGTGTGGCACCCCCCAACACGGCCCCCGATCCGCTAGGGTCGCCACAGTCTACTTACCTTTCACTTGTCCTAATAATATGTCACTCTGATATCATTGAATTATAGATGGGTCCATAAATCCTGGGCGTTTGTATCATTTGAATCCGTCCTAGCGTAGTCCATATAGCGGAAACAAAATCAAATTTTCCATACCCCATACTCCAACAAAATAATGCAATGCAATGCACACCAACTACACATTTCATATATAAGTTAAAGCCGAACCACTTTTATTTACATAACTATGATGGACATCACGAGTCGGTATATCAAAAGGCCAAGGCTTTACTAAGCTCGGCTATAACCCAAAAGCACCCGACCCCACAACAGTCATGTACATCGATCCATCATCTAGTGTCGGCTATCCAAAAAGTGTCATTCTCTACCAGTCACACGCATAATCACACCTAGCCCTGTGCATCAGCCAGTGGCAGTGGCGGCAGCGGCAGCATCCCCATCATGATCCCGTCGTATGTACGGACAGGAACTCCTAGACTACGAGGCCATCAGGTAGACCCACGTCATACATAACTAAAACTCGAACACGGATGAAAATTAGACCACGAACACCAACATAGGAATGCTTCGAACACTCAACCTCAATGTCAGATGGTAAGCCATAGAAAGTACCATGTGTGACTGGTAACAGAGGCATATTTTAATCTGAAATGTTAGTCCCCAAATGGGTGAGTACAACCACTTAGCAGTAAAAGATCCATCAAACTACACAATGCAACAAGCATGACAATCAAGATTTCATGTGAAATGCACATATCATCCATGCAATCATGCATATATTTCCATGAGATCCATTCAATGCCTTGATGACCACATTCTCAATGTCAGATAGTACCAACTCAATTTCATTATAGACAATTCATGCACCATGCCATATGCACACACATGCGCATGATTCATTTCCCATTTTGATATTCAAAAGGATCTCATTTTTCCTAGGGACCAATCTTTGCATCTCTCTTGACTCTCGCACCCAACCTGGCATCGTGAGACCTTCAGCACACACCTCCGGGCATCCCAATACTCCTGGGGCATCGTCGACTCAAGGGTCCAACGGTATCATCAACATCACAGTGTATATTCACACATGTCTCACTTTCAAATAGCATTTGTTGCAACAATGTCAAAGGTTTCAATCAATCTTTTGATGTCATATGATATGCTGAATATCACCAGATATGCTATATAAATAACAACCCAAGATATCACATCTCATAAAGCAATTTATTTGTTCTTGAAAATAAAACAATTTTTGGATAAAACAGAATACATTCCTTTAATTAAAATTCTGGAAAAATTAGTAAACAATCTTAATAAATTTTGAAAATTTAACATGTTATAAAAAAGATCTAGAGAAAAAGGTTTCATGAAGAACATCATGTTAAAAGAACTTCGTACAAGTCGATATAGTCCATGCATCACAGCCTTAAAATTTCAAAACATCACCATTGCCCAGTTTTATTCACAAATTCGGTATAAACCCTAAATCAACTCAAAAAATTATGAAATTTTGATATGTTATAGAAAAACCTAGAGATAAATTTTTTTGTGAAGAACTCAAAGTAAGATTCATGATAGATCAAAATATATAATCACCATAACTCTCTCTAACCCTTGGTAACGATTTCCAGATTTAACACTTTAAAAGAAATTTTTTTTCACTGACCAATACTTGTCCGTTTCTTCTCAAATTTTATTATTTTACTAATCAAGATGTTATCTACAACTTTCATCAAGGACATAAAGTCAAATTTCGGCTAGATAATTACAGAAAATTCACGGAGTCGTCAAAGGTAAATCTGTTTTTCCATGAAACAGTTTGCTAGCTTGAAGAACTACTCCTATACCTTCGAAATTCCAACATTCAGCATCATAACTCAAGCATCTCCAAAATATATTACACTTCACACACAACCACAAAAAACAAAGTGTAGATCAATGGATTCTCATTTGCCTTAAGTTCATGCAAACACAGCAAGCAAACGGCGACTTGGGGACTTTGGGCATGGCTCAACCGACGACGGAGCTAGGCGGCGTTGACGGCGGTAGCTAGCGCACGCATGGTGGGGCTGGTCTCCTTCTCCCCTCGCCGAAGCACCCTCACAAACTCCCTCTCTCTCTTGGCTTTCTCTCTTTCTCTCGGTTTCTCTATTTCTCTCTCGAATTCTCTCTCTTGCGAACACTCCCTCGGTTGCATGCCTCGTCCATTCCGCCCCTCTCTCCCTCTTTTTCTTCCTTTTACCCTCATGTAATCATGAGGTTTTGCATGCCAATGGACACTTGGTTGATCTCTCTTGCCCCTTGTCAACTTTCATGCAAAGAGGTGGCCTTAATGGGCCGGGCTTGGGCCAGGCCTTGGTCGACCAAATGGGGGAAATGGTGGGCTGCTGTTTTGGGCTGGTTCGGCCTTAAGTGTCCATCCCACACTTACTCCTATTTTCCCACTTAAATCCCCACTCATAATTACTTAATTACAATTATTCACATGGCTATAAAATTTTGCAATATTAATCGATAGTAATCCAACTTATAGAGTACACGGCCAAGGAATTTCCCTATCAATTTATCCTTTAGTACAATCCTTGATCATACATGGACATAGGATAGTTTTCCAACAAAACAATTGTCCATTAAATGCTCGGCCTTGATTAATGGTAATCCATTGGTCTAATGACTATAATATAGTCCGATGGCGCTTCCATTACCTATTCATGGATCGTAATGCATCTAGAGATCGCTATGAAATTTTAGGATCACATAGCCCATCGAAGCCACAATCATCATGAGGGCCTCGCAGTCATGGAAGCACCCATAAGGCTCCCCACCCTCTCTTCCCAGTGGTCATGTTTTAGGGTCGACGACTTTGTGATTTGTTCTTCAAATCACGTTTCACGGTCATCTATGTACTTTTTGCCTGTGGGGATGTTTTTGAAGTAGAAGAAAAAATAATTGAGGTATGTGCAGTGAATATACGACGAAAAGAAAGGAAAACAGAGTGGGGCCAGGTGTTTCTCTCAAGGAATACTGAGAAAGAAGAAAACCTCAGATGAGAGCCAGTTTTGCTGTATCTGGAATGGATTCTCGAATCGTAACGATCATAAGTCCTCACAATTATTTATAGGGGTGTACAACTGGACCGAGTTTACCTGGTTCCCAGTCCGACCCACCCGAAAAACAGGGTCAAGAATCGGTTCCGGTTCCTAAAACTCAGACCCCGTTTGAACCGGTCTGGGAATCAGTTTCGAGGGATTACCCACCTGAGAATCGGATCAACCGGACCGTTTTGGGAACCGGTTGGAGAATCGGTTGTAAGCCACCCCCAAAAAACCAAAATGCGAAACCCTAATTAGTTTCAGACTTTCAATGTCTCTACTTTCTAATTTTTATCTTCCCTGAGCTCACGACCTTTGCCCGTTCGCCGATCCTGGTTCTGCTTGCCCATCGTCGCCTTCCTCCTGCGACACTCGCAGGCTGCAGCCCATGAGATCTCGACATCGCCCCCTCGAAATCGCGACGTCACCTCTGTCAACCCGGTTCCTGGCTGCTTGCCAGCCTTGCTTCGAGCTCCCCTCCCGAAATCGCGAAGCCGACGTTGCCTTTGCCGTTCTCATTGCACCCCTCGCACTCGCACCACCACCGCCGTTCTGCCAGTCATCTAAAGCTCTGCTCCACTGGTTTTGCCCGCGAAGCCGCTGACCCTCGCCGAGCTCACAGCCGAGTGCTGACGCCGCCTTCGTTTGATTTCACCGTTCCACTTGTTGTTGTTGCCTCGCTGACGCCCCTGACCCGCAGATCTTGCGTCCGCCGCCTAAACGACGCCCCCTGCTCTACTCGCGATTTGGCCTAGCCCCCTCGTTGACGCCTACTGAAGCCGTGTCGATCCTTGCCGCCCTCACCAACTGTGATACCAATAGCCCGTCGAAGTCGCTGCTATGTTGATCCATGTCGACTCAATGTTGCGGTGTCTCGCCGTCCTCCTGCGACACCCGCAGGCTGCAACCTATGAGATCTCAATGTTGCCCCCTCGAAATCGCGACGTCGCCCCTATCAACCCGGTTCCTAGCTGCTTGCCAGCCTTGCTTCGAGCTCCCCTCCCAAAATCGCAAAGCCGACGTTGCCTCTGCCGCTCTTATTGCACCCCTCGCACTCGCACCACCATCGTTGTTCTGCCGGTCATCTAAAGCTCTGCTCCACTGGTTTTGCCCGCGAAGCTGCTGACCCTCGCCGAGCTCACAGCCGAGTGCCGACGCCGCCTTTGTTTGATTTCACCGTTCCACCTATTGTTGTTGCCTCGTTGACGCCCCTGACCCGTAGATCTTGCGTTCGCTGCCTGAATGACGCCCCCTGCTCTACTCGCGATCTGGCCTAGCCCCCTCGCTGACGCCTGCTGAAGCCGTGTCGATCCTTGCCGCCCTCACCAACTGCGATACCAGTAGCCCGTCGAAGTCGCTACTGTATTGATCCGCGTCAACTCAATGTTGCCGTGTCTCGCCGAGCCCTCTGCTGTAGCGCCTCACCTGCATTGCCCTCCCCTGCAGAGCCGCTCCTGCCCCTGCTACTGGGTCCTCCTCTGCTTGATGCCAAACAGATTTGCTTCGAGTCTTCAACGCTCAACAGATATACTCCAAGCCTACTCCCGAGCGACGCCCCTGCTGCCGACAGCCCAGCTTCGCCGCTGTCCCTATCCTCACCGCGTGACGACCTTGACGCTACTTCTAGTCCGCTCGCCACCAGTCAGTGATGTTTGGTAATTAGAAATTATTAGCTTCATTGATTAGTTATACGAATGAGCGATAATAGTCGCTCTCTCATTCTTAAATATTTTACTTTTCCGGTTTCACCAATGGATTCCAGTTTTAAAATGGTTGCGTTGCCTTTCACGTTTCACCAATTGATTTTGTATTGATTCAAGGGCTAGTTTTGTAAGATTTCTGGGTGAGCGATTTGCTCTTTTAGTTGTTATATTTACTGTCTCAAAATGAGAAAATCATGATGCAGATAATGTTGGCCTCATTACTTCATTGGCATTATGCTTTTCGTTTTAGTACTGTTTTCATTTGTACATGAGACAGGAGATGTGCCGCCTCATGAAAATGCAAAACTTTATTCAAAACAGGTTCCAATACAAATAGGGTTAACCCTATTCCCGGACCGAAAAAACAGAGTGGGTCAGGAACAGGGTCCAAAAAAAGAGAATCGATTATAAAAGGGTCGGGTATAGGGTCCAGGTCTAGACCCTACCCACCCGGGACTTGATCACCCCTAAGTATTTGTAATTCCTATACAAAATATCATAAGGTGCACAGACTTATAGTATTTGGGATCAATGGCGAGACTTTTTTGTTTCTTTTATGTGGTGGCCATCAAGTGGTGACCAATGATCACTTGGTTGCGAAGTAGAATTGGATAAGACAGATCGATAGCAAGTGGACTCGTAGTCTAAAAGCAAGATTTTTTTAGATTTTTGAGGGCACGTTTGGTAACGATTCTATTTCCGGGAACAATTTCAAACCATTTAAAACCGTTTGGTAACTATCAAAAATTTCTGATTTTGGAATATAATTGCGTTTATTATCGTACTCATTGATTTTGTCCAAAATCAATTTCTTTTTTAATTTTTAAAAAAAAATTCTTTTTTTTTCCTTTCTATTTCCGGTTTGGTGACCTCACCGAAGCATCGCCGGCCCTCGTCGGTCGAGCCTTGCCGGCAGCTAAGCAGGGCTCGCCTAGCCCCATTGAGGCTTAGCCTCACTAGATCTGGTGAGGTTGAGCCTCGCCGGTGGCCAGGCCGGCCTTGCCGGGGCTGGGTGAGGCCCGCTTGGCCACCAGTGAGGCTCGCCTAGCCCTACCAAGGCTCGGCCTTGTCGGTGGCCAGGCCAGCCTCGTCAAGGCTGGGCAAGGCTCGCCTAGCCATCGGCGGGGCTCGGCGAGGCTTGCCTGGCCACTAGCGAGGCTCGCCCAACCCCACCGAGGCTCGGCCTTGCTAGATATGGCGAGGTCGAGCCTCACTGATGGCCAGGCTAGCCTCGCCGAGGCTAGGCAAGGCCTGCCTGGCCACCAGCAAGGCTTGCCTGGCCACCAGCGAGGCTCGCCCAGCCCTATCGAGGCTCGGCCTTGCCAGATTTGGTCTGGCAAGGCCGAGCCTCGCTGGTGGTGAGGCTAGCCTCGCCGAGGCTGGGCGAGCCTTGCTAAGGCTGGTCAAGCCTCGCCAGGGCTAGGTGAGGCCCGCTTGGCCACCGATGGGGTTGGGCAAGCCTTGTTGGACCTCTGCCGGCCATGGCGAGCTCACCGGCGGCAGATGGTAACCACGGGATGGATGAAGAAGAAGAAGAAGAAGAGAAAATGGTAGAAGAAGAAAAATATGATTTTGATTCTTAGATTTGTTCCCGGAACAAGAATAAACTTTGTTTTATTCTTGATTCTATTCCAAATCTAATTCCGAGAATAAAAAAATAGAAATTTGTTTTCGGGAACAAAAATTTTACTTAATGCAATTCTGTTTCCAAATTGCTCTTGAGAATAAAAAATCAGAATCAGGTACTATTTGGATGGTTACCAAATAGGACCTCCAAACAGTGCCTGAGTGATTATCACAAAGGAAGTGTAATTACCTGCAGCGATTATGACGAGATGAGAAATTTGGCAATCGACTTTGCCATCACCATTCTTGCCAAATGGGCAGTCACATGTGTAGTTCCCTTGCGTGTTCTTGCAATTTCCGCGACGTGGATATCATCACGGATCCTTGCACTCATTGATGTCTATAACGAACAGAATTGAAGGTGAAATGTAAATACGTTCATGTGTTTTTCTTGTGCTTCTTAAGGTAACGTATTGGTTGTATTGAAGCATCTAACTCGACTTGGAAAAACTGGCTTGAGGAGATTGATTCACGGAAATTATGGCCCAATTTAAACATATAATTTTTGGCTCGCAAAGAGAACAGAAGAATACCTTGACATCCTGGCGACGGTGGGGAGGCATAGGGATTCCCCGTGTACCCAGCCTCACAGAAGCAACGATAACCCCCGTTCCTGAAGTCAGAGCAGAAACTATATGCGCCGCAGGCATAGCTCGATCGGTTCGATTGCGCTTCCTCGCAGGTCAAATCCCGTTCCTCTACCCAATCCGGGACAACTCTTGAGAAAACTTATTTCCGCATATCAGCCGCGACAGGAAGCTTGTGATCGGAGATATTAAGCGACTCCTGGTCCACTACGAATGCTGATCCACAAGAGCTGAAGTTCCCAACTGAAGTGTAATTCGTTCAGCTGGTCATGAATATATTGAAGCTGCTGAGGTTCCTGGGAATCGACGTCTGACAGCAACCCAGGCTGGAGCAAGCGCTCTTGGCCATGAACTCGATGTACTCGTGACAATAGGAGAAGCATCCACTGCCGAAAGTATGGGCGGCGTCTGAGATACGAGCAGCGGTGTCACAACCAAAGATGGTGAGCTTGTTCTGGGTGTCCGAGATTGTATATAGCCGGCCAAGTTCAATCCACGGGTTAAGGTTAGAGTCATCAAGCCAATAGCCACTCTCGTTATAGCAGTCTAAAGCTCTGTACCCGCCAACGGTGAATGTCACGTTCTCCACGGAAATGTCGTAAAATGGAACGTTCTCACCGAAGGACAGGATCCCCGATGTGTGATCGCAGGGGAGGACGAACTCGGAGTTCCCCGCACAACTTTCATTGAGCACAAACGGGAAAAGCAAGCTCACGTTGCCGCGCCTTGGGTTGCAGTTGTCCTTAACTGAAGAAGTGGCCAAGGCCAAGGCCATCGGAAGAAAACACGACACAGCCGCTTTCATCTTTAGGTTTTTCCAATCTGTTCTTCCTCTGGCTCTCCTCTTACTGGTTTTTCTTAACCGAGTTTCGTCAATGCCGATGCTTCGGATGACCCGTGGGAAAGCCATTGCCTGCATTTCCCGCAAACCATGCTTTCATTTGTACAAGCTGTGGATATTTCCTGATGCAAACTGACATAAATTTAAATATAAGTGATGTATATATACACTTTCATTTTCACTCAAAATGCAGACATTCTAAAGCCATGATTGTTTTTTCAGGATAACAAGAGAAAAATCAGTTTTTTTGAACCGAAATACTTCATACTTGGTTATTCAATAAGTACTCTTGGAAGTCCTCAGCAAAATAATTTCTCTACTTACTTTGCAACCGAGAGATCATTGATCACCACTTGATGGCCGTTGGCTAAAATGAAAAAGGCAATCTCGCTTGTTGATCGCAAAGACTAAATTTTTGCGTCTTAGGATATTTTGTGTAGGAGTTACAAAAAGTTACGAGGACTTAACGATTCGTTACAATCGGAGAATCTGTTCCACGTATCACAGAACCGGCCCTCACTGAGGCTCTTTTCCTTTCTCGGTATTCACTGGGAGACCCACGGGGGCACACTGTCATTCTTTCTTTCGGTCGTATATTCACTGCGCCCACCGCACTTCTTTTTTCTTTTACTTCAAAAGCACCCAAAACCCTTCTGGCTAAAAGGCTAGAAGGTCCAGCTTCTATCTTGAAATTGCAAGTTTACCCACATGGCTTCGATGGAGATTGTGCATGACAACCCAGAATTTCTATTTCAAAAACAATTTTTTCTATTTCATATTTATTTCTGGACGAGAAATCCATTTGACAATGTAATTTTATTTTTATATTTGTGAAATAATTTTTTTAATTAGAGCAACCACAACCATTATAATATCAATTAAATGTTTATTTGTCGCAATCCTTTTGAGGCAAACAAAAAGGGAGTAGGTGAATTTTTACATGGGCGCAAATAACTCTCTTGCAAGGCAGCAATTGTGTTTTGCACGAGTTCTCTCAAGTTGTATTGATTACAATTTGATTTCCCATTTATTACTGATCAAATAAAAATAAAATAGGCAGTTGTGAATAACTCATTGTAGACTAGTTAGGGCGCGCATGATAAAATTTCTATTTCTCAATTTCTCTGTTTCTCTGTTCTTTAGAACAGGTTTGGAACAGAAATCCGTTTGGTAACGCAATTTGATTTCTCTATTTAAAACAGATTTCTATTCCGTAAAATAGAGAAATCAAGAAATGAAAAGTTGAAATTTTTAACTTCGTTTACAAATAGAAATAGAAATAGAATTTTTTTTCTCAACTTTTCAATTTAGTCCAAAATATTTTAGATCACTAATATTGAAATAGAAATAGAAATAGTTAATTAAGTCCAAAATATTTTAATGATTTTTTAATATAATCATTCTAATCAATATTGATTGAAAATCTTAACCATTGGGCTAGATGGTGAGAATTGAATGAACAAGGCTTCACTTGTTGCACGTAAGAGATTTTATGCATGGTAATAGTCAATTGGTCATATTCATATCTAACGAGTCTTTCTTCACCTACTCTTCCGTGTATGCCAGCCAACGACTCTATTTGGCTAACTATTTTTTTAATCATAAACTTCATATTAAGGCGGTAAAAAGGGGTCAAATCATTAGGGTTTCATCCGATTTTTCTTTTATAAGGAAAAGAGATCTAATAAGAAATATGTTGTTCTTGTAAGAGTGTTGATGAAAATATAGATTTTGATAATAAATTTTTAAATAATCCTAGTGTTGATAATTTTGAAAAAAATTGGTGACGATTTTTGAACACGGTGAGGATATTTTTAACAAAATTTGGAAAGAAATTGGAATTAGACTTGAAGTTAGGATTTTTTTTTAGGAGATTAGACTATTATAATCATGGCTATCATTAGACTTATTTGATTAATGTGAAATCAATTTCGGCAAAAACATAACGACATATTTACTACAATTGAATTTCAATTTTTTTTTGCCACGTTGTTTATTTTTCGAAAGAAAATATTACGTAATAGGAAACGTAAGCACATGTAATATAAATTCCATGAAATTGTGTTTTCAACTTTTCTAATGTATTAGTATTATTTCGACTATTTTTTGTATTTGAGGATTTTCTATATTGTTTTAGTATTATTTCGGCTATTATTTTATATTTGAGAATTTCCTATGTTGTTATCTAATCAATTTCTATTCCTAGAAAAAGAAATTTTATTCTGTTATCAAACGGATTTCTGTTCCAGAAATAGAAATTTTGAGTTGTTATCAAACGAGTTTCTTTGCTCAGAAACTTGTCCAGGGAATAGAAATTGAGAAATCAATTTCTGGAATAGAAATTGTGTCATGCGCGCCCTTAGAAGTCAGGCATGACGTGAGAGTTGCTTTACCTTTACAAATAAGAAATCAGAGAATTTGGTTAACGCCCATTGGTTGGTACCTCTATTCTTCAAAGGAAAGTTTTCAAACAGTCTTGGTCGATTTTATTTCCTCTCATGCGCCTGAAAGTTCAAGCATTTATGGTGGCAAATCATACACTCGAAAAATTACGAAATATGAAAAATGTATGTAATAAAAAAAATGAGATAGTAAATAAAAGTGGAAAAAAAAAAAAAAAGCCGAGCCATGTCGGGCAACCATTAAACGTAGTCTTGTTATACGCCCCGGTTCAAGATTTTGTTACAATGAAATATAAGAAACAGAAATCCATGTGCCCTAGAGTCCTAGTTACATTGCTTTCATGAATATGTTGCTCTTTTAGAATACATCAAGGGCTTAAACTTCAATCCATCTCTCTTGCTAAGGTTTTCATATTTGGGAAATCATCATGGAAGGTTTGAAAAACAAGCTAAGTTTTTTTAACTATCAGGAAAATGACATAAATGGTCATTGAACTTGGGTCTCATGTGTAATTTGGTCCATAAAATTTTAATTTGTTTAATGTGGTTCATCAAATTTTAATTTATATAATGTAATGCATGAAATTTTTATAAAAATTTAATTT
Source organism: Eucalyptus polyanthemos subsp. polyanthemos (assembly GCA_017140185.1). Lineage (NCBI taxonomy): Eukaryota > Viridiplantae > Streptophyta > Magnoliopsida > Myrtales > Myrtaceae > Eucalyptus > Eucalyptus polyanthemos. Next base: position 23,879,132 of record CM029462.1, read on the forward strand.
AATTCTTAAACTATACGAATATATTTCATGTTGTCCTTAATGGAAGGACAATATTTAATATTTTCATATAGTTATGGACTACATTAAATAAATATATATAAAAATTTTTAGGGGACTATTAGTATTCTTATCCCTTTTTGCTATCCAACTGCCCCCAAGTGGATGAATTCTAGGCCTCAAGCTTTGTAAGGTTAATAAAAGTGTTATGCAAAAAAACAACTTTAAAAAGATTCCGGAAATGGGCCTCTAAGAAAGCCTAATGTAATATTATCAAGGCCCGATGCAAATCCGAAACTGGGCTTCTCCATGAGCAGCCTAAATGCCATTTCGAAAGTTCTAGGACAATGAGACTCGCGTATGAGGTGATTCAAAGAGGCTAAGTACAATGAATTTAGAAAGCCGAAGGGCCTTACCATACAATTTAAAAGACTCTTTTGGAAAATGATTCTTATATCTAACTGGTAGCGGGGAGGCCCAATGATACTTTAAATTTCTCTTATATGGGCCATATATTTGGTGGGAAGGTCCAATATGGCTTATAAAACCCATAAGAAATTGGGATTTGCCAACCTAATGAGGTGCACCGAAGCCCAGTGCAAAAAGGTTTCATTTAGGCAGCTTTTGTTTTTGTCGAAAGTATACACGTCATGAAACTAATGATCTAGAGACAACATAGCAACATAGAATTCGTTTAATGTGATTGAACTTTAATTTATTTAATGTAATCTCTATACTTTTGGTATATGTTCAATTTTATCCATGAGGTGTTTTAGAATTCTTTTTTTTACTTTAGAAAATATAGGAAGTTTATTAAAAAAGCTCCCCTTTTAGGATATAAAAACTTTCTATACCTTTTAATTATATAAATATGTTCAGACGAATGAAGAATTATTTGTTGTGTATAAAGTAAAATATTTTTCCATTTAGCCAAAGTTATATATAAAATTCAGATCAAAACACTTGGCATGTATGACATGTTCCTTGTGTGTCAACTGAAATGAATAAATTTAAGATCATATTTCCGAAGTTAAGCATGTTTGCAATAATATCACTTCAGGAAAAATAGAAAAAATATAGACGATTTATCATTTGTAGAATCAACTTCTATTATTTAAGCATGAGAAATGTTAATTCTTTTTTCTATTTAAGCATCAAAGCACAATAGAAGCGTTTTCTGTTCAAGAATTACAAATACAAGAGCTATAATTGTCAGAGTATGGAACATGAATCTTTGTAAGCGCAAGTTTCTGCGCAAGTTTTCTTCTATTAATGAAAGTCAGGTAAGCTTTATAGACGCTCTTCTTCTGAAAGTGTATGCTCTTCCATTGTAAGCACCGTTTCCTCTATAAGTATCTGAGCGATGAGAGATATATCTTGCTAGCTCATGCTCCCTCTTTGCAAACTTAATTTCCTCTTTGAATATCATGGCAACAAAATGTTTGTAGTTGTTAGCTCTACTCTCCTTAATAAGTAACAGAGAAAACGACAAAGATTGCTAGCATGTGCTCTTTAAAAACATAAGTTCCTCTTCAAGAATCAGAGCAGAGGAGATATCAGAGCATAGGTTTTATTTTATTTTTTTTCCTTTGTATATCATGGCAAAAATGTTTGGTACGAGTGATGTTGTCTTGCACATGTTCACGGGGTCATGACCTCCCATGAAGTGAGCGGAGTTGATTCCACTTACTGACCGTAACTTCGAGACATCAGAGCATTATGCATTTTACCTTGTAAACGAACTTCTGCATACATGTGAGGGAAGATCATCAAATCAGAGCCTCTATTTCTGAGATAGAGATATGCATCGAATAGAGAGAATTTTGCTCGAACTAGTTTCAGTTGTTGCAGACTCTCTCTCATCTTCATTAATTCAGTCCAAAACTTGATGCAATAAGAGTTTCCCCTTCTTATTTCCTTCAAGTAAGTCTTTCTTTTCTTTTAAGATGTAGAATGCGTTTCTGTACATACGGAGCGTCCGCTTCTTGCGCCCCTCCACCTTCATCACCTTCCTTTGCAGATCCTATTCGTTCTTTCCTCCAAACTTCTCCTTCAACAACTTCTTCACCTCATCGTCTACTTCCTCGTCAACGAAAGAATCTTCCTTTTCTTCATCCATCTATTAACAATTGGCTTGATCTGCACATCCTATTTAGTATCTCGAATCCCTCCAATCTCGGCGATCCATTATCCCGTTTCAGTTCCTCAGGAATTTCAATGCCTTGCTCCCTTAGGATCCCCATGATCACAGAGCCATAGGAAAGAACACCCGAGTTTTTAAGATTTGTACGATACATGTGCAAGAAAACTAGCGTTTTCCAAGATCTGGTCGCCCATGCATCACCGTCGCCACGCACCGCCATCGCGTGGGTTGTGGCCTCAAGCAGCATTACCTGGGTTGCGTGACTCACGCGACGGGCTGAGCGGAGCTTAGCCAGCGAGATTTGGTCGCCCACGCACCATCGTCACCACGCATCGCTGTCGCGTGGGTCGCAGCCTCAAGCAGCATTGCCTGGGTCGTGCGACTTAGGCGATGGGCTGAGCAGAGCTTAGCTGGCTAGATCCGGTCGCCCACGCACTGTCATCGCCATGCACCGGCGTCAACACCGCTGTCACCACGCACCGCCGTTGCGTGGGTCGCGGCCTTAGGTGGCGTTGCCTAGGTCACGTGACCCACACGATGGGTTGAGCAGAGCTCAGCCGGCTAGATCTGGTCACCCATGCACCGTCGTCGCCACACACCGCCGTCACATGGGTCGTGGCCTCAGGGGGTGTCGCCTAGGTCACGCGACCCGCCGCCTCCCCACCACCACTGCCACCAGCTGCCTCCCCCACCACAACCACCAGCTCCGGCTGCTCCCAATTGTTCCCCTTCGCTTCAGCATCTCTTCCTCCTTTTTCCTTTTCTTTTTTTCTTTTTTCTTTTCACCTCAAAGCTACTTTACAAAATATACCAAAATGAGAGTACCCAAACACTTTATTTTTCATCAAATGCCCATTCTTCTAAAGATACTTGGGGAAATTCCCTAAAGTTGAACCAAATGGGGCCTTAATAGGTGTACCAGTTTGGGATTTTACTTTTGTTTGCTAAAGGTGTATGGGTTCATGGTTTTTGGTGGTATTAATCTAATTAGTGGAACTAGTAGAGGGTAAATCCGTCATAAATGTTCTAATTTGGGGTTTTTAGTAGGCAAAAAATTAGTTGGTAATATTTATCACCGGTGTTCCAATTTTATTTTTAGTGATCGAAAAATTAATTTGAAATATATATCAATTTAAGATTTTGCCATATTTGCATGGACATGAGGATAGTGTGTCCAGGCTTTGGAGATCATCATGGCTTCAAAGTGACGTGATTGAATTTCGATGCAGGGACAGTCGGTTGAACCATCGCATCCGGAACCAGAAAACGAGTTCTCTCATTCCCTCAAAATCAAAAGCCCAGGGAACCTGGCTCTGTCGCGGGCCTGAATCGAGGTCCCTGTGGGTTTTTTAAGACGAGCCGAACTGAAGAGGAATCTACATTTCTGGATGGGAATTAAAATGTGGACAAAAGAAATTGGGACGACCAATGGAGGCCGTAACGAACGAGCGGTTTTTACGACGTGTTTCACTGTTCCTAATTGTTGACGCCCACTGCTTCTTCCCCACTTTTTAGGAATAAAACATTCCTGCTTTATAGATTTTTGGAAGTCATAAGCTTGTTAATAGAGAACGAATTTCTCAGGGGGCTTCTTCCTCTGCAAAATCTTATGTTAAGTTGTTAACTTGTCCCCCCATAAAATGGAGTAGCTAGTCTCTTTCCCCCACAAATGCCCTGGAGTCATCACAAGCATGACTGATTATTATTACCTTCTGATAATCCATTAAATTCCTTTTAAATCCCATGAAGCTTTAGGTTCAACCTTGGATATGAGCACATGGCATTGACCCAAAGCAGTTTACACAATGATCTCCCGTTCCTTCCCGACACTCCCAACAAACCATGCTGATCCGAAAGTAAATTTTCTTGTTATTATTTTTCCTTTTACATGGAACATGGGTTAGTTTTTCATATCTTTTCCAAAATTCCTCTTAAAAATATTTAAGATATTTTCTCTGATTTTCTACATCTATTTTGATTTCATTTCCTTCGATTTCCTTGATCTAATCCAATAAAAAGGCTTTCCATACTCTCTCTCTCTCTCTCTCTCTCTCTCTCTCTCTCTCTCTCTCTCTATATATATATATATATATATATATATATATATCGAAGTATAGAGAAATTATATATTCTTCTCTTCTGCATATTATTTTAATTATTCAACTATCCCTAACTCTTTTACGGAAAAGCTGAGAAAGAACTTTAATTGATCAAGATGACTACATAGGAAAGGCATTGATCGTTGTAGTTGATCTTTAGAGTACATATAGACTGAGGCAAATGACGGCTTCCCTCTCTTTCCATGAACATGTCAAATTGTCTTTTGTTGTTTTTAAAATGCAGCGGTCTCTCTCCCACACGGGCCAATACCATGGATGACTCGGTATATTATTTTGTGTGACGATTTGCCCTTTTTCAGCTTATAAGTGAAAGATATGGACTGTTGAAGTAAAAAAAAAAAAAATTATAATTACATTACACAAATATATCTGATGGACTTCTTCTTTTAATTATAAAATTTGCATAGAGTCCTTTTTCAATTCTTAAATTGAGGCCCCTTTTATGGTGATGGTTAGTCAAATGCGACTCCTATTGAAGCAAAGGACCTTCGAATTTCTATTGAAAACTTCTCTTATCCCCATGGAGGTGGGCATGAGACCTATAAACTTGTCTTGCATGGAGAACGGGTTTGAGATGGGGTCACCTCAATTATCATCGGGTGGGGCTGAAGACGAAACTCCCCCTCTTCCCGGCCCACCCGACACCATTGCCGTCACTGTCGAATAAGGTTGCAGGCTTTGGGCAACCACAGATTTTCAGGTTATCAAATTTTCGCAATTTGCCGAGTGCTTCTGAGAAGTTTTGACAAAGTACAGCTTGTGCAAAAGCTAAAAAATTGATAAAATATCAGCCCATGATAATCATTCTGTCTGAAATAGTTTTGGAGAATAAATAGATTTTTCTATTTATATTTAGAAGAGTTTCTAAGCAAAAATAATCGTTTGATAATGACACAAAATTTATACTCTAAAAATAGAAATTCGTTTGATAACTACACAAAATTTCTTCCTTTCGGACGGCGGCGGCAACGACCGACAACCTTTAATATAAAAAATAAAAATGATTTAGTAACAAAAAAATAAAGAATAAAATAAAATAAATCATAAAAAATAAAATAAAAAGATCATTTTATTTTAAAATTAAAATATCCGTAAAAATAAACTTATTTTATTTATTCTATTTTATTTTATTTTATGAATAAATTTATTTTAAAATGAATAAAAAATAAAAATAAAAATAAATTTATTTGGCAAAACACTCAAGGCAAATAAAAATAATTTATTTTTATTTATCATAAATAAATTATTTTAAATAAATTAAATAAATTTATTTTTAATAAACTAAAAATAAAATGATAAATAAAAATAATTTATTTATTTTAATAAAATTATTTTAATTTTTAAATGAATACAATGAATATAAATTTATTATTTTTAAATGAATAAAATGAATATATTTATTTTTATTTATTTATATTTTTAATAAAATGAGGAGAGGCGGAGGAGGAGGAGGAGGAGGCAAAGACATAGAGGAGATAAGGGAGGACTCATCGAAATTAGGGTTTAGTGGGAGAAATTATTTTTGATTTCTCTTCCAAATCAATTTCTGGAATAGAAATCTATTTCAGAAATAGAAAAACTTATTAGGTTTAACAAACAGGTTTCTATTTCAGAAACATGTCTGGAATAGAAAAATTATTTCTGGAACAGAAATTTTGGTTATCATGCACCCCCTAAGAAACCTTTCTGGGTCAACCTTCCTTCTAATCCTCAATGGACACTAAGTTCTGCGGTTTGCAGCTTCGCATGAGTAGTGGTAAGAGGAATGGACACATCTCGTGTTTGCATACCAAACAAAAACTGGCAAGGACTACTTTGTCACTTCTCCAGTATGTCAATTTTCTGAATGAATTTTCTATGGCAACAGAAACATGAAAAGAGGATGAATTGTGAAGTCTGTCTTCTACGAGGACTAGTCAATGTCTCCCCTGATGTTGATATGGAGCCCATGTTCTCATGTCTAGATTGTTAAAATCCTAGTGGGTCTAATTTCGTTTATGTATGGTAATTTTCCGAAAACCTACCATGAGATTGACCTAATGATGAGGGTATTCTCATGCTTTCAGCTAAAAAAAAAATCCACTTCTATGAGTTCGGCTACCACTCTAGGGATCGCAACTCTAAATGGGTGGTCTTGGTGGTGCGTTGTCTCGTAGTTTTTTCTCCGAATAGCCAGCTAATTATGGTTGGGTCCTTAGATTATCAAAAAAAGCAACTTTGGGAACCGCCAACAAAAAGATAGGCCTATTTCCTTAAAAAAAAATCTCAAGTTTGAAGTCCAATCCCAATTATACCTTAAATTTTTTTTTTTATCTAAAAAAAAAACTCTAACTTTTACTTTACTCTCAAATTTGCCTATGTTAAATTTCCATCCAAAATCTCCATTGATCATCTTAAGTGGCATCTCCATGTCAGCAATATATTTACATCATCTGCTTACGTGGACTTTTCATCATTGTTCATCATCCTTATTTGCTTTTTCTCTTCTTTGCTCCTTGCAACCTCCATTAATAGCTGCAACTTGTGAATTTCAACTCGGTAATATTTTGGTCAATCATTTCCAACTTGAAAACTTGTTAAAGCTACAAATTTCTCAATCTCAACTTCAAGAACTGAATTCAGTCGACTCGAACAACTGAGACCATTGATAGTGACCAAATGTGATCCCTTAGACAGGTTAATCATTACCGGAAGCTCAAAGAATCTTTAAAAATGTGGGTATTGGAATGTCCAAAGCTAGTTGAGATTAGAGCCTCGTCACTGTTCACTGTTCTCTTCGCGTGGACTCACTCGATCACAGCTTCACTGGCGCTCATCCATCGCCACCCAGACCTCTGACGCCAGGCCATGACGTTCGACGACACGTTCACAATGGTTGCAGTCGTCGGAATCATCTCTGGCCATTTCGGCCGAGAGCCCTATTTTCGATTCCGGTTTTTCAAGCTTCAAGAAGCCATTTTGATCGGGCACCACCTTCGCTCAGCCATCCCCAAAGATTTATAGACCCATTACGCGCCCGGGTGACAATAAAACGAGCCCAAGCTTTCCCTACAACCACCGCCGCTCGAAGGGTGCATATTCTTTCCTTCACTCTGTGCCCTACGGGCAACCTCCATTAGTGGAGGTTGTGTGATTGAGGTGCGCGACCTCACATTCAAGGTCATGCGACTCAGATCTAAGGTCGCACAATTCAAATCCGACGTTGTGTGACCCAAATTTGAACTTAAGCATCCATTAATGAAGTTTGCAAGGAATCAAGAAGAAGAAAAAAATATGAAGGTGATGAAAAGTGACGAAAAATCCACATAAGTGGACAACTTAGATTTAATGTTGATGTGGAAATGCCACGTTGGATGACTAATAGTAATTTTGAACGGAGGGTTAATAGGGTAAATTTGTGATTAAAGTGAAAGTTGAGATATTTTTTTAGACAAAGAAAAGTTCAGGGTAGAAATAGGACTAAACCTAAAATTTTGGGGGTTTTCCAGGGAATTAGGCCCAAAAAAATATAGAAAACAAGATTGTATGAGGTGTACTAGCACTATCCTCAATGATAAATTAAGTATTTCACAAATGGTAGAAGGAAAGATGCAATTATTCTTAAAGTTTCAAAATTTTATGAAGGTCAATAAGTAGGGAAGAGAAAAATAGAAGTAGATGGAAGGAGATTACAATCAAGATGGTGGAGGGGAAGAGGTATTTAACCTCTGTGCAACAACGCCAATTTGCATGCATTTGTGGTGGTTCTCTCAAATTACATTGGTAAATGAAATATCAGAAAAAAAAAGTACAAATTAGCGTACAAAACAAGAGGGAATTAAGAAGAAAGTGGCAGTTAGAGAAGTTACAGTGGAACTGCCTTCTGGATTCCAACGGACAGTCGCCGTATTCCTACGCTGTAATGAAGAATAATCATTCCTACAATGAGCTTGTGTCCTGTAAACTTGCCGACAGGAGGAACAGTCAAATTTCTGTGATAATCGAAAGTGAAATGGAGGAATTGCAGCCGTCAGTTGGGCAAGAGTCTAGCCATCGTGCCCGGTCTTAGTCGAGTGTGGGCTTGTGCATGAGATGTGCAGCAGCGGCAGCAGCAGCAAAATATGGTAGAAGATTTCCTGGGCTGCTTCATCGGCCCTGTATCCATTCGATGAGAAATTTACAGAAGGTTGGCTGTAATGCTCCCTTGGGAACATTTGCATTATGGTGCTATTTAGGGAGTACATCTACTAACAAATAAGAGGAAGCAAAAGGAAGCTAATGTATATACGAAGGCAGACTAGAGTGCATTTGTATCTGAAGAGGAACTACTTTGAGATGAATACGCAAGCGTAAGGTTTCAAATCTCCATCAAGAAATTAAGCAGGGTTTGGCATATCTGAATTTGCCTACCCCTCTTTTTAATAAGCTGCGATGTGAGAAGTACCAAGTTTTCTCTAACCTAGTGGTTCTGGAGAATACTTGGACATAGGAGCCGGTTAAAATCTCTGTGTACGGCAGCATGAGAGTAATTTGGGAATTAGATGAGAGGAAAGATGTTGGGCGAATTACGACTAAAGCTGGAGAAGATGCACATTGCCGTGGGAAGAAACTAATTCCGAAATCGAGGGAGGATGTCTGCAAAACGGGGATGAGCTAGAAAATTCTTTATCATAGAGGAAATACTTATGTGTAAGTGATTTGTTTGTTATTACCATTCCGTTCCTTTTTGGGTTTTTGGTTTCTGATCTCTTAGACTCGGGTGCTAAACGAGCGATACCAACTCTGGACGAGTAACTAAGTTTGTTTTAACTGTAAAGTTGATCACGACTCCTTAGGGCTGTTGAGATTATTGTATTATTTTGTTAGTTGAAAATATATGTTCGGGTATATCTTGCAATATGCTGTAATTCCTCCTGGCTTGTTTGGTCATCACTGTATCTCGATGGCTCCTGACTTAGTTTGGGCGCTCGGTTTGGATGTTTGGTGCTTCTGTATCTTTGCTTATTAATTTGCAGTTGAGAATGAGACGCGAATGGTCATTAGGATTTTGGATGGCACATATCTGCATTCTTTACTGCACCGGACTTTCAATTATCGTACTTCATTTTAGTTTGGAAAATTGCCTCTGTTCTAGCATCCTGAGGTAACGAAGTTTGGAGCCTATCTCCTTTAATTGTGAAATGTCTGACAGTGTTTGAAGATTAGATGTGTTTAGGACTACCCGGAAAGATGGAGATTCCGGGATGTCCTTGTTCATTTTATAGATCGGTCGCATACTAATATGGCACAAAAAGTCGATCAAGATGTTTGTGCGCTAATCGACCTCGCGTCCGAGTTTTGAAAGATTGCGTTGCACTTTGACATTTGGGTGGGTTCACGGATAGGAACTCTAGCGAATTGTTTTCTTGATTACTTCTGGAGATGCTGGATTTGTCCGTGTAATATGTCTAGTCATGCACCGATTCCATCCGCACGTCTTAAGCTTTTCAAATTGACAATGCGAAGGTCTGCCTTTTTTTTTTTTTTTTTTTTTTTTTTTTCTTTTCGATTTAGCTTTGTGAGAGTGATTTTGAGGGGAATATTCGATTCGCCTTATTGTTGTTTTGGGCTACGAAGAAATGTTCTTTTTTTTTTTTTTTTGCCGCAGAGGAAATGTTCAAACTCACCAAATAGGACGAGAATTTCTCAAAGATCTGCAAATATCTTTTTAATCATCGTTGTAGGCAACCACTGTATACACCATTTCGGTACTGGAAAATCACAAAAATGGTGATGAACCTATTGCAAATGTATTGTTTCTGTCCTAAATCATTTTTTTTTACTAGTTGGGTCTTAAATTTTTTGTATTTGTATCAATTTAGTCAATTTGGCTAATTTTGATCAGAAATTTATTAACATGGATGCCAGTTATTTTATGTGACATGACTCGTGCTCTGACATGGGTAATTTTTTAAATAATATTTTAATATTTTTTTTTTCGATTTATTTATTTATTTTCTTCCCTTCTTCCTCTAGTTAGTTGTTGAGGTCCACCCGTGCCAAGATGACCGGCATAATATCAAAGATTTCCGGCCAAATTTGGCAAGGTTGATTCAATTAGCAATATTTGAAAAGAAGGTTTAGGATAAAATTGACATGATTGAAATGTTTATGATTGAATTAATTCGTGATAAATTTTAAGATTTTTTTTGGTTACTTTTCCCATCGACAATAATTGCCTCTGAAATCGATTGTCAATTAATCGGCATGTCACCAAGAATCATTTCACTTTTTTCATGTATTTTCACAAGTAATTGCCTTTCGTGAATGTCTGCTCCTCCTTAATGTATGGTCGGTTCCTTCCCCCCTCAACTTAATGAGGTTTCTTGCATTTACTTTTGTTTTGTCTTTCGTTTGTGGTGATTATACTATTTTAGCTTTCTTTAATTAATTTGATTGTTAGTTTTGTGTTAATATTGTAATTAGCAATTCTTGTTCTTTTTTGCCGTCATCACATTTTTCACTCATCACTGAACGCTGGAGGTTTCGCACTCCATTAAGCCAAAATAAGTTATCCCCACTAATCTATTCCTTTAATTTCTGTTAATTTTCATTCGATTTTGTTACTTTTTTACAAAGTACTATTTGTTTTTCATTCTATTCATTTCTCTGTTAGTAATGCTGTGTTTGTGTTTGGGAGATTGGGGAAAATGGCAGTGATGAAAATTTAAGTGGAAAAAGCTTGAATATTTTAAATTTTCCGCGAGATGAGAAAACGGAAGGAAATCTTAAAATTATACAATATGTTTTCCAATTTCGTTCACCCAAGGGCTCCCAAACAGAGCCTTAGCGTGCGATATCTATAGAACGGAGAAGCTTTCATTTAAGAAGAGAGAGAGAGAGAGAGAGAGAGAGAGAGAGAGAGAGAGAGAGAGAGAGAGTATCCAAATTTTGGACAGAGGGCTCGCCAAATCAAATTTCATGTTGCGAGTTTTTTTAATAAAATTCTAAGCCCACGATGAAGTTATTATCAAATAAATTCCCCGATTCTTCTTTCTTGATCTTGTGATCCTCTCATATAGGTTTGGATAAGAACTCTTTGTTCTTATTCAATCAACTAGAATAATGTAAAGAGATTATGAAAGAAGAAGAAAAGATAAACAGGAAGAAAGATTATGATAATGTCGAACGCTATATGTCAGCCTCCTATATGTCCACTTCAACACACAGCTTTTACATATATTATATTAAATTCTCATGCTTGAACTTGCGAAGATGTTTCCACAAATATAAAGTCCAAAAGCAAATGGAACACATATCATATATTCAAAGCACACGATGAACCCTAGAAGTCCTAACGGGCAAATTGACAGACATGTCACTATGGTAATAAAGGATCAGATGTAGGAATCCATTCCCAGACAAGAAAGACAGCTCGAGAGTTTGTCTGCATGCACTTCTCGTTTGGTCTCTTCATCCTCTTCTTTCTCTTCATCCTCTTCTTTATCCGTCGAGATCGGGTAGACATTGGCGAGTTGCTTAGCCACATCGCTCATTGCCAGCCTGTTCGAACCGTATTGGTCCAAGCACCCCACTGCAATCTTAGCTACGGTTTGTATTTTCTCCATTTCACCTTCACTAGCACTCTCAAAGTTTATGACATCAGAGAGCGTGTCACCTTTCACAGAAGAGATGAAAAGATGGATGGTATTGATTGACTTTTCAGACTTCGTAACATGAAGTTTCTTTCCCATGAGCAACTCCATAAGGACAACTCCAAAGCTATATACATCGCTTTGAATTGTTAGCATGCCAGTGACTAAATATTCTGGATTGATGTAGTGCAGGGAGTCTTTTTTCTGAATGGCTACGATATGTCTATGCTCTGGTGATATAAGTACCAAAGTTCCAAAATCGGATATTTTCACTGAGTTGTTTCGACCCATAAGTATGTTTGCTAACTTGATATTGCCATGAAAGATTGGGGGTTGTGTGGTGGAGTGCATATGATCGAGTGCAAGAGCAACTTCAGCAGCTATTTTGAAGCGTTGTTCCCATGTCAACTCATTCTGTTGGATGAGTTCGAAGAGGGTGCCATTTGGAATGTATTCATAAACCAGCAATGGTATTTTAGTCT